>JANQBM010000221.1:18089657-18122819 GCA_025594535.1 Erythroxylum domingense | reverse complement strand
CAGAATTCTCGTGTTCAACAGTTGACTCCATGGATCCAAACGGCAACGTACAGCCTCGTCAGAATCCGGCTGAACCAGAAACCAACCAAGTAGAAGTGACATCTGTAACAAAAACATTTACAATTACATTATATATATAGAACTTAACATATACTTCAAATGTAAGTAAAATTAAAAGAAGAGGAAAAACAAAAAACTGAAACTTCATTCAATCGTCTGTGAGAGGATATCCGTTATAATTACATTGACCCTAGTTATCATTTGGTACAAAATCGTCATCATTGAGAAGAGCCTCATCATCATCATCATTCAAATTTAATACAACAACTGACATGTCAATGCTTTCCTAACCAAGATTATCTTCTAAGTTATTCACATCTATCAAATCCAATTTCTCAGAAACCCAATCAGCTAAAAAATCGATATTATCAATAGATATTGGATCTGTTGAACTACTTATGCTATTAAGACTCCTAGTAAACAATACATTTTAATTATTAGAAAATTATAAGAAATTATATCGAAATTAGTAATGATAATAACATACCTTTCTTGAAGCTTTAAATTGTAATGAACGAATATCAAGTCATTCAATCTTATGTGCTCCTATTTATTCCTTTTCTTGAAATGAATGAATTCAAATGTGCTCCAGTTTCGTTGACAACCCGTTGCACTCACACATTGATTTAAAACCTGAATTACAAATCTTTGCAATTCTGGAACACCACTTCTGAATTGATCTCACCAAGAAACTGTAAATCGTAAGATAATAAAAGTAGTATTACAAATAAAATAAAGTGATAATTAATTTTCAACAAATAAGAAAAAAGAAACAACCAATACCTGGAGAAAGTTTTGCTCTTTGTCGAATAGTAATTGGCAATCCAAAATCCCCAGAAGACAGCTTATAAAGCTCTATTTGTGAGCTTAAAAGATCTTACATCATTTCATGACCAATAATTGTTGTAATAATGAATAGCATTCATTTACTAACTTTAGCTTTCTTCGTAAAATCAGGCCTGAACTATATAATAGGATTCAAAAATGCCCCAGCTGTAAACAAAGAAGAAGTAAGTTGTCTTTTCCATCTCTTATTGATGATTGCAAGATGCGATGTATACAAAGAAGACCTATGTTTCATATTGGTCTTGATAGCTTCCTTTGCTCTTTCCACAGCATAAAAAAAAAAACTCCTTGTTGGCTTTTCTTCACTATCAGCTAAGTAAAGCACCCTCACCAAAGGCTCACAAACTCGGATAACAAATTAATATTGAGACCAAAATTTTCTATCTTCTAGTATAATGCTGGAAACCTCCGATCTAGTATTAGACTTAGCATATTGAGATGCAACCTATTTATTATATGTAAACATTTGTTTTAACTCTTTCTTCATCGAAACAAAAAACTGAAGTGATAAAAAATTTATTACAAATATTGTCACACCAGGACGACACAAATTCCTACCATTGATAAATTCCTTTCTTATTAAATTCAAGACTCATGCACAATTATAGATGAACTTGGTTACCTTTTTAGCCTTTGGCATAGACTCATCAATAATAGGAAAATACCTAGGATCTGTTAAATTTTCCAGCATTAGGTCAATGCAATGTGTAGCACAAGGAGTTTAAAAAAAGAATTTTATATATTCTGTAACCTTCATCCTACCGCTTTATAAGCGGAATCATTGTCAGTAATGAACTGAACAATATTTTTTAGCCTCACTTCATTCATAACTTTATCAAATATCCCAAATAAAGTATCAATATTTCTAATAAGACCAAATGCATCAATAGACTTCAAAAACATTGAGCCATTTGCAAAATAAATCAAAAAATTAATAATAGACTCTTGTCTCCTATTTATCTAACCATCACACATGAATGAACACTTAAAAGTAACCTAATTCACTCTACTTTAAGCCAAATAACTTTTAATTTCAGAAACTGAGCAACTCAAAAGTTTATCTCTTAAGTCATCAATCGAAGGAGCTTTGTGTCCCGGACCATAAAAGGCTATTGCATCCACCATAGGCTGATAATAGTAAGACTAGGAAGCATTGAATGATGAACCTATATCATACCACCATCTAGCTACTGTCATATTGATATTCTGAGTCGCATGTCTTGATGCATTGCACTACGAATTGAAAGTTAGGCTCCAGAAGTTGTTCGTGATGCAAAAAAACTAATCATCTACCTTCTTCTTTTCCTCGCATCAGGTGGAGGTGTAACATTATCTTCTTGGTGGGCCTGAGATGGAACACTACCACTACTACTACCACTACCACTACCACCACCACCTTCAATATTTCCACAATCATCACGAAAACTAGCAAATGAAGTTCCACTAAAAATTTCAAAATTCAACATTTCCCTTTTATCTTTCTCATGTTGATATTCTTCAAGCAAAGTTTTCATCTGTTACTTCACATCATGACTTACTTTTTTACATGGCTTTACATTTCCTTTAATCACAGCTAAATGCTTTTTTAATTGGGTTATTCCTTCACCTTTCAAATGCGTGTTACAAAACAAGAAAATAGTATGATTCCTCATACTAGGAACCAATGCAGCATGAGCTTAAGCTAAATTATTGTATCTTCCTAAAGTTGTTTAATCAGGAATACTTGAACTTTCTTCCATTTATCTATAAAAATATATAAATGCATATATCAAAATAAAGAACACATAATTTCATTATATAATATGCATGTCTATCTTATATAATATAACTCATACATCATACACAATTCAATTTCATCGAACACAATTCACCATAAGTAAAAAACTAACAAATCAATTATTCAACAAACATAATTACACAAGACATACATAAACAATTTCTATTTCCAACAATCACAAAACATATATAAACAATTTCTATTTCCGACAATTCCATTTCCAACAATTTCAAACAATTTCAATTCAAAGTTTCAAAGATGAAGATCAAGTTGAAGGGTATGATTTAATCACAAAACATACACAAACAATTTCATTTCCTACAACCTACAATTTCAACCATCATAAATTCACATATCACAAAATAATGAAACATAAATAAACAATTTCCATTTTCAACAATGGATAACAAATTTCATTTCTTAATTTCAACAATTTCCAACAATTTCATTTTTAACAATTTCCATCAATTTCAATTCAACCATTTCAAAACGTACATAAACAATACCATTTTCAACATTTTCTATTCCCAATAATTTTCAACAATTCCATTTCCAACAATTCTGAACAATTTCAATTCAAAGTTTTAAACATCACAAAACATACATAAACAATTTCCAATTCCAAATTTCCAACAATTTCATTTCTAACAACTAATATTTTCATTTCCAACAACCAACAATTTCATCCATCACAAATTCACAATTCACAAAATAATGAAATATACATAAACAATTTCTATTTTCAACAATTTATAACAATTTTCATTTCTTAATTTCAACAATTTCCAACAATTTCATTTTTAACATTTTCCAACAATTTCAATTCAATCATTACAAAACATACATAAACAATTTCATTTCCAACATTTTCCATTCCCAATAATTTTCAACAATTCCTTTTCCAACAATTTAAATTCAAAGTTTTAAATATCACAAAATATACTTAAACAATTTCCATTTCCAAATTTCCGACAATTTCATTTCTAACAATCAACAATTTCAGTTCCAACAACCAACAATTTCAACCATCACAAATTCATAATTCACAAAATAATAAAATATACATAAACAATTTCCATTTTTAACAATTTCTAACAGTTTTCATTTTTTAATTTCAACAATTTCCAACAATTTCATTTCTAACATTTTCCAACAATTTCAATTAAACCCTTATAAAACATACATAAACAATTTCCATTTCCAACATTTTTCATTCCTAATAATTTTCAACAATTTCATTTCCAACAATTTTGAACAATTTCAATTCAAAGTTTCAAACATCACAAAACATACATAAACAATTTCTATTTCAAACTTTCCAACAATTTCCTTCCCAACATCCAACAAATTCATTTCCAACAACCATCACAAATTCATTTCCAACAATTTCAATTCAACAATTACAAAAACAATTTTCATTTCCAATAATTTCCAACAATTTTTATTCCAATAATTTCCAACAAATTTCATCACAAAACATACGAAAAATTTCCAACAATTTTTATCACAAAACATACACAAACAACCAAATACAATGCATTTGTTTTTCAAATTTAAGAGTAAAAAATACACCCAAAAAATTCAGAAATCAATTCAATGTCAGGTCAGGTCAAGTTTGGATCTGGTTCTATTTCAAAATTCAGATCAGCGTTCGGGGTGATGGTGGGCTAGTGGGTGGCGTCGGGCGGTTGCTGGGGATCTGGTGGTGGTCATCGAACGGCCGGAGAGAGAGTGGTGGTGACTAGCGATGGTCAAGAAGAGTGAGAGTGAGAGTGTGTGACAGAAAATAATGAGAGGAAAAAGAAGAAGAGCAACGTCGGCGTGTGGGTGTGGGAGGGAGGGGGTTTTAGATTAATTTGATTTTTGGTATAAAAGAGAAAGTGAGAGAGTGAGTTTATGAGAGAGAAAAAGAAAATGAAAAAGAGTAGTAGCGAAAGAAGACGGGTTTAAGAATTTTTTTTTGCAAAAATACCCCTAGAAATTTTAAAATTTTCGATACCGGTCGGTATTTTGAATATTGGCAGTACCAGTCGGTACCAACCAAAACAGGCCGTTATAGACCAATACACGAACCTGGTACCAAAGCAATCATTTTTGTACCGTTTTTCAGCTAGTTTCGCCTGGTACTGCCCGGTACGGTATGAATTTTAAAACTCTGGGTTTAGCTTTTATCATATCATCATAAAATTAATATATAATAAATAAATAATAAAAATTATAAGAATAAAAAAAATAAAATACTTTATGAAAATAAATAAATAAATATTAATAATTAATTAATTAATTAAAATTAATAATTAAAATTATATTTTTAAAAAAGGTTATGTCGTATCATCATCAAAAGTTTTAAATTCTTCAACATTATTTAAAAGCTCATAAACCCCACTTCATTTAAATTATCTATGCTAACATCTTCTACTGCATTTAAATAAATTACAAATCAGTAATTTATTAAATTATTTTTACTATAATATATTATACTTTTAATTTTTAAATATAGAAAAACAAGATAACAATTAATCATCAATAAATGTTCTTAATTTATTCATCACGACAAAAGCATTTTCTTCATAAATCACTTTTTCAAGTCTATTATAATTAAGATAAGATAATATTTCTTCTTTAATTCAAAAATCAATACAGTCCATATAATTAATATCAACTGAATCATATATTTTCTTCTCACTAAGTGCTCTAAATATATAATAAAGAAATTATATAAATAATAATAATAAGCTATAATTATTGAAAAATAAAATTCAATCAATAAAATACATATTCTTTATCCTTAAATTATTGGTGACATTAATAATGTTATTGAATGTTTGATATTTCAAAAGATTTCATTTCTTCATACGAATATGTTCAAAAATGTTCTAATTACATTCATAACCTAACGTAGAAGTTGTTTGACTAAGTAATCTAATAATAAGTTTTCTCAATACTGAAGCACTTTCATCAAATAATCTCTACCACTCATATATATTTTAAATTACTAGTAATAAAAATAAAAATATTATTAATAAGTAAATAATAAACTAAAAATATGAAAATTTACTAGGCTACATTTTTTCATCATAAGTTCTCTCTTTATAAATGATCAAGCAAAACTCTATAAGCTTTCACGATGCAATTTAATTTAATTTGTTACTTTTGATTGCTCTTCATTAGTGAATATACTTTTTCATTCAATCACATCAAAAAGAACATCCATAATATCAACATTTGCACATATGTCTCTACTATATATAAGCAATAAAAATTGAGAAAGTAAGTTCTTAAGTAGATCTTTTAAGTAAGATACTTGTCCTATCATCGATCAAGAATATCTGTATAAGGCTTGTATAAATTCTCCTCCCCCATAAAGAGATCCATAATTATTTTGCAAAGTTTATATATACTATCATATATACCCCAAAGATAGTTTTTCATCTAAGTCAACAATCCTTGACAATCATATAAGTGGAGCCACCATCTTCACAATAATTAATCAAGCATCCTAAAATTTATTATCTAGAATAATAGCTTAAATCTCTTTCATTTTGCACCTTTTGATCACTTATGACTTGAAAAGTATTTACTTGTCACTAAATTTTGAAATACTTGTTTATGATCATATACAATTTTCAAAGTTATAAATGTAGTTTCAAACTTAATAGCAGTAGGGCACTCAATATCAACTAATCTTCTTGCTTTCTTAACAAAAACAAAAATGTAATATGATTATACATAAAAATGATGCTCTTAGATGCACGTGAGGCAAGATTAGGTCTATATAACCAATATTTTTTAAAATGAGATTTATATAATAAGCAGTATATAGAGATCTATAAATATGCTTATACTTTACTTATAGCAAGAACTTAACTAATATATAATTAGCTGCATTGTCTGTGATGAAGTGCACAATATTTTTAGTCCAACCAATTCAATAATTTCATAAAACAATCCAAATAAAGTATGAGCACTTTTTACCATATCAAAAGCATCAATAGACTTGTTAGAACTTATTCCGACATTACAATAAATTAAGAAAGTAATCAAGGTTTCTTTATCTTTGATCAAGCTATCGATTTATCAAAACAATTTAACTGCTTGTTCTCCAATTAGACTTATACATATATATCTACAATCAACTCGTATTCCTTTTTTAAATCTTAAAATAAAAGCACATGAATTTTATAATAAGAAGGTGCCTTGAATATTGGACTTATCATTGTTGTAACATATATTGTTTCTTAAAAATGAGGTGAATTTAATGTATTTAAAGGAATATAAGAATGATAGAACCATCTAGTCTAAGTTATTTTACATCGCAAAATAACATATATTAATAATAACTTTTTTTTCCTTTATCTAATATTTGTTGTGTTTTCTCATCTTTAAAAGATGTATTATGAATCTCTAAATTTTCTTTTTATAATTAATACCGTCAATAATTTTTAATCCTCTCATATGCATCAAATTTTACCTTTTTACAATAAGCAATATTACCCTTAATATCATTCTATAGATTCCTCTTCTTTTAAACATTCTATCATAGAACATTCAGTTATATTGAATTTAAATATTTTAGAAGAAGAAAAATAATTTTATGATTGATCAATATTATCACGAATAGAAGATGCTAAATTTAACTAATCTTTTTATAATGATTCCATATTCTCTATTATAATTTCAACTTAAAAATATAATAAAAAATAGTTTACAATATGATTACTAAAATAGTCAAAATAGTTTATAATCTATACAATATGTAAGGGCTGTTAACTTATGATTGAGAGAGGAACAAAAACAATCTTGTATTTTTGTCAGTTTTAATATATAGATATGGATACATAATCATCAATTTTTAATTGATTACTATATTAGAAAGAACTTAGACTAAAACTAATAAATATTTGAATGGACTATTTTTATGGGTCCTTTTGTATGTGATGTAAGGTCATTTCATTTATTATGCCACTTTCATCTTTATTTGACACATACCAGGTACTACCTGTCCTTAATTCTCGACAACCTGCCATGTTATATTAGCTACATCATCAAGTTCATATCTATCCAGGCTCTTTCTAGTAAAGATCCTAATACTGTCACTAATATTTGTTATACTATCTCTGCAAGTTGTTAATGGAGTCCCTGCTGTAAAATAACCAGTACTTGATTGATTGGTATTTAGTTTGATAAATACATGCCAGCCTAAGTTCCTGGGTCAAGTTGAAATTTTGACTCCTTTCTGGGCGAGTCCAATTCATTTTTCTTTGTTTTGAATCTTTTTGTATCACCGTCAATTTATCCCAGTGCAGGACTGCAGGGTATTACCCTGAGAGACATTACTACCATTTATCCCAAATTTTCTCAAACTGGTAATGTTCTAAAATTGTTAGGAAATCCATGTTCCTCTAATTATGTATAAAAACTTTAATTGATAGAAGAAGCACTGTAGCCATTTTTTACTAGTACAAGCAGCGGCTCTGTGTTAATACTAACTCTTCGAAGCTGAACCTAAACCAGAACAGAGACAGCAGGGAACATTTAACAAGGTTGGCGATGAAGGCTAATTCTTAATTGAAACAGTGATCAACTTTTGTCTTTTATTATTAGCAATTATAGGAATTAGGAACACATTCCAACATCATGATTTAGCACTATACATGAAGTACCAAGATATCTTGGCCTGTATACTACCAAGATGGTCTCATCCTGGATTGTACATTGGTCCAGATCCCTGTTTTCCAGGGACTTGTCAATATATTCTTTTTCTATATCAAAAAAATGTTGTTTTAAATAGGTGCATAGAACAGATAGATGGCAGGGAGCATATACTTGCAGACGTTATAGGTTAGCACTATAACTTACTTGTGCTTTGACGTATGAGGGTTCTATAGGCAAAAGTAACATGGGATTCATGAGCAAAACAAAAGGACAAGGTTGTTATCAACTACAATAAAAATAAGTATATATATATATATATATATATATGTATGAGCTGATATACAAATGTATATCTATCTAGTCTACAAAGAACAAAAGTACTTAAACCAATCCAGAATGTAGTTGTTAGCTCCTACTTCGATGGCTATCTGGTTGATGCTTATGGTGTTACCATTAAAAACTTTTTTCAATTTTGCTCTTATGAAAGAGCAACTATCTGCATAGTCCATCAAGAAGATCCAAGCTTTCCTTCACCAATCTAAGCTTTCTGGAAAATTCAAAGCAACATACAAATCAGTTGAGGTATGCTATTAAGTAGCCAATGAATGTGTTTCTTCTAACTCTTGCTTATTTTCCTTTGAAAGGCAACACAAAAACTCAGACTCGATCATGTTCTACTTCATAACAAACAAACTTGGTTTCACCCTTGAATTTATGGGACATGTCAAACTTGTTACTTCAGTTGCATCATTTCGTCCGCAGAAGATTTTCCTTGCTGCAAATTATAACTAGTATGACGGTTGGGATAATTAGGAGGCCTAGTTGACGGTACTACCGTATCGATCACTGTAAACACATGCTTATGCTTAATAAAGATGATGGCTTTATCTGTCTTTTCCCATGGTGTGTTTTTCATTAATTTACTTTGTTCTTCTACAAGAATATTGATTCTCAAATCTTGCACTACCTTTTATTATCTAAAGTCTAAGAATCGAAAGGGTAGAGGATTGGGTATCAAAGGAGGAACAATTACTCCGAGCTACTAAATGGTGGAGAAGATGAAAACAAGAATGTTGCTGACATATTCTCGATCCATTCAAACAATGAGACAGACACTGATGCATTGCCAAATTACTCTATTTAAGTTTTAGTAAATAATAAGTTTATAACTTATCCAGAGTCAGTCAGCATTTGATTTTAAGTGTTCCTGGTTAGTGAAAGTTAATAAACTACTTAAAAATCTTAAAAAAGGGTGAAACTTAGATGGCGTTAATGATTTTCAGGTTAATTGGAGATAGCCAGAGGAGAAAAAGGAAAACCTAGCACCATAAAATTCATGGAAGGATAGCTTTACTGAAGCTGAAGAACCAAACCATGCAAATCTATGATGACCCACCAACAGTGTGAAAATAAAAATGATCAACAAAATAGTAAAGCAGACGAAAATATACCTTTCCTGGCCATCAATGTCCAAAAGCTCAAGCCTGTTCTTGTACCTATTTCGAAACTACTAAGGAAAAACAATGGAAGCAAACCAACCAAATTGAAATCATTGGAGAAAATCAATTAAATAAGAGATCAAACACTCTTCAAAGGATAAAACTAAAAGTCACTTAAAATAGAATTGAAAATCACTTAAATACTATAAGAAGTTGCGGAAGTTTGATGGATGTTGTAGAAGTTTGATTGAACAAGAAAACTTGTTAAAGGATAAAACTAAAATTTGTTTGAAATAGAATAAAAAACCAACTTAAACAAGTTAAGGAATAGCAGAAGTTTGATATTAAAAAAAAAAAACTAAGACTTGGTTCTTTATAATTTTTTAAAAGAAATATTGGTTAAAAATAGACTAATTTTGAATTAATACGACAATTTTTGCATTCAAGAATTATTTAAATAAACCGAATTAAGGAGTTGGCCGGTTTTTAGTAATTAAAACTGAATAAGTTGATATGGTCCAATTTTTTCAACACTATTTTTCTCGTTATTGGTATTTTAATACCAATAATATTCATTATAGGTATTTTCTCAAATTTAAAACCCTAAAAGTTATTCTAGGCATTCTATTTCATTTTAATTTCAAGCCTTTGGCCAATAAATTTTGGTTTTCCCAAATTAGAATATAAAAATAAAAATAAAAAATTATAACAAAAAATAAGTGAAATCAAACTACCCCTATGATAGTAGTGAACGAAATAGTGCATATTTAGTGGCAAAAGGACACATATAATAAGAAAGTATTGCCTATAAGGAGATACTTTCACCTATTATGAGGTTTGCTTACTCTGATTACTTTTAATTTTGGTGATTGTCATAAATCTTAAATTACATCATATAATTATATTATTAAATGAAGAACTAGATGAAGAAATTTATATAAAGTAATTGATAAGTTTAATTCAGAAGAACCAAGAGCATAAATTGTATATATTATTAAAGTTAATATATAATCTAAAGCAGTCTTTGAGGTAGTGGTATATTGAATTTCACAGTTTAATTATATCAAATAATTTTAGAATGATTGATGAGGACTGCCATGTATATATTAAAAGATCGAATGAAAATTTATGATTTTATCATTATAACGAAATGTTATTTTAATAGAAAGTAATGATAAGTTTGTTAAGCAAATCAAAGATTGACTATTAACTACATTTAAGATGAAAGGCCTCGGTGAGACTATATACATTATTAGTGTTAAGATCACTAGAGATTATTTAAGAATATTATTATCACTTTCACAATCTACATTTATCGAACAAATAATTGAACTATTTCATATATAGGATAATAAGTCATTTGATACACCCATTATTAAAGATGAGCATATGATAAATAAGTAGTGTCTTAAAACACCACAAGAAGAGGAAGAAATAAAAAAATTCCATATTTCAATGCAATTGGTCATCTCACATACACTACACTCTGTACATGACCAAATAGATGTTTTATTATTGGGGATAGTTAATAGATATCAATCAAGTTTCAAAGAAGCGCATCAAAAAGCAATGAAAAAAATATTAAAGAATTTAACAAAGAGACCATAGATTACCTAGTATGTTATGAAGGAAGTAATTTGCATATTGAAGGATATATTTATATGACTAGGTTGGAGATATAGATAAAAGGAAATCTACCTCTAAGTTTGTAAGTATTAAGAGGCATGCTTTATCAACAATAGAACATGAGTTCATTGCATTTTTAGTAATAATGTAAGAAGCCATATGACTTGAGTGTTTCATAGATCATTTAGATGTCACTAAGGATGTTGCTAAAGAGAAATCAAGCATATAGATATCAGGTACAATTTTGTCAAAGATATAACAACTTAAAGAGAAGTAAATATGGAATATATTCCTACAAGAAAAATGATTACAAGTCTTATGATCAAGTCAATTATTATAGATATATAATAATTGACTTGATCAATATAATGTACATTTAAGAGGGGGTGTTCGTAATGTCATAATCTAAAGAAATTATGAGTTCACACAATCTCTTAAAATGCAAGATGCAGTTTTGAAAGATAAAATGAATAACTAAACAAGTTAACTCAAGTTAAGCATTAGGTATATCTAAACTATGATTTATATGATATTCTGAAATGGACATATGCCTTAAGGAAAATGGAGTAGATGCATAGTTGACCAAAAATGATAATATAAATCATAATCTCAATTTTTATTGTGTGAAAATCATTAAGACCATATGAACTTCAAATTAAGTACCTTTATTTACTTGAGTTTTAATTTCATAAAATTGAGTTAATGTTCACTATTTTAGAACATTGTTAAAAGATCATGAATAATTTGGTCTTGTGGCCAGAAAAGTGAATTGATTTAATTGAAAAAATCGAGAAATAAGAAAAATCATTAAAGTTTGAATTTACATCTTAACAGTTTAATGTAAGCCACTTATAATGAATCTCGGATAATTTGATTAGATTCTAAATTAAATTGATATCTTACAAATTTTAAAATTTTCTTTTACGTTTTTTGAGAATTAATATACATAAACTGAGATAGTCAAAACATGAGCTATATATGTGTTAATTAGATAATAATTTGAGAAATTAAATATAATGTAAAAGACCTATAGAAGAAAAAAAATGCAAAACTTATATATAAATCTTTTGATAAAGAAAAGAAATTTATAATCTATAAGTGTAATCCTTGCTCAGAAAATTTATTTGAGTAATATAATATTTGAATGATAATTTTTTATTTTCTTTTGGCACTTTGTTTTTATACTATTGCCTCTTTAAGTCCTAACAAATAAGTTTAAGAATCTAAATCCGTTACTAGTTTTAATGGGCACCCGTGACACACGTCAAAATCAACCCGTGAATTTTCACTATGCAAACGTCCCAGCGCAGCGAGTCTTCTTAGATTTCATCAAACACCTCACATCAGCTGACATGTGAACCTACCTTTGTGCCTGTGTGTTGGAACTATGAAAGATGAGAGATATGCATCAATGGCTTTTTCTGGTTCTGGACCCATCTTAGAGAAATTAAAGGGCAGACCTAACCAATAATTTTAGTGCGTATGGCGCGTGCAGTAGCCAAAATCCTAAGTGTCACAGTCGAGAACCACCAACAGAACACTCCTTTGGTACAAAAAGTGCAACCTCCAAAAGAATCTACCCGTGAGACTACACACGTGACAGACTAGGACAAAACACACATTTGCATTCAACAAATCCAAAGTCTACCATTTTGGCCAACACAAACCAGCCCTTTATCAAATGCCCTTCATAACTTAGCATACTCATTCTCGCACAACACAAGCCGCCAAACTTATTATATACCTAAACCATAACTAATTCCACCCAATCTCATCCACTTCGTTTGGTTTTACATGGCGTGGTGCTGCTTCCTTGGTCACATTGCTGCAGTTCCTGTTTCTGCAGTTACTTGGACAACTATACTTTTGTGTGGTTCATATGATTGTGTAAACGCAACAACTAACTGGAACGTACTAGGTGAGGCCATACATATCTGGTTAGAGTTTATATCTATTTTACAATGGTTCATGAATTATGTGGATGCACATGAGAGGTGAATTTTGCTCATCCTTCCGTTAGGATAGGCTACTTTCCGCCTGCTTTTCTGGTTAAGTAATTCATGGACCATATCTAATGGAGGCGGTCTTGGGGTCACCCGTGATTGGATTAATTCTGTTGTCGTGGACCTACTACACAAACTTCCCTATTTCTATGGCCACAAAGAGCTCAGCTAAACAACAACGGAGAGTCACGAGATTTGTAATATTTGCTTTTACATCAAGATGTAATGTACATGCCATATCGTATGTGCAATAACACACCCAACCCAAGTTTCTATCCTTTTTAATTTCTCATCTGTTCATGTATGACTAGGTGAGATATGTGACATCTACGTATACTTGCAATAAATTGGGGTTCCCCTGCCAACCAGAGCACATCCCTCTCAGAGTTCAACGCTTAATTATTGTTGTGAGTGTTAGGGATAATAGTTCTTAAGCATATGATTAATGATGTAAAACACTATCGACCAGAGATAGAAATTGGTTAGTCCCCCTCACTTATGGGTTATCTTTTTTTGATCTTCTTAAAAGCGCAATTCCAATATTAATTTATCTGACCCCATAACTGTTTAACAGGTCTTACGTAGCCTAAGTTCCCAGGAGCTTCAGACCGCAAGCATATATTCTGCTAAGAACAAATCAATGGCAAGAACCACCTGAATACTACCAAAATGTTTCGGATGTACAATACTAGATACCCATTCCAAGTTGGGGTAGAGACAAGCCGTAGTTAAACATGTTTCCATTTCTTACGCGAACTGATGAACGTCCTACGGATCTCATGTAATGGGTTTCAACACAGAGTGATGGCTTTTTTCACATGGTGATTTTTGTCATTCCTAGAAAAGATCAGTTTACTTGGAGAAAGTTGCTTCAAAGGGTTCTATGATATAATCAATATGGGTTTACAGATCGTAACCAGCTAAAGTTTCACCGAGTACAATATTGACTACAATGTAACTCGAGTAGAAACAAAGGAAATCGTTGTGTATTCTTGATCTATTTCATGCAATTCTGTGAGAGTACAACTGAAAATACCTCTTTGTTCAAAGTTTCAATAAGGGCGGCCTGGAAATGACATTTTGCTCTTTAATGCTCCTCTACATGTCTGCTGTTTACATGCCATCCTTAATCATAGCTATGGGATGATTCACCAAATTAAAAGAAAAAAAAAACTTTCCTTTATGGATCTTTCATACCAGTATACAAAAGCATATACATCTGCTTTTGGCAGTTTCTGCCGAAAACTTTGAGCCTGCAAGCAGAAGCAGGTCACAAGCCGATACTGTTGAAGATGCAAAGCTGTTTCCTCGTCCCATAAGCTTAACCTTATTAGGCAATTAGAAACATTACTTGAAAGAATTGAAACGATAGAGTGCAAGAAGCCAGAGGACCACACTTAAGTTCTAATGTTCATGGGAGAGGAAATATGTAAGTGTAACCTTCAATCAACTGGGATTTTACACGTGTCGAACCTATGCATGACAACAGGTTTTCAAAGGAACTCGTGAGGGAGTATAAATTAAAAGCCTTTTCTGCTCCATAGTGGTCCTTAAAACTTTGCACTTCTATTAAAGATTTCCACCGCTGGTAGGGAATACTTTTTATTTCTCATCTGTTGTCTCTCCCCCATTAAATTCGACAACAACATCAGTGGAGGAGCTAAGTATTGTTACTGCTAAATCCTCCAGAGAAGAACAGCTTGTGGCTCTAGCTATCACATTGACAAGCTTTTGATCTTTTTGCTCTTCTTGGTGTGCGAGAAGGTACTCCAGACGACTATCGTTCAAGTTCAGGTCCATCTCTGTTCATGGAGATCGTTCGCTGTTCTTTACTCTTCTTAATAGCAGCGACCCTTTTCCTTCAGAATTCAGGCAATGTAGAAGGAAGGTACCACTTTCACAAGCGCAAAAACAAAACCAAAGACTCCCCTGTTTCAACACCACCTGCAAACTCCCCTGTTCCTTCAACGCCTGCTAATCCTGATCCTTCAACACCGTATGATCCTCCGACAATTCCTTCGGACCCTTACCCCAACGATCCTGGTAACTCAAGTTCTGCCCGTACATTCGACGTGACGTCCTACGGTGCTGTCGGGGATGGTTCCACCGATGACACTGCCGCATTTCGGGAGGCCTGGAAAGCCGCATGTGCGGTGGAATCTGCTATTCTTCTGGCTCCTTCAGGGTACACTTACATGATCACCTCAACAATTTTCTCAGGGCCATGTAAACCAGGACTTGTCTTTCAGGTAAACATCTTCTATTTTTGATCTGTTTCAAGTCTATTGACATTTTCATGGATTATTTGGCTCATCCAGAATTGTGATGTTGGTAAAGGTGGATGGTTGCCTTATGCCTCCTGATGGACCAGATTCATGGCCAAAAGCAGATAGCACAAAGCAATGGCTTGTGTTTTACCGACTTAATGATATGACTCTCACTGGCGGTGGTACCATTGAAGGGAATGGAGAGCAATGGTGGGATCTTCCCTGCAAACCACACAGGGTACGCTTAACTAATCAACTCTGTTTTACCTTTTCTGATTACAAATTAGAGAACTTTGCTTTTCTCTGCTCTTTTTTCTGCTGAGAAAATGAACTGTCACTAATATATTCACTCATAATGTGATTTCAGGGCCCTAATGGATCGACTTCAAAAGGACCTTGTGATAGCCCTGCAGTAAGTATAAATTGTTCGATCAAATTTGAATAGGAGTACCATTTTTCCCATCTGAACAGCTCATATTTGTGGTTGATTTCAGTTAATTCGATTCTTCATGAGCTCCAATTTAGTAGTGAGTGGCTTAAGAATCCAAAACAGCCCACAATTCCACATGAAATTTGACGGCTGTGAAGGGGTTTTCATTGAAAAGATGTCAATCTCTTCCCCTAAACTTAGCCCCAATACGGACGGAATCCATATAGAGAACACCAACTCAGTTGGAATATACAACTCTATGATTACAAACGGTTAGTGTAAACCGATTTCTACTTACCCTCAAATCTTAAACTAAAACAAATAGTAAAGAAATATCTAAATGAGAGTATGAGACACAATCCTTAACTTTGTAGCTGTGATATAAAGTATACCTAATTGATTTTGATGTCGTGCATGTTCTTTCATTCTTAATGATTTGGAACAGGTGATGATTGCATATCAATTGGACCCGGTTGCTCAAATGTTGACGTACAGGATGTTACCTGCGGTCCAAGTCACGGGATTAGGTACTTATCCCTCAACCTTACTTGTGTTGATTTCCAAAGCAACATTCGGCTGCGTTTTTCCTTTCTTCATCAACTTTAGGAGTTATCTCGTGGTGTGACTGTGACAGTGAGTGAACAATTTTGAGCAACAACCCACAAGCCACTAGGACTTGTCCAGCAGCTAGCAACTTCAAGGCAGTTCTGTCATGCACTTCTGCTTCTTTACATCACTTTCTTCTAAAGTATGAATTTAGATTAGATTAATAATTGTTTGACAAGGTTTCATATCCTGCCCTGCCCTTTTATTTCTCTTTTGTAGTATGTACGTTTGTTGCTTTCCGATTATATACGAGGAAGAGACAATTAGACAATAAAACTAAGAGCTGATGACAAAAACAGAAAACCTTACGCTTTGATTTCTATGAACCATATATGCTCACCTGCATCAGAAATATATTATGTGGTAGGATTTCCAATTCCATTTTTTATTAAAAAAAATGTCTGTTTCCTGCAGCATTGGGAGTTTGGGAATGCACAATGCTCAGGCATGTGTTTCAAACGTAACAGTCCGAAATAGCATGATAAGAGAATCAGATAATGGGCTGAGAATCAAGACATGGCAAGGAGGGAAGGGGTGTGTATCTGCCATTTCCTTCCAGAACATCCAGATGGAGAATGTGAGGAACTGCATGATTATAGACCAATACTACTGCATGTCAAAAGCTTGTCTGAACCAGACCTCAGCTGTTCATGTGAATCAAGTATCTTACAGGAACATCAAAGGCACTTATGATGTAAGAAGCCCACCGATCCACTTTGCTTGCAGTGACACTGTAGCCTGCACAAATATACTCCTGTCAGAAGTTGAACTCCTCCCACATGAAGGAGAGTTGGTGGATGACCCTTATTGTTGGAATGCTTATGGGACTCAGGAAACAGCCACTATACCTCCCATCGATTGCTTGAAGGAAGGTAAACCTCAGAATGCAGAGGAAAGAGAGCTCACCTCCTCTTGTAGCTGCTCAACCTGAACAAGGCTCATCTGTTATAATTGTCGCATTCAAATCTGGGTTTTCATTGTCATTAGGCTCCATCCCTATTTGGGTTTTATCCCCTTATTGTGTGATGTGATTCAACTCAGTAGTATATATATGTATATTTTGGCCCGGAGATTGTAGTTTAGTGGATTTTATTACATATAAAATAATAGATTTTATGATTACTGTCGAGTTCCTTTCCTATCCTTATAAAATTGTAAAACATAATGGTATATGGGTATAAACATAAGGGTTGAAGGGCAGCGACATGATGGCGACTGGAGACGACACCAGACAGAAGGAGAGAGATGGAATTAGCGACAAAACGAAGTTTCCCTACTAAGATATGATGTCTGCGTAAATATAAAATGTGTATAATGAGGATAAAGATACTTCAAATCGTCACTTTCTTTCTTTGCATTGCATTCCTTACATGTCGCAAGACACGAACAAACTCACAGAACAAAGAGAAGTCAAAAGCGGAAGATATCTCAACATTTGGGCCCTTCAAAAGGCGACGACACGAGTTCTGACACATGACAAAGTCAAAGCCGCCAAATTTCTCAACTAGTCTCTCAATCTTACTGCTTGTTAGCTTCTCTATATCTTCTAGCTGTTCCAATTCTCCAGTTTGTCCGCTGCACTGCCACCACCTTCTTAATATCTTCCGGTTGGTCTCCGATGTTTCAACAGACACCACACTCTTCAAATGGATGCCAAGTCTGTTTAATGCAACCTCTGCCCCTCCAATGCCACTGAAAATTGACAACATTGTCATTCCTTCTGGAAACATAGACTTCAATCCTGAGAGATGATATCCCAAAGTATCTGTCTGGAAACAGTATTTGAGAGAATGCAACCTTTCTACCAAACTACAATCACCAGTTTGAGTATGATTAACTGGGTAGCCTAGCATTAGCTCCAAATATTCAGGCTGCATGGGACCTAATTTATTTGGACCAACCCAAACAAGATTTAAGGCGTCGCAATGGTGAAGGATGCCTCTCTTCTGTTCATCTGAAAGTAAACCCTGAGAATCTTTTATATCCTTTCCAAGCCTTTCACAGAGATTAGATACTCCATCTGTTTGAAAACCAATCCGTCTAAACTTCTTCCTTGCATCCCAAGATGGCCACCACTTTTCCGTACCTGGTATTGCATCTTTAATGGTCATTGGTGGCTTTGGAAGTACATGAAACCTATTCTCAGTAGGAAGATTGTGTAGGTAGCCTTCGGTCCTACCTAATGCCGAAAACAACTCAGAATCCACGAATTCAGGAGTGGTTGCATACAAGAACTGCGATATTTTTCTCCAAACATCCAATGAAATGTTCACAACATGCCCATAGAAAAAACATGGGGGTTTAGTTACCATCCGGTTGAGATTACTGCATGAGTCCGATCTGAAAGCTTTGTACATATCAATCGCAGAGATTCTAACATCAAATTTTTGTTCTAACCATATAGGTTCAGAATAGGAGCTGGAACCCTCTGTACATCCATGTTTAGGCCTTTTTCTTTTGTTGTTTTTGTTCAACCCAAAATTTCTTAGGTGGGCATCCGGATATTCCTCAGTGTATTCATCCTCTTCTTTTGGTCTTTTTCCTTTAGGCTTCTCTGTTATATCTTTTGATCTGGAACTACCATCTACATTTAAATCCTCAGTTTTTATTCTTACTGAACCACACAAAATGTCTCCTACCTTTTTCTTCTTGCTGAAATTCTTAGGGTTATGCTGCATAAGAACAAGATAGAAGCTAAATTACCAGCACATCGACTGATAAAAAATTTGGAGCATGTGCATCAATTGCATTAAGCGTGTAGCCAAGGAAACAATTGCAGTTTTTATTCACTGGTTCGTTATGCAAAAATTGCACTGGATTTCCTTCACAAAATGTTCTAATTCTCAACACTTTCCAACTTAAACCATTTTAAGTTTTAACTCAACACCAAAAACATACTATCTTTTCTACACCAATGAGCTTGTCAAAATATTGAACAATAGAGAGCACTTAGATCGTTACGAAAAAGAATTCCAAAAAACATGAAGAACAATATAGAGATAAGTCATAATACTTGTGAACTGGAAATTTTAATGATCATTCATGAGAAACAAAAACCTTTTTTTACCGTTGTATACTCTTCACCAAGTTGATGAGCGCAAATCAAGTCAGCAAGCTCTGTGATTGGAATTTCGGATCCTGAAAGATGGCAAACAGCTCGTCACATAGGGAATAGGAATCTAAATAACAGGTTATCCTTGGTGGAAACAAATAATTATGATGTATAGACAATAAGCACCATAAACTCAGTAGAAATGTGAATTAAAACTCAAATAATAGTAAGAAAAAGAGGTGGGTCAAAACAAGACAATTTTGACAAGTTAGACCTATTATACAAAACTTAATTGTACAACACCAAGATTCAAACTGCACCATAAAAATAGCGTTTTGTTACCAAAACATAACTAGGGAGTTTGGCCAGGTCAGGCCGGCCCAAAGTCAACAAGACCAGGCCCGTTGACCGAGTTTTGGGCTTTTTTCCCCGCCAAAGTCAAGCCTCAGGCCTGGCTTTTTCCAAAAGAAAAATTACGTCATTTTGGAAGAATATGTTGTTAATCTGATACTTGTAAAATGATATCGTTTTGCGCTCATTGCAAAACGTCATTTTAGGCGTATTAGATCATGTTTTAAGTTTTCACCTAGAGTAAAATGACACACACAAACTCTTCTCTTTTTCTTTTTCTTCTTCATTTTCATCATTCACCATTGCACCCTAACATCGTCTTCTTCAATCTTTAGGCAAAGGCAATATCCCCTTTGGCTACTACACTCCTAGCTCTCGCCACCTGTCGTCTTCTTCTTCATCTCCACCAAGTGTCAATGTGTCATCTTCTTCTTATATTTTTCATCTCCAAAATGTCGCCTCCCGACTCCCACTCCTTGGTCGTGTCCTAGCCCACCCACCAAGGTAAGTCCTTCATGCAGCCTCCAATGGACTTTGAATTGAATTAAGCTTGCCATTGTTCAATGAATCAATTTCTTGTGGATAGTGTTTGTTGGTTTTTGCTCATGTATTCAGTGACTTACACGGCCATATATACAAGTTCGTGAAAACTTCATAGTGACTTACACATTACATGATCACATAAATATCCGCGCAAGCCCCGCAAAAAAATTTCACAGTGACTTACAATGTGACATATACGCCGAAAACACATACACAACCGTGTATTTTGTCACACAATCAGAGTGACTTACAAGATCAATTACACGACCATGTAAGTCACTGATACATTTTAAATTTCTTTTCATTTTTTGATCACTTTCCCTTATATGTATACATGTAAATGTTTATGAATAACTTATATAGTCGTATATGTTGATTATTTCAAATGGACGAACATATTCCTTCAGCAGAGAGTTCTAATATGATACCAGAGAGTATACGAGTGGAAACTTCTAATCTCATACCAAGTGAAGATAGAGTCCTGGTCCATTGAAAAGTGATATTTGGAATTACTTCAACAAGACTAGATTAATGGACAAAGTAAAGGAGGTTAAATGTAAATATTGTCACAAGATGTTGACTAGGAGTTCAAAAGGTAGAATCTCTCATTTAAAGAGACATTCGGATTCGTATAATAGAAAGAAGATCGTATAAGGAGGTCAAATAGTTTTTACGCTTGCCTTGATGAAAGGGAATAATGAAATAACTGCTACAACTTATCACAACAACAAATCAAAGTTCTAGATAGCTAGTATGGTAGTTGGTGATGAACATCAACTCTTTATAATTGATAGCAAAAGATTTAAAATTTTACTCAGTTCACTGTAACCGACCTTCAAAATCCCAACTCAGAATATCTTGAGAAAGACATTATGAAGATATACAAGAATTAAAAAAAAGAAATTTTAAAAATGTTGTCAAGTATTGATGGATAATTTACTATCACAACAGACATATAGATTGTCAACAATTGAAAGAAGGGTTATATAATAGTGGCAACACATTATATTGACAATGACTGGACTCTACGTAGTAAACCACCGACATAAATTATATTTTTTAATATCGTTACAATTTTTTTTTTTATTATGCTATGATTGATATTTTTTCATTTATGTGTCATCACATGTAAGAAAAAGGTTAACAATCATGTTGGTCGAGTGATTAATAGATTGGAATATCGATACAAAGTTATCCACCATAACAGTTGACAATTGTAGCGTGAACGATGTGATGATTGAAAAGGAAAATAATAAGTTACAAGTTGCGAGCTTATTGGTTGGTGAGAAGTTTCATATGCCTTGTTTTGCGCATAGTTTGAATTTGATTAAGGATGAGTTGGAAATGATAAAGGAAGCAACAAATTCGATTCGGGATAATGTAGTATATTAGAGTACAACACCTAAAAGAGTTGAAAAATCTAAAGATAATGCACAACAACTATGCATTTTGAAGACGAAAAAGATAGTATTGGATTGTCCTACTAGATGGAACTTAAGCTTTAAGAGATTAGAGTCGACAATCCTATATGTTGAGGTGTTTACTAGGTTGAGACAAAGAAATTCTTAGAACACTTGTCTGTCTACAGAAAAGCAATGAGAGTTGGCTAAAGAATTTTGTACGAAGTTGGAAATATTTTATACTATTACTAAATTGCTTTCGGAAACAAAATATTCAACTTCACACAGTTGCTTTAGCAATATGTATGAGATTAGAAAAGCTATATCTAATTGGATGTCTAATTCTAATAAAGTGAACCAAATTATGATGGATTAGATGACGAAGAAACTTAATCCTTATTAGTATGTAGTTAAACATATTGCGACAATGATATCTGTGTTGGACTCGAAATATAAAAAGGAGGGAGTTAATTTTATATATAACGTTTTGTATGGTGATTGAGTTTAAGAGCATGTTAGTGTCATTAAAGAATTATGGTATGATTTGTTTAATGATTATCAACTCATATTGTACAAAATTCAAGATCGTAATAGTTCAGACTATTTAGCTCCAACTTCAGGTTCAAGTTTGGGATCATCTTCTAAATGTAGTTTGTTACTCCCATTTGTACAATTCATGAAAAAAAAAATAGAGCTAGAACTTTTTTTAGTATGATGGAGTTGGATAAATATTTAATGAAAGATTATTTGGCTGAAATTGAAGGCGTGGAATTTGATATATCGTTAGTGGAAGAATCGAGAAAATAAATTTTCAATTGTGCAAGTAATTGCACGAGACCTATTAGTAATTCCATCATCTACTGTTGCTTCAGAATCTGCCTTTACTACTGGCAGTCAAGTTATTAGTCCTCATTATGCTCGACTTCACCCTTGTATTGTGGAATCCTTTGTGTGTCAAAAATTAGTTAGATGATAAAAATATTAAGGGTAAACTCTTTCCTTTATAATATATTAATTTTGTCTATTTTTATGATATTACCGTAGGTTCTGATGCGAAGATGACCAATCATACTCATTTAATTGAAAAATATTAAAGATAAAGATATATTTAATTGTTTATTAACTATTAAAATGTGCTTAATATTCATTTAATGTAATTATTACAGTATTATATATAGTATTTTTACATGCAAATAAAGTTGTACAAACTACTGTCAATCTTAACTATAACAGTTATTTACCCCCCCTTCTTATACTACAGGTTTGTTATTTTTAATCTTTTTTTTATGAAATTACTATGATTGCATTATTTTTTTGTAATTGAAGATATAATTATTTACTGTCTTATTTTTTAAAACAACTTCAATATCTATTGATTCTACTCTCCACTCTCCAAGACTCTACATTAGTTGATTATTTCATCTTGACTTTTTATAAATTATATGATTCAAAATTTTGGATAATTTATTTTATAAATTATATCATCAATTAAACGAAATTCGCATTTCTCATAGACACTAGAGAAGTATTTTTGTAAATTGAATATTTTTTGTAAATTGTATCGTTAAAGCACTAAATTTAATATCTTGTTGAATATACATATAATAATATGTGAATAAATAAGCAAAAATAAACTCACATCAATGGCTTTAAGCTAACTCAAATTTGAAAAAGGTATTTCTAAAAAAATTAAGTGAAAAAGTTGAAAGAATAGCATTATTAGCTATTTAAAAGAGCGACCTAATTGAGTAGCCGACAGTTTTCATGAAAAGGTGTTTACTTTCATGTCAAAAGGTTAGAACTTTCAAACAAGTCTCTATATGCTCCTTTTTTAGTCTAAAATTTAAAGCTTCATTTTTTTGTTAATTCAAGTTATCAAAATGTTTAAAAGTTTAAGCGTCTTATTCATTTATGTGCATTTAATATATACATTTGTTAAAAAATTCATTTTTCATTAACTAATTGTATCATCAATTAAATGAATTAATCTTTTTTATTCACTTCCTTTAAAAATGAATTCGTTTCAACTTATTCATTTTATCATTTTATGTATGTTTAATATATTGATTCATTTAAAAATTCATTTTTTATAAAAAAAATTTTTATTTATCATATATAATCATTTTTGTTCACTTCCTTTAAAAATAAATTTAATTTCAACTTATTCATTTTATCATTTTCTATACGTTTAATATATTGATTCATTAAAAAACTCATTTTAACCAATTGTATCATCAATTCAATGAATCTTGCATTTCTCATGTATAATCTTTTTTCTTCACTTCCTTTAAAAATGAATTTGGTTTCAACTTATAAATTTTATCATTTTACGTACATTTAATATACTCATTTAGTTAAAAACTCAATTTTCATTATCTAATTGTATCAATTAAATTAATTTTGTATTTCTTATCTATAATCTTTTTTGTACGTTTCCTTTAAAAACAAATTTAGTTTCAACTTATTCATTCCAAAATTTTATATACACAGTTTTTAAAAAAGTTAAAAAAATATTTAAAAAGGGGCTTCTTTGGCCTAAACCCACTGCCAAGCCTACCAAAACACGAATTTATAGAGAATTTAATTACATACCGAACTTCTCAATTGCCAAGGAAACTTCATTCTCAGAGAAACCCAATTCAAGCAAATGAAGTGTTTTCTCCATAGTCCCAAACAAGGTTTCATTACTAGTATCCTGAAAATTAAAAGGCCAAAGAAACTGTTCAATACTATGCATATAACATATCTGACAGCAACAATAGTGTAATAAACATAAATCTGCAAAAAGCCATGGAAGTTGATTTGATCAAGTTTATTTATCGATTAGTAGGTTAAGGGGTACTCTTCATGACCTTACAGTAGAGGCTCTGAGAATTGCAAGGAGAGGTGACCTACTACTGAAGAAGTACAGGATACCATGAAACCAAAGAGACACGGCAAATCATACATAATTTCCAGAATCCAAGAAGATAGGAATCATGCATCATAAATGCCTCGACTCAGATGCAACTAACATGACTGAAAGAAAGTAATGAAACACAAGGATGGCTATCTCTATATTTTCTTCTCTCTTCTCATGTAGGGGGTCTTTAATTTAACCACAACTTTAACAGTCCTAATGCATATCTAATGCAATCACTATCTTTGTATACATTTTGGTAAAACGTCAAGAATGAAGACCTCATTCTTTTCTGCATCATCATTATCAACCATTTCACTGTCCAATCTTTCAGCTTCTTGGGCAGCAAAGATGAAATCCACTACTTCACAAACTGGAGCATCCACCCCTAGTGATAACATCATGGGCCAACAAGAAATTTCTAAGAAAAGCTTCTTATTTTACATTGCAAGTGCATGGTTTGTCAAAAAACAAGAAGGAATAACTTATCATGCAAGACATAGTCATCAAGCAAGCTAAGTATTACCAAGAATTTAACCAAATAAGGCAGATCAAGACAAGAAAAGGAAAATAGAACTCTTCAAGGGAGTTTTTTTTATCATCAATAGGCTATCCTTCACGAGTTATTTAAAGTGGATTGAAATTGATCATTTATTTGTTCCTCAGTTGAAAAGTAATGTTTTTAAGACTCAAGGAGCTATATCAAAAGACCATCTAAAAAGAAACTATTGGTAAAAATATGAATTTTGTGCAATAAAATCCAATCTGACATGGGCAAAGTTATCTATAATGCAACGGAATTTAGCATGCATGTTTGGATTCTTCATAGTTAAAAGGGTCTGCCACAGTAGAGACTAGAGAAAGAGCATTAAGCTTTTATATTAATAAATCGAGTTATTTGACTTGGCTAATGAAACACACATTTAAGTGACAGCATCAGACTGAATACCTGTCAGAACTTATTAGTTGATCCTACTTCATTTTGGCAAACAGACAAAAGAATTGCAGATTCTATTCTCCAGATTTTATTCCAAACACAGTTTCAAAATGTTCTAAGTTTCATGGTTAAGAAAAATAACATGCAAACCCATTTTTCCTAGGAAGTTGAGAGTCTAATCATAAGGGTAAGCCCTGCAATTAAGAAGAGTCAACTTATAGTTTTAAAATAATGATACAATTTCCACAACCCTAAAGTAAATACATGCATTAAAAAAAAAACTTTTTCATACCAAGCTTATCCATGGCAAACTCAACCTCATCCGCAGAGAAATCCATCTTTAGCAAATAATTCCTTTTGTCGTTGCAAACTTCATCAATTACATCTGGCTCCTAAAAAAAGGGTAACTTTATTAAGCCACAACAAAGGGATCACTTAGAAACTAGTATCGATGAATACAATCATTGATGTCAATATAGATGATGGCAATAATAACGAAGCTGAACAACAAGTAGGCAATCTTAAGATTTAACCAGTAAAGCCTAGGAATTGTCTAGCAAAATAAGCAATAAAATCATTCAAGAAATAGAGCCACAATTAATAAATGGATGCATGAGGATGAAATGTAGAGATGGTGCATATAGATCATAAAAAAAACAAAAGGATAAGCTATATTTCGCAAATAAGGCACCTGCAACGAACCTCATGAATAATGATAAAATATATTCAAGAGAATCTTTTAGACGGAAATTGTTCTTGAATCTATTAGACGGAAATTGTTTTAACACAGACAAGTTGTTCTAAATACCTAGTAGGAAAGATTCATGAAGCATAACGTTGAAGAAGTATTAGAAGCATACCACTTTTGGTTGAACAAAAGTGAAGTATTCAGCAGGAGTGCTTGTGTCTTTGTCATTGAACAAGCTATCCAATGAATCTGAAGAATTAGACTTTGCCTTTTGTGGAACCTGCCATACCAAAGTAGGTTAGAAATTGAGAAATATCTTGTTCATAAAGAATACTAAAATATTTCACCCAATAACCAAAGATTAGAAACAAAAGGAATGTATTATTTAATTTATAAGCTACAGAGGGAACTTTTAATAAAAGCTTAGTTTACTACATATACTTCACAAGCACATGTCCTCGTGAACAGATCCATCAAGCCATTCCATTAGCAACTTTTGACCACTATTACTCTTTATAACTGAAATTTTTTGTAAGATCAAGTAGAATTCGATCTCCTCAATACTGTATTGCGAAAATATGCCAACAAATAGCATCTAAGTCCGGTAATATGGTATTCAAGACTTGTTTATGATGGTTAAGCCTAAAATGGAATCCTCATATGTACAACATGGAAAATTAATGATTATTGAGACAAGCTATCAAGAGACTATTTGATCCACATTGACAACTAAGCATATGGGTAAAGAGTAATAGAATCCTTGGAATAATGCACTTCTCACCATTTGTAAATGTGATACAAAACCACAGGAGAAAATGAAGAAATAAGGCCAACCAGACAAAAAGGTACTTACATACACTATCTTAGATATCCCTAGTCAGAGCATACAACAGCTTAAGATAAATAGAACATGAACATGTTGAAGAGAACTATAAATCTAAGGCTGTGACAAGAAATGATAGTACCTTCTCTGATGCAGATTGTTATCCAAGATTTATAATCACTATGAAATCTACTTAACCACAAACTCTCTCCAAGAAGAAAGCAATTTGAAAACAGAAAAATGAAGAGAAGAGTTACCATTAAAAACAGAACTATCAGTTACTTACGGAGCATTCAATGAGAATCTCCAACAACAAGTCAACATTGTCTTCACCTAGATTTAAGAGAAGATACAGGAAAAGGATTTGCATTACATGATATTTTATCCCTAAAAGAGTAAAATCTTGAAAAACATAAAGTATATCGGCGGTAATTTTGGATGTAGATCACATGGAAAATGCGACATCGTCACTATAATAATTGAACTTTCCTCATGTTTGGCCAAGTCTAACCCCATATGATCTTGTGCATCTAACCCACTTACAAACTGTGTACTCCAGTCCTGTTCGTGTCCGTGCATTACATACCATTTTCCTTAATCACTTTATCAACAAGTGATGCAGAGTAACCCATCTCAGTAAAGAAAGATCTTAAATTGCTTCGCGATGAACTTGCACCGTTATCCTGATAATCCAAGAAAGGAATGTTTGTAGGCATGATAAGTTTGAGCGTAAGATTTGAGAACATAAACTCAAATTTCCTTGAATCGGAGAAAAAGCTTACCGCAAATTGGCTTGAACGGATGGTTTCAGATGGAAACTCCTCAAAGTCTAACTTCTCATGCTTAGGCAGCAAACGGTGACTGGCGTTTGGATTGCCCATCAACAACTTGTTTACATCACCCTGAAAACTATAAGCATAAGACCAAGAGAGGTGATTTTCAAACATCATTGTTTGACAATCATAGAACCATTCCGAAAGCAACAACTCAGGAGATAAATAGAATAAGCCCTTCAAAAGGAAAAGCAAAAATGAAAACTAGACTAGTCTAATGATAATAAGCATAAAAGCATCGAACCAGAAGTTGCAATCTAAAAATTGAAAACATTGCAAAAAGGTTATAAAACATCATAACTCTTAAGGAAAAAGGCGACGACTTGTTTTTTATAACTTAAAAAAAGAAGATATGAGAAATCGTTCACAAATACATCAACGAAGAAGAGTGAAATTGAATAAAGCAAAGTCTCAGGCCGCGACGAACCTGACCGAAACTCTTTCCAGCGAGGTGTCGCGAAAATGGTTAGAATTACAAATTAGTGTTGCTGAGTCTTCCCCATGGAGGAGGTAATGATGGACAGACCTGTACCTGCTCGTCCTAGTCCTAGGACAGGCGGTGCTTCCCCCACTTTATTTCATTTTTATTTTTGTTAAAACTGATACAGCTCATAATTTCGTCACTATTTATTTTGATATTTTCAATAAATTTAAAACTGAATTGGATCGATTGAATTGATTTCATCGAATTAATTGAAATCGGTAATATTTTTTATTATTATTTTCATATTTATTTATTTGACTTTTTATTTCTGTATTTATATTTGATTTCTTCTATTGTAATAATTCATAAAAATTATAAAACTCATAAAATTAGTTTTTATTTTTATTTCTATTTTTTCATAATTTGATTTATTATCAATTTAATATATATTATTAATAAAATTATAATTTGTTTTTATTTAATAATTAACATTTTATTAATTTTAATTTAAGAATTATTTACTGCTAATTTATTAATATATGTCTTATAAGAGATTAAAAAATTTAATTCATTAATTTATTAATAAAATTTAAAAATAAAATTAATTATCTTTAAATTTTATTAAATATATAATCATTATTTAGTAATAAAAACGTCAAACATCTTTTTTTATTTGATAAAACATTGACTATTTCTATTTACTAGTCTTTAAAATGATATTTAACATTTTTAGCATTTGCTTTGCTTACAAGAGTTTTAATATATTAATAACCCCAAAATTAACATTTTAATTTTCTTACAAGGTAATTTATCATTTTCAAAAAAAAAAGAAAGCATATAAAATTTTGTAAGTAATATTTTGACATTTATAAAATTAATATTTAATATCAACATTAAAAAAATTATCTCAACAAAAGTTTAATAATTATTTTTAAGTTAATAATTTTTATAAAATTTATTTGTATTGTAGAAAAATATAGAGATGTATTGCTAAACTTTTGATAACACTCGGTATAAATTTCAGTGAGACGTAAAATTTAAAAAAATATTATAATAAGCATTCTTATTAAATTTTGGATATTAAAAAAAAAGTGTAGTACTAAATTTGATATATTAAGGACAAATTAAAATGTATGCTCTATGGAATACGTACAGAGAAAGTGTAGAAGAGTCCAAATTTGATGAGTAGAATATTTGAACATCGTGGGCCATAAGTAAGCGACTCTTTTCTTCTAAATTTTGACTTTCCAGTCTGTATCGACAGTGAAAAAAAACAAAAAGTCTTCCAGGAGTAAATTCCGGGGACGAGCTTTCTTTCACCAAAATCGATGACCACAAAGGTTGCTCTATCTTTCTGGCTTCCATAACAAAGGAGTTCTGCCCTTTACTCTCCACCAACATTCAACACCGCCTTTCACGTCAAACTTACTCAAATCCAACATTATGGTTTCTCCATTTACTCCACTCATCAGTGGCTTCAAATTTATTTTGTTCGTATCCATCGCGATGATATGCCGATCACTCCCAGCATCTTCTCTCGCCAACTGCAGAAGCTTCTGCGGCAACATCCCCATCAACTACCCCTTTGGCGTGGACGACGGCTGCGGTGCTCCGCAGTTTCGCCATATGCTAAACTGCAGCTCTGACCTCTTCTTCATTACTCCTTCAGGTAGCTACAAAGTTCAGAGCATAGACTACAACAAGAAAACTATGGTGGTCTACGATCCAGCAATGTCTACGTGCTCCATCCTGCAACCCCACCACGACTTTATCATGACGGACATACAATCTGTGATAATCCCTCCAACACCTGACACAGTCTTTGCCCTTCTAAACTGCTCCATCGACTCCCCGGTCCTTAACCATTACAAGAACCTGTGCTTCAACTTCTCCGGCCACTCCTGTGACGAACTCTACGGTGGTTGCAACGCTTTCAGAGTTTTCCACTTGCTCACCAACAGTTCTCCGGCTTGTTGTTTTACAAGCTACGACACGGTGAAGTTTATGAGCATGAACATTCTGGACTGTACTCATTATACGACCGTGATCAACACCGATGGGTTGAAGGGTATTGGACCTTCCGATTGGGTTTATGGATTTAAGCTTTCGTTCAGTGTGGCGGAAACTGGATGCGAAAGGTGCTCACTTTCGGGTGGAACTTGTGGGTATGATACTGAGACTGAAGGAATGCTTTGTCTTTGCTCAAGTTCCACAAATGCTACCAGACAATGCGGTAAATTCATCAAGAATTTTTATTTTAAGTATTAGCCGGCAGTTTATTAGAGGAGGCCGTGATAAAATTAATGCCTTCAGCTGCAGGTAGTGTTACAGCAGGTGATATGCAGATGCAGTCCACTTATTTGCATGCCCTCGTGGTGGTGCTAGGCGCAGCAGCTTTGACTTTGAGTGCAGGGCTATGACATTCCTTCCTTGAGTGGTAATCCATTTTATTTGCTTTCTTTTTTGATAATATTATGTTAATCTCAATGTTGAAACAAACTGTAAGGTTGCGATTTGTGTTCACAAAGAAAGCAAAGGCGTGAGAGCGTTTTGATCAGCATTACTACTAATATAACACCACTTCGTTTACATTTGCATTCACATATAGCTATCGTAATGGAATTAGAAGTAAAAGGAAGAGATCTAGATGAGAGCCCTTGAAAATTGAAAGAAATTTGAGAACCACTTTTTACCAGGGGTAGTAATGAATCGGCTTAGACCCGGCCTAAAACCGGATCTGACCTGAGACTTGAACCCGACTAGGTCAAAGGTAGTCTGGTCAGGTTCAAAAATTTTTTAAATTAAAAAAAACAAAAATGAAAAAATTTTGGTTATAAAAATCAGGTCTCAAGTTGAACCGGGCCTTGGGCCCAATTGTTATTTATACTTTTGAATTATATTGTAATTACCGATAGTATAAGAGTAAGCCCATGAATTTTCCTTCTGTTTATGTAATCTAAAACTACTTTCAGCGGCAGAAAATTGAATCCGGTTCTCTCTGTTTTGGCCTTGCATTATACACTCAAAGGATTTCTATGTCTTGTTCTATTATCATTTGGTATCGGAAGTTGTGATACCTTGGACTGAATCACCCATCCACTTCGTGACCATCTCACCATCTTATCCAACTGTGGCTACTGCCTAGGCCAACAGTATGATTGAACGAGAGAAAACCAGCATACCAGTGAACGGCCACCAAGTTCTGAACAACATGCAATATTCACAGAACTTCTCAATAGACAATGTTTTCCGTAGAATCCCTAACTACATTTCTTCCACGTTTAACAAAACAGGATGGATCAAATGTTGAAAGATGGATTAAAGAATGTGAGCATTTCTTCTTAATTGGGCAGGCCTTCGAGAGAGGTTAAGGTGAAATTAGCTGTAATGCTCATGAAATGACTAGCTTTTGATTGGTACAAGCTCTATTTAGAAGCCGGACTGACTAACGAGGACAGAATGGTCTAGCCTTAGAAGGGAGGTTTGGTGATATATGTTTGAGACCCAACGATGAACTTCAAGAACAGGAAGTCATCAGTGTCTCAGCCCCGATCTAGAAGATGTTGTTTACAATGAGAAGTGATAATCAGCCTAGTGTTATGATAGTTCCCCTGTTGCTGAGATTAATAAAAAAGTTTAAGCTATTGATTGTCCAACAATTTATTGAAATAGAAATTGAAAGCAAAAATATATTTTCTATTGCCTTAGTTTATACAAATTTATGATTTATTTATAATTGTTATGACAAAATAAAAGCAAGGGATAATATTAGTAGGTTAATTTGAATGTATGGAAAATATTAAAAATCGAAAGAAAAATTAAGAGAACACCACAACAATTGATAAAACCAAGTACTACAATTGTTGATAAAGCTCTCAAGGGTATCACCAACCATACAGGCGTAAAGACCAACACAAAATGAAGGAATCAATTTCGAATTTGTGAAGAAATAAGTCTAAACTTTTATTTCTGAATCACACATACAAAAATACACCTTATAGCCCTTATTTCTTATAGCCCCTACTTATAGTAGAAAACTCCTAATACTATTAGGAAACAACTTAAACAATATGAAAACATACTAAAGATCTTTAAAAAAAAAAGAAACTAATTTTATAAAAGCAAAAACATGTACTATGCATTGTTTCCGGCTGTCAAACTTGACATTCAATTAAACGACTAAAAATAATTGTAGAAAGCTCTAAAAATTATGAAAATTAATAGAAGACTAATTTTACGTGTCTTTTGCATGCAACTAAAATTTCAGGCCTAATGAACAAGGTTTCGCTTTGTTTCAGATCCAAAACTTGCAATCACACATGTACAGTCGAATATTGCATTGTTTGTAAAACATTAAAGCTGCTGGAACCCCTCCCACAAGGCGGGTCCACATGGCCCGACATCTTGCGGGACATCCCGACCTGGGGCTCACGGGGGAGGGATTCCCCACCAGGGCATACTTAACGAACAGGATCGCCTAAATTTACCTCTGATCAAAACTAG
>JANQBM010000221.1:18059596-18083646 GCA_025594535.1 Erythroxylum domingense | reverse complement strand
CCCAAACAAGGAGAAGAAACAAGAAAGGAGGAGAAACAAAAGGTAAAAGTTTTATATTTCATGTTCTTATATATATGCCTATGCATGCATGTATGATTATGTTTTTCAGGGTTGTCATGGTGTCGGAATCTAGATTCTGACACTTTTGCTGCATTCGCATGCATGCGATGCATGCATCCATGGCTAACCCAACAGTTTCTAGGTAAAATTTTCTTCTAAAAAAATGTTCCTCTATGTATTAAGTTTCTAATGAACTAAAGTTCATACAATTCGGTTCATTATTCCTAAAGTTATACCTAAAATACTAAAGACTGTTCTTAAACTGCAACAATACTTAGTACTCAACTTCAAGCCAAATTTCAAATCCCTTAGGGACAGAATTCAAATTCAATTCCTTTATAAAAATTGTAGCCATATGTCTCTAGTTAAATCTTAATTAAAAATCATCCCATTTGGATTTCTACAGATCAAGATATGGCCAAAATACAGATGCCTGTTCAGTGAAAACACTTCATTTAACATATTTCAGTGCACTTCATCATCATTTTCATCCTTTTTCATCTCTTTTACTTGGTCTATCATTTCTAGCTTATGTCCTCATTATTTCCTCTTCATTCCTACTTCCACTTCAACTCAATATCATTCACAAACTAATCAAAATCTATGAGTGATCATAAACACCAAAAACAGAACACATACATATACATATACACATTCATCACCAACTTTCTGCACATGTTCAACTTCATTAGCACCTTCATTTTATCCCTAACTTATCATTTTAATGATCTTTCGGTTATTAAATCATCTCTAAATCAACTTATGAATAATTAATCATCACCTACGTAAAAGCAAGAAATGAACATAACCTAGTTTTCTCATTCACGTTTCAACATATACATATTACCATTTCATAATCATTTGACCTGTAACTATCATCAAACATGTTTCATGTAACAAATCATGAAGAGTAATGCTTTAGACTTACTTGTTTACTCCAAGATCTTCAAATAACACTTTTAACCCTAGCTTCTTTAGTATCATTCGATCATCAACATTTAAAGGTGGTAGGGTTGGGTCTTTAATAAGAAATGAAGAAGACAACAAAAAATAGTAGCAAATGAAAGTTGAAAGTAAGCTTCAACGTGGATGGGGTCAGAAGTGAGTATCGGGGATGAAGACAAATAAAGAAGATGAAGAACAAAATGAAGAGAGCATTTAACAATTGAAAGATAAAGAAAAGAAAAGGGTCTTTCACTTTAAACATTTTCATTGGTTAGTAAAAATAACGTGGTGGGTAAGTTTCATAACTCCTTTCACTTAAAGATTAAAGGTTAGATTGGATATTTACTAAAGCTACCATATGATTTTTAATGATCAGTCAAATTATCCCTCAATTTCTAATCTAATTGTCTTCTAATTTTTAATGACACTTATCATTAAATCTTAATGTCTCTTATCAATAATTTATGCTGCCAATTGACACTTAAATCTACTACATTTATTAATTGTTCTGTCACTTGGCATTTTTCCTAGTCCAAAAATATTCATAATTATCAAAAATTTCCCATATTTCACCAAAAATTCTAAATCACTAATTATACACAACAATTCAATTTTTAAGACACATAATCTACAATTAACATTATAATCACATTAAATATCAATTATACCCAGAAAAAGCCAAATGAGTGCATGTATAGTCATTGAAATGTGTGCAAAACCATCAAATTCATGTGTGTGTATACTAGTATTATGCATGAGTATTAAATGCATTTTTCTAATCTCTCATTACTATTTCTCATTTACAGAAATCTAGGGTTCTAACTCTTAGTATGGAAATGGGATGTTACACTAGTGACTAGGGATACATGTTTGGCTATGCCACTGATGAAACCCTGAAACTTGTGCCATTGAATCACTTTCTTTCTTACAAACTAGGTTTATGTCTTTCTGAGGTCTAAAAAATGGTACCGTCTACATTTAAGGCCTGATGGAAAAACTCAAACTGTTGAGTATTATAATGACAACAAAGCCATGGTTCCTATTCGGTTCCACACTGTCCTCATCTTTACCCAACATGAAGAGACCGTCATTAATTATGAAAATGATGTTAATTTTAAGGAGCACATGATCAAACTTGTAATTCCTAATAAGTACTTGAATGAGAAGACCATGTTCCATCTTAACCCTTATGGTCGTTTTGTCATTAGTGATCCTTACGATGATGTCGGTCATACTAGCCACAATATCATCATTGACACTTATGGTGAGCGGGGTGCTCATGATGGTGATCCCTTTCCTGGAAAAGAACCAAAGAAGGTGGATAGGCCACGAAGAGTGTTGTAGCGAACAAGCTAGCTAGGAGGTGCATTGTTCAAGTTTCTTACGCCATTGGTGTTCCTAAGCTTTTTTCGGTGTTCGTAGACATATATGGTATTGGAAGTATTCCGAACAAGGAGATCCTTAAGATCATGAATGAGAGCTTCGATTTTAGTGTTAGATATTTTCCTATAAAGATGGACAACAATTAGTTGCACTTTATCAATTTTTCAATAACTTATTGGTTAAGTTACGTAATTTGATTCAGATAAAGATAATAAAGTAGACCAATCAATAATCTAGGTTAGTGGGCCGAAGTTCAAGAAGAAAATAGACCCTAATCAGTGAGGACTAGACTTATATCGGGCCTGTGATAGGGAAGCTCAATATGGAAGTTATATATAGAGGTTAAGGTATCCTGTAGTTGCTTAATTAATTTGTGAACGTAAAGTTACTTTGGCCCATTCAGAGATTTACGTTTTAAGAAAACTACAGACATTGACCAACCTCGGTGAGTAGATCCTGTAAAGTGCTAGTGGATTTACACTCATTTCAGCCTCGAAAGCTCCTCTCGAATGTTATGGAACTAAAATCAACTATTTCCACATTTCTTCATTATTTTCCTTTCTTGTTCGATCCGGATATGTAACTAAGGCCTGTTATGTGTTACACGTGGTATCAGAGCGGTTATATGATTGGGCGGTTAAAAACGAAGTTTTTAGTTTTTCTCCATAAGGGATTCGTAGAATAACGATCCGATTTTTAGTCTTTTCTTATGTATGATTGTTTGCAAGTGAGCTACATGTGGTTAGCATTGAAAAACAGGTTGAAAAAAACACAAAACCTCAAAATATGGCCTAAAACTTGTAGGAAATCTCCCTGACCATCAGAGGTGACAGAGACCATTGGTCATGTATGTTACACGCTCCCCACACGTGCACAGTGCATGTAAGGAGGCGATCAGCGGTAAAGCCAGCATATGTGCAACATGCACCAGACAGATGGACAATGTGTGTGGCATTAGGCGTAGTAACCAATCAGCAGCAAAGGGACAGATGTGTGCGATGCACACGTTAACTATCTGTCCTAATGCATGACACGCGCCGGTGAGGACACATTTGATACACACGCCAGACTTTCAAGTGTGTTTGTGCATATTACGCTTGCATCACACGAGCCAACAATAGTTCTGGCATGTGCAACACACGAGTTTGACACATCAAGAGGCCTATAAGGTGTGCATGCGCCATTTGGACACGCATATATGTGACGTCACACTAACGTCAACGCACAGTGACATGCTGACATCAACATAGAAAAAAACTCAAAATTTTCAAAATTCTCATAATGATGCCTTGAGTTGTTTTGGGTCAGTTTCAGGGTTTAAGGAATTCATAAAGTGATTTTTTAATTTTCTAGATTTAATACATTGGTAATTTAACTTTAGAAAAAGGTATTAAGGAATTATAAAGTCATGCTTGAGTGAATTTTCATTCTTCGAACTTGACATAAGGGAGATACTTGAGGCTTTTGAGGCTTTTGTGATAGGTTCAATGTTTGGCAACATACGATAATGGCTCTGATTAAGATTTTTTGCAACGAAAATCTCAAATAAAGTTTATTGATAATTTCTTCAACAATGGTACATGATAATTAGACTGTGCATTTTGGTTTTGCATTTATTGATGGTACATTGTCACATACTGTATCCTATAAAGAATGTGAGGATAACATACAAGTGTATCCCTTGTGTTTGTAGAATTTTTGGTTGCTGATAAGAATATAGTCACCATAATGGCCTTTTGAGTCAGTATTTTGAATTGTTCTACTTGCATGTTGGAGGATGTCTTCGATCTTACGTTTAGTTATTATGCCCATAGGTGTTGGCCTTACATAGGATTTTGAGATGTGCATAAAGGCATTATATGGAGGAAAGTCATTGCTTAAATGATCTATTCGCCCACAGGTGCTGGTGTCATGAGAGTTGATGGCATGTACTCTGATCACTTTTATATGGAGGTTTGGTCGCATGTATTATGTAGTCACCCCCCAAGAGTTTCATAATATATGTAATCAGATTCTCGATAAAGATACTATTTAAAGCTTTGATCATCGCTATCTCCTGCATTTGCACTTATCTTTGCATTGTCATTTTGCAGACATCTTTTCTGTTAACAACAATATTGTCACCATTTAACCTTAATCAGTTTTAATTTTAAGCAGTGGAAGAAGGATGTAAAGTTTGCTTTGAAGATGATAGATATCAACTTGGCCATGCTAACGGATAAACCATCACATCCGTTAACTCAGAAGCTAATAAAGCAACCTTTGCAACCTGGAAGCGGTTAAACAGGATGTGTTATTTGAACATTAAGAGGTTGATTGAATCATTTGGTGAGTGGACTATTGGAAACTAACATAGCGAAGGAGTTTTTGGATAATGTTTCCTAAAGGTATAAGGTCTCATCCAATGCTGAGATAAGTACCTTATGTAAAGAATTATTCTCCATGAGGTATATTAGAGAAGGGGGAGTACGGAACTATATCATCAAGATGGTCCACCTCTAGAGCAAGCTAAAGGCACTGGAGATTCCAATTCATGATGCAGTGATAGTGCACCAAGCCCTAAATGCGTTCCCGCCAGAGTTTGGTATGTTGGTCATTTTTTATATTTCGCAGGATGAGACTTGGGATATCAATGCCTTAATTTTTCTATGTGTTGCAGAGGAGGAGAAACTGAATACACATCCAATTCTTGGTGACTTAGATAGTGGAGAATTTAATCATGTTGAATCTATAATACAGGGGTTGAGATCCAGGAGAAAGCCAACAAAAGGGGAGGAGAAACTGATGGCTGATAATAATGAAGAAGTTAGTGTTTTGTATGTAGGGAATGTATGTTTAAACCTCAATATAGGATTTGTACTTGTATTATGTGACACATTTTATATACTGTCTTTTAGACGAAATTTGATCTTTGTATTGGTGTTAGACAAAGAAGGTTATCGTTTTGTCATTGACACTTCAGTTGTAAATTTATCTTTCAATGCAAAACATATTGGAACGACCTTCTTATCATATGTATTATACAGAATATGTCTTACCCCTCATGAAATGTATGCTTCTTCATATATTGTTGAATCTGTTACTTGGAAGAGACCTCCGATAAAGGAAACATAAAAAATGATGTGGCATAAACGCTTATGCTACATTTCCATAGATAAAGTTGAGAGATTGATAAAGGAAGACATTCTCCTAACTCTAGATTTTGATGATTTGAAGACATGTGTTAACTATTGTAGAGGTAAGTTGACCAAAATAAAGAAAAAAGGGTTAACTTGAGCATCTGAATTGTTGGAGGTACGGATATTAATGGACCTTATACAACTACATTATGCAATTTTAGATATTTTCTGACATTTATTAATGATTATTCCTATTATGATTATATGTTCTTGCTTAAAATTCTGAAGTTCTTGATAAATTCAAGATCTTTAAGATTGAGTTTAGGAAACAATTTGAAAAATCCATCAAGATAGTCAGATCTGACCATTGAGGAGAGTAATATGGCAAACATGGTATTTTAGGACAAGAAAATGGTTCATTTACCAAATATATGGAATCGGGTGGAATAGTGACTCAGTTTACTATGTCGGGTAGTCCTGAGCAAAATGGAATGGCCAAAACGTGTAATTGCACTCTAAAGGAAATGATAAGGTCAATGCAGAGTAGGACTAACCTACTTGATTACCTTTAGGGTGAAGTTATAAAGACAACATCATATATACTAAACAAATTCCCATGCAAGTTAGTGTCAAAGACGCCTTTTGAGATCTAAAAAGGGTGGAAGCCTAGCCTTTCACACATTCGTGTATAGGGTTGCCCTACTGAGTACGCTTGTATAACCCTTATGAAAGCAAATTGTACGCTTGTTCTACTTGTTGCTACTTAGTTTGATATCTCGACTATTCTAAAGACTACAAACTTTACTGTAGAGAAGGGGGACTGGAATAGTTGAATCATAAACAGTGAAGTTTCTGGAATATGATGTCTATAATGAGGTTGGGCTCTTTCACCCTTTAGATGATAACAGGACATATACTACAATTATTTCATATCCGCCATTCATACAATCAGGTCCATTGGATCAACATCTTAGTATTGTACTTATATCTCATACCTATACAAACAGAGGTTTTTAGGATATAAGAACCAATGCAGTTACAAAGATCCACTAGAGTGAGACAACCTGCTATCCCATCTAATTACATAGTCTATTTGGGTGTACAAGACTATGATATTGGACATGCTATAGATCCAGTAACTTTTACCGAAATTATTTCTGGACCCTATACAGATTTATGATGGGATCCAATGAAGGACAAGATGCAATCCATGAAGCATAATAAGGTATGAGGGTTAGTTGATTTATCTCAACATTGCAATCCCCGTTAGTTGTAAATGGCTATTTAAGACCAAGAAGGATACTCAGGGTAAAATTGAGCAATTTAAGGCTCGATTGGTTGCCAGAAGATTCACTCAGAGAGAAGGAGTTGACTTTAATGTTACCTTCTCTCCTGTATCCTCTAAGGATGCATTCAGAGTGACTATGACAATAGTAGCTCATTACGATATGGAGCTATATTAGATGGATGCTAAAACTGTTTTCCTGAATGACGACCTTTGTGAAAAAGTCTATATGGAGAAACCTGAAGGATTTCAGGATCAAGAAGAAACTGACAAGGTTTACAAATTGAGAAAATCAATATAAGGTTTGAAATAGGCTTTTAAACAGTGGTACCTAAAGTTTGATGAGGTTTTAACCTCTTTCGGATTCGTGGAGAACAAAATTGAAAAATGCTTGTACTATAAGGTCAGGGGGAGCAAAATTATCTTTTTATTGTAATATGTGGATGATATATTACTTGCATCAAATGACTTGACCATGTTGGATGAGGTTAAGCAACTTTTAGCCAAGCATTTTGACATGAAGGATCTTAGTGAACTATCTTTTGTCCTAAGTATTCAGATTCACCGGGACAGATATCAACACTCTTTAGGTCTCTCATAGAGTGCATACATTGAACGTGTGTTACAAAGGTTTAATATGATTGATTATAAACATGTTGTAGCACCTATCTCTCATGATGAGAGATTATCTTTGGCACAATATCTAAAGAATGACGTCGAAAGAGAGGCTATGAAGAATGTTCCATATTTTAGTGTAGTTGGTAGCCTGATGTATGAGCAAGTGTGCACTAGGTTGGACTTTGCATTTGTTGTTAGACTGCTGGGTGGATATCTGGCTAACCCAGGGATAGACCACTAGAATGCAGTTAAATGGGTGTTGAGATACTTAAAGGAAACCAAGGATTATATGTTGACATACAAAAGGGTCAACAATGTAGACTTCGTAGGGTATACAGATTCCAATTTTGCTATGTGTCTGGATGATAGAAAGTCCACTTCAGGTTACATTTTCAAGTTAATAGATGGTGCAGTATCATGAAAGAGTGTCAAGCAGACACTGGTGACTTTCTCAACAATGCATGCAGAGTTTGTAGCATACTATGGGGCTGTTTCATAGGTGATTTGGCTTAGAAACTTGATTCCTGGGTTGTTTGTGGTTAATTAAGTGGCTAGACTCATTTAGTTGTAGTATGATAATCTTGTTATTCTGTTGTTTAGTAACAACAATAAGAATTAGAGGTCAAATACTTGACCATAAAGGAGTTGTTATAGAAAGGTGACATTGAGGTGGAGCATTTAAGGATTGAGGAGATGTTAGCAAAGGATTTCGCCCACTTGTGTTTGAAAGACATGTATACAATATGGGTTTCTTGAAGTCCTTAGACACTATTAGTTAAGGATTGTTATGTTTGCTCCTTGCATGTTTATACATTTGGATGTATTATGACAGTATGGTTATTATTAATAAAGATGATCAGCTTTTTATCCTCAGTAATATTTGTTATTATACATTGTCATAATACATGTGAAAGTCTTAAAATCTGTGTTGATCTTAGGCATTTTAAAGGTCATTTGATATATATACAGATTGACCTAGAGTCTATGTCATTATGACACATACAATTTAATAAGTATATCCATGGTTTTTAACATAACGTAGGGGGATATACGTGTTTAATCACATAAAGGTTTTCTCTAATGAGAGAAAACAAGATTTCTTTGGTGAAGTTTCACATATGCATTTTAGTATAAAGTTTAAAGAAATCGAGACTTACAAATAGAAAGATGATACATATCAGATCATACAAGTATCATCTGAGTTTGTCACATTCCTTTTGCTCATTCATGTTAGTGATGTATTAGATATGTGTAATTATATTGGATCTATATCACACATGACACATGCATTTGATATTTTCTGGTATCAAATGCATTACGGGACAAAATGATAAATTTTCATTATCTTTAGATCAACAGATTTTTAAACTTGGTCGACCAATACGATAACGTGACTTAATTATATTTTGAACTGGTTTTAAACTTGAGTTAATACTACAATTGATTATTGTCCAAGAGAGAGAATGCTAGATATTTTCCTATAAAGATAGACAACAATTAATTACATTTTATCGGTTTTTCAATAACTTATAGGTTCAGTTGTATAATTTGATCCGGATAAAGATAATAAAGTGACCTAATAATAATCTAGGTTAATGGGTTGAAGTTCAGGAGGAAAATAAACCTTGATTAGTGTGAACCGAACCCATATCGGGCCTGTGATGAAAAAGCTCGATATAGAAGCTATATATAATGGTTAAGGTCTTTTGTAATTGCTTAAGTAATTCGTGAGTTACTCATACTCATTCAAAGGTTCATGTTTTAAGAAAATTACACAAAAATGTTGACCACGTCTCGATGAGTAGATCCTATGAAAGTGCCAATAGATTCGCATTCGTTTTGGCCTCAAAAAGCTCCTCTGAGCATTAATGGAATCGTTATTAAGTATTTTTGCATTTTTTTGTCATTACCCTTTCACGTTCATTCTACGGTACATAACTAAGGCTCTTATTATGCGTTACATTAAGGCGCCGTATGATTGCCATCAACCTTCGTCTCAAGAGAGATTGCAATGGCCGATTCCTAAAGACTGCCGAATACGGGAACTTTGGCAGGGATGACCCGGATTTCAGTTGGGAGGCGGTGAAACCCCTCAAGCGGGACAGGGCTCAAGCTTTTAGTAAATGTTCCATCACCTGCCATCAAATACGAAGCAAGCTTTGCTTATTTTATGGATTTTAGAGGTATGATGTGTCTTCCATCTGTTTTCAAGTTCACATGTTACTTAAAAGCTGTAAGAATTGGCTTGTTATCAGGGACGAACGGATGAGGAATACGATTTATGCGATATTGTGTCAAGAACTCTCCGTATTCATTAAAGAATCTATTAGTTTGTTCAATTACGTGCCTGCTTCCTTTTATAGTTAAGATTTGTACCTATACTTACATTCATGTCAATGTCATGTTTCAGAAGCCCCACGTGTGGGTGGTTGGGACCCCAGAACTTAAAAATAGAATGTTAAGTTAGGAAGAGGGAAAATGGGCATCATGTGGTAACAGATAAATGAACAAAGGATATTCTCAAAAAGCATTCTCCCTTAGTGCGCCTCTTCTGTTACCAAATATCACAGGTTCATTATGGTTAGAAAGACAATTTATTTATGCTTCCCTTATTCCTTTACCCCATAAAACTAAGGGTGGGTGGTAATACATGAAGAAACAACAAAAATTGTTCATTGATATACCTAAAACTATTCTTCCTAAAATAATACCATTAATTACCATATACATTCTAAATCATACACTGCATCGAGACTTCTACATCCTCCATTTTCTTCCAATTCAATTGTATTGGACCACCAACAACAAAGAATGCAAAGCAAAGTAGTACACATATCTACCTCTTTAGCTGGATCCATACTTGAGCAATTCCCACCTGAAAGGCCTGAACACGTAAAGAACTTCAGGAGAGCTCTTGAAGAGCAAAGCCACGCATACGCATACAGCAGCAATGGCCACCATTGAAAGCATTGCCGGTCTGTAAACCAGTGAAGTTCTGCCTACTCCAATACCCAACCTCTGTTCACATACCTTGTACCGTGTCTCTGTTGCTTTCACTTCAATTTTCTCAAGCTGCAGGTTTCCTACTTTCTTCAATGTCTCCTTTCCATCTTTTTGTTTACTGTTGGAATCTGAAAGGTTGCTAGGGATATCGAGCACCACGTCCACACTATCTGATTTCTTTTTAATCTTCATCTGTACCAGATGAATGTATGAGTAGTGGCCCTGCAGGCATGCATAATCATGCGGTGTCAAACCTGTATTGTCACGAGCCTGTTTCCATGCTTTGATTCCCAGCTGGTAGCACAAACAACAAAATGAGTTCAATAACAAGATGCGTACATAAGCAAAAATTGCATTGCATTAAATTTCATAACAGAATGACATCTCGGGATTCAGGATAAGAAAAGCAAAACTCATAAGAAGAGAAGGGTTGGAGATTCTAAGGCCACCGATCTGAATCATATTAGACCAAGCACGATGTGATTGCCAGGGAAATAAAGTATAACAACATGATTCCTGAAGCAACTAAGGAAAAGAAGTTGATTATAGCAAAAGATCGTGCAGGCATTTCTAGTATCCATTTGGTAACTTTCTACTCGTGCAAATTACACAAGATCACCCATACAGGCAAACATTGTTTTTGAAAAGAACATAAGAGAGGAGATACCAATTCAGGATCATCTGTTAATGCATCCAACACCTTCTCAGAGCCAAGCATACTAGCTGCCACGTGAAGAGGAGTCAAACCAGCTGGACCAACAGCATCAGGTTTAAATATGGCATTCCTATGGTCAACATCATCCTGTTGATTTTGACTATGTCCTGTTCTCTCTGGAATATATTGTAGCAGTAGGTCCACCATAGGTCTGCAGTTTCTTCCCACAGCTCTGTGCAGCAAACCCATATCTAATAATGCAAGCTCAACTGAAAAATGTTCTCCCGCATCCACAATCCCATCAAACAGAAAAACCAGGAGTTTCTTTACTACAGCACACCAATCATGGTCAATGGAGAAATTCATGACCCACTTGAACCGTCTCAAAGAGAAGAGATCTAGATTGGGATCCAGGTTACCCAGCCTAAACTTTGAGTGACTTCTATGTAGAAGCCAACCCATCTCATGTAGAAAGTCCAATGCTTGATTTCTGGCTTCCATGCACATGTCATCAGCAGTCTCAGTCACCTCAATTGTATCCTCCAGTACACGGATCTCAGAACAGACTTCTTGCTCTGCAACAATGAATGGAAAGAAGCAGCTGCTGAGACCATGGTCTTCAACCTGACAGAGGTTAATAACACAATAAATCCTCAGAACAGACATAAAAACAATAAACAGTATCTAATTCTAGGTCTTGCAAGCATGCAGAAAACAAAACCAATGGGTAGCCAATCTCTTCATAGGTGAGTATGCAGAAAACAGAACAGATCAATCTCTTCTCAAGTAGACGTTTGTTTTATTCAGAAGGTTCTTTCATAAGTTGACAAGTATGCCATCGTTGTGGATTTCAATACCAAAGTAACAATGTCATCTGCTGAACGAATTGCATTCAAAACATATTCATTTTATAACCAAACAAACTTGCACCAAAGGACAGACATTGAAGGAATCTTGCTGATGGTAGTTGAGAAAGGACCAACAGCACTCTCACATTATTGTCACTGAACATGAGATCTGATTCCCTTCAAAGTGAGAGCACATCCAGATCACAATTAAAGGCCAATCAATCAAGGAATGGGTTCTCAATCCTTCACGTCAAAGCAAACAACTCAAAGTAAACAAGACTCCAACTTCTGGAGTTGCAGAATTAAACCACAAAGTTCTGCAGCCTTAGAGCAGCTATAAAATGTTTGGTCAAATGCAAAGCTTATACTCATCATCGGCCTTTAGCCTTCAAAATTCCAGTTTGTTTTGCAAAGGGGGAGCACAAGTATTCAAATAAGGATTGAAACTCAAAAGAATCAAGTATGATATACTGCATGGTGAACATGAAGTAACCTTATACCATGTCACAAGGTTGATAAATTTATAGAACCATCAAGTTTTGTCGCACATTCAACGAAAACAATAAAAGCTTCATATGGACAAGAATAGATGATAGCACCTCAATGAAGCCTCTTCCAACAAAATTTGGTACAGAGCAAGAAAAGCTCAAGCACTGGAGCTTGTCATGATAATTTATCACATCAGCATCATCCATCAAGTCATAACAACTTTGTTGGACCAGATAGTTTCCTTCTAAAGCACAGAGTAACCTGGAATCAAAAGGTTTTATAACCTCGTTGCACCTAAGAAACATATTATAGGAGAGCAGGGGCCATTTCCTTTCCCAACTTCGACCATTGAATAATCAGCTATTGAAACATATATGGACAAAGTATTGATGTGTTTAGAGAAGATGAATTTACCTTGTGGTAGGCTGAAAAATGTTAAAGCCCTTGGCTACAAACTGTGTTTTCTCAGACAAAGATACTGCAATAGGTTTGATGCTTGAGATTCTGCAGTTTACATGGCTTTTCAGCGGCAAAGGTGTGTTTAAAACCACTTGACCTGCAGCAGAAATAGAACATAATGAAAAGATACTTCTCTTGCATCTCAAAGTACAATGCAGGATCATACACTCTTTGGTCCTAGTTTACACTTTCATCCGGAGAGAAAGCTATCAGGGGCTGGCAGACTGGAGATAGAACATGAGAATAAGTGTTGCAACTTGCGAGAACTCTACCACAACTCTATCCAGTTCATAATAATACAAAAGAAAGGCACACATGTGCACGTGAAGGATCAGAGGTAGTACAAACCATTATAAATGAAGGATACACAATTCCGCACCCTGGCATACATCCATCCTGTTCTCCAAAAAGATTCATAAGACTGATCCACAAGCTTACTCAAACTGGCACCGAGATCAAGGCAGATCTGCAGCTCTCAGAGAAAAATAAAAATTTAGTACTCTTTCCCTCAATATGAGGCTTAACTAGTAACATGTTTGGTATCAGCATGGCAAATACCTCCTCCCATTGGTGTTTTCCCAGGCGAAGATATATCGTTAATATGATACAGCCAGGCCTTATATAGCTCTCAATGTCAGAGGGACTGTGGGACAACCAGTCAAGGATCTGGTGACGTGCCACAATTCACAGAGTTAAATGTTTATCAAGAATACTGGCAAAAAAGACAGATTTTAAACTGTAAGATTGGTTCACACCATACTTGTTTTCGAAGAGCTATAGGAAAATCACTTGGACCTTTCCCGAAGAGTTTTAAAACAATTCGGTCAGTGCGACTCTGGAAATTGAGAAGAAAATATGAATCAAGCGTTATCATCACTAAAGGTAATGAATCAGCTTCAGTGAATAATAACTCCGACTATACAAGGACTAGCCGCAGAAACTTTTGAAGGTGAAGACTTGAAAAAACAACAATAATATACCTGAGCTTCCCCACTGGAGCTAGATGGTGACAGACTGTAAGTTGAATCTGTGTTCCCACTCATCTGTTCAGGGTGCTTCTTGTGAGAGTTTGACTGAACCCACAAAGGGCAACTTATAGAGCCTGTCCCTGGATGCAAAGGAACAGGAAACTTGTCTAGGTACTCTACATCATGTGACTCATCATAAACGATATTCAAGTCAATGTTATTCATAATGATCTTCTCAACCATAGCCTCTGGTTCATTAGCTTTGGCTGTACTCCCTGAAGGAAGTAAGACTGTGGACTTGGAACCCAGTAGAGCTTGTGAAGTCCCACCCTGAGTATCACAAGCAAACATTCTTTTCTGTGCGAAATCAGCTGCTGGTAAAGTCTCATATTGGTCCAATGACTTCAAAATGTTCTGGGAGCTAGTGCAATCATCTTTCTTAGAAGCAAAGCCGACAGTGTTAATACATTCAGGGCCGTTTATAGCCACATCTTGCACTTTCTCAACAGTCCCACCATTTGTCACAGGATTTACCAGACCTTGAGATTCCTGCAGCAACCCTGATATGGACCTCCCATTACTTGCACCATCAAGGTTGGCAAGGTTCCTTAAAAGATGGGAAAGTAGATCCTGATCCCTTGTTTGATCAGAGCTATTTGCTGAAATTCATAGTAAGTCATAGTCATGGGAGTCAGACGTGTTTTCAGAGCTATGCAGGAAGAAAAGACAGAAGCACAAACAGATATATTGAAACCAGTATGAAGTAACTTTGTCTTTTATTGATCATAAAATATTCTCAATGACAGAAACAAAGGAGTAATCTGACAACTGAAGTCTTTGACAATTATGCTTGATTGGAAAAAGTACAATAACTTTTATCAACAAATTCATATAACTAAAAAAAAATTAATCAATTCCATAAAAGGAAAGACATACTATTGAGAAAATGTAAAAGTTTACCTTGCAAGACTAACACTAATCAAGGCATGACTAAAACCTTTATTTACTATGTTGCACGGTTGTGACAAGTTAGTGACTTTTTCCAGCTACTGCAGAAAACTAAAGAAACCATCTCCTAACAACTCTTGATAGCATCGGTTTGATCACTAAGAAAGAAAAGGAAAGAATATATTAAAGCATCTAGTTCTTGGAACATCTGTTGAGCTGGACAAATAGTGGCCTAGCCTCTTGGTGAAACAAAAAAGAAGATACAGCTCATACATACTTACCATGCAAATTGGAGAGAATCCTTATTAGACTAAGTAATAGATAGCTACTACCCCTTTCATCGTTCAAGAAGCCTCCATTAACAACAGTTTCAGGATGTGTCTTCCTCCTCCGCTTGTTATGGCCTGCCAAACGCCTACGACAGCTTCTCTTCCCTTCATCAAATTCTTGAAGTACATGAAACCTGTCATAAGAACAACCAAGTTGCACCAACTGAGGGAAAAATTAATCTTTTCATAGATTTCTTTAGTCCAAAACTGCACGTTTTTTACAGCTTTACAGGGACAACAGAAAAACATCGTTACAACCAACTTCATGCTATCAGATTTTGTCCATACAATGATCCACCTCAAAGTTCAAAATGAATTTATTCCCAACTGACCTGCTACATTGTTGGCAAAATCTCTGCATAACGTTTCCCACCAATGCTTTGCTAGCCTTAGAGTGCATATCACAAACTTTATGTCGCCTATGATAATCCTTGGCATTGCTAAGATCAGCTCTACAATCCACCACCTGACAAACAGCACAATTTGAAGTAGTCGCAGTGATCTTGGGTTTTTTTCCACTCTTCGCACCTTCATCCATAATAGGGTAGAGTTGACCACCAAGCTTCAAGTTAAGGGACCCTGCCTCATCTTTCTCATGTTCCACAACTACAGTCCTTCTCCTCTTCTCAAGTCCCCTCTTTCCTTTCTCCAGGATGAGACAGCCATCGTGATCAGAAGAAGATGAGCTCTTGTATAAACCCGCATTTGCAGGAATTTCAGGCTCATCGTGGAACAACTGCTTGCTTCTACAAACTGATGGTACAGGATTCAATTGACTAGCTGTGAAAAGATCGCCATCCCACCTCCAGTCATTCAAATCCCATTCTAGATTCTTTTTCTCAACTTCCTTCAAATCTGAAACCACCGGACAACAGACATTGCCGCACTTTCCTCTAAATTTGGCTTCCATTTATTACCATAAATATTCAGACCCCACAAAATGAGAGCAACAAAGATCCAAGTGAAACAAATAAAGGAACAAATTTGACAAGAACCACACCAAATAGCTGAAGTGGAACTTCCGATTTCCTAATGGATCAGCACACCGACTAACATCCAATGGAAATGACTTCCAGTAAATATAGTCCTACTTATTCTCTATGTGCACCCACAAATCTAAAAACACCAAACCAGCACATCCATGGAGCCAAAGCAGTGCTGCCCACATGCTCGAAGCCCCTAAATTACCTTCTTATGGCCCCCAAAATAAAAGCTCCGTTCCCATTAAGTTCGGAACATTACCAAATTAACCAACTAAACAAGAACACAAATTTTCAACTCGGCAACTACATTAAACATAAATTATTTTTAAAAACTCAAATAAGAGCAGAGAAGAACTTCCTTAGAGTGGTGAATTGCGAGATTCCAGCTTCCAGATCGATTTCCGAGGAAGAGAGAGAGGGAGATAACATAGGGGGAGAAACTAGAAAGCAAAGGAAAAGCAGTGGAAAATTAGGAAAAAGAAAGGCTTCGTTAAGATATAAAGGTCATTTCAGTGTGAGAGTACACATTTTGCTTATCTTACGATGCCCCCCAAGGCCAAGGCCCACAAACCTTGTCTCACACTCTCCCTGTAACTGTAATAATATTTACGAAATTTAACAATAATTGGCAATTGTTGGCGTTGTTCGTTTCAATCTCTCTCAAGACAAGACATCATCTTTTTCCTAATTCTCTTTTGTCTCCTTCAGGGGATTAGTGGTTCCATTTCATCGAGAACCAACGTACGGCTTAAGAACTGTTCCTCAATTGGGTAAATTTACAGTTCAGCATTTGGAGCATTTATGCATTTGCACTCTCGCCGAGCACGCGAGTTGCAGAAACCAACTCCTATCTTCACTCTCTCTGCCATTTTCTCCATATGGGTAGTAGCAAAGCAACGTGAGCATCCTCGGACAAGAATCTAGACAAAGAGACTGAAACCATTCAGTTGAATGGACCCTCCACTCTTCTGACTCCGTTCTGATCATTGGGTTTGGTGGGTCTCGATTCTTTTCCCTTTTTGGTAAAATTAAAAATAAAGAACACACATTTCTCATCATTTTAGCTCGTTCACAAACAACCAGGTGCAAATAATTTCTTCTCGCAGATCCCAACTCATGGTTGCGAAGAATGGGAAGAGAACTTATGTCTTTATCTTCCAGACGACTTCCAATGTCTTGCACATCTTTCTTTGAGAATGCTAAAACGCCAAATATCTGCAGCGTATTTATCTTGGCTTCGTAGATAAAGCCAAGAGTTTTCCTTGTTATCCCAATATTAATATCTCATGGCAATTCGCTTGATCATGTTAAGAACATAACGTAACGAGATAACGTTACTGTCGAGAAAAGAACAAAAGATAGTGGGTTGCCTTTTCATCTGGCGATCAGTGTATCATATCCATTTAATGTGATAGCAACAAAGAATTGGTGGGTGTGTGTACGCCAGAGCAACAAGGGAAATGCTTATACAGCTGCAATCTTTTTGAAAGAGAATTCCTTATCCCATCCTATATTCCTATAGAAGATGAAAAGTATACCTTACATTAGGCCTTTTGCTGCTTGTACGCATGGGTTTAAGTTAAAGCCAATGAATCCTCTTTTAACTCCTTTTCGCCTGGTTTTAAAGAACCGTCGTAGATTGAACCAGTTGAGATCTTCTGTACCCAAATTTGGGTGTGCCTCTGTGCGCCTTCAATCTCAACCACTCATTTCAGTTGAGATCTTTTTAGTTCAGGTAGCAGACGTCAAACACGGATTAACTCAATTTTAAAATTTTATTTTATTATTTTCAATTATTAAAAATAGTTTCAATCCTTAAAGAATGACATTTATCAAAGCATGCTTTAATAGAATTTAAAACAAGAATTTCTTTTAATATTTATTAATTGAGTTGGGGACAGATATTGAATGCTTAAAAGATGCAGGAATTATTAATTGTAATTATACTAATTAAGCAAGAAAAATTTAGTAAAAAATTGTGTTGATTAAATTTGTTTTATTAAGGTTAGCAAAAATGGTCAAGTGTGACGACTTGGCTTCGCTAAAATTTAGACTAAATTTGTACTTTTTAGAAAATTAAGTTTTAGGTCAAAATTAACTTTGATCTTCACCAAATTTTAGGTTAATCAAACTTATCCTAACTTGATCGGGTTTTAAATTAGACTAAGGTTTAGAAAAAAACAATCTAGGTCAAGACAAAGCTTGGCCTAGCTCGGCTTATCATCATCTCTAGCTATTACCGTTAAACATTGTTTGGTATTTTTGATAAAACTTTTAATACGAAAATCAAATCAAAGTGATTTAAAAGGTTATAGAAGGTTAAGAGATTTTTGGACAACTCTTAAAAATACACATGGAGCTGATATTGGCTAATCAAATTCTTACCGTCAAATAGTCGATATCCACAATTCTTGTGTTTAAAAACAATTTTTGTCGATTTCAATCATTATTTTTCATAAAATATAAAGAGAGCAATGAGCGAAGAGTATCAATAAAAGCTAAAGGGGCGATTTCAAGTAGAAAGAAATAAATTTCAAGCTAGATATTGGAGATTGTATGAAAGATTTGAGTAAAATCTTGAAGGTGAGTCTTGGAGTAATTAGTAAAGGCAATATAACCTAAGGGACTTTTCACTATGTTTTCTTTAGTGACAATTTGTGATTCATCACTAAAAGATGGCTATTGGCGAGGAAAACAAAAACATCGCTAAAAGTGTAACATTTAGTGATGATTTACACAATTGTCGCTAAATGACAATATTTTGCGACGATAACGTCGCAAAAGGATGCCCTTTTTGCGTCAGTTTACGCGTTTCGTGGATAAATGTATAACTTTTTGCATCGACATTGCATTATCGTCATCAATGTGATATCATTTAACGAAGATTAAGCAAATCATTGGTAGAAGTTAAGGTCAATAAATACATTTTGCGGCGATTAATAGTAATCGTTGCAAAATGTTCAACTTTTTGCGAAGTAATTTTTGGTTTCGTTGCAAAGGTGATATCATTTAGCGACGATTAAGTAAATCGTCGAGAGAAGTTAAGCTCAATGTATACCTTTTGCGACGATTAATATTAATCGTCACTAAATGTTTCACTTTTTGCGATGTACTGTGCAGTTTTGTCAGTAATATGATAACATGTATCGACGATTAGAAAAATCGTCACAAAAAATGAAAATTTTGGTGACGAATTTTATACTCGTTGCAAAAATTATTTTTAAAAATTTCATATTACATGATAATTTCTTAAGGAAATTTTAATGGATTTTTGTACATGGTAGTTTTCCTAAAAATAATAATGTTTATAATTTTTTAATGCTAAGTGTACTTATTAATCCTAATTAAGTTTAATTATAATTGACATTTATATGATTTTTCATATTTTTTCATTTGTCTTGTTTATAAATTTTTTTAAATTTATGGATTTATACATAAACAATCCTTTAATGATGCCTATTATACATAGTATTACTACACCTCTGTTCATACAAATTAAATTTTCATAAAAATATAATGGAGCATCTAAAAATTGTAAAATGTTTTCAAAGTTTTAAACATATTGTTGAAAAACACATGGTAGGTATTTAAAATTTTGAAAAGTAATATATTTTGTACATAAAAAGATAATCAAACCTAAAATTTTAATGTTATATAGGATCAAAATATCATAAATTTAAGTTAACTACTATATATTCTTAATCATTAATATTAATTAACGATAAAATAATAATACATATAAATGTTAAAGTGTAAGATGTTAATTAAAAATTTAACAATTCTTACAAGCAAAATAATAAATAAAGTTCATCACCTAATATTCCATTGAAAAGGAAAAGAAATAATTATTTTTTTGATTCCTAGTAACATTAGAGTTGGTAGAAAAGGTGAAGAGGTTTTCAATGTCTGGATTCCTAAAAAGTCTCCTTGCACACTCTAAGCCATCAATTGAAACAGTTAAAGATCGTCCCCCGGGTCTAGTGAATTGACACCCTTTTCCATCAACTTCTTTACTTTAACTAACTTTGCAAAAGATACAGCGAACGATTTCCCAAATGCAGTATGTATGATAGTATTAGATGAACCGCATGTACTAAGCATTTTAGTTAATGAACAAAGAGAATAGAACAATCAAAGCTAAATCAAATGATATTTTGAAGTCAAATTCGAACACATATATACCCGACTGATAAAGTCCATAATCGTCACGATGAACAGACATAGTTTTTGCAATTTGTAATTGAACACATGCATACTCGACTAATAAAGTCCATTTTGTAAAAGTAATGTATTTCCTTATGCTTCATTTTGTATTTCATTATACTTCATTTTGTAAAAGTAATGTATTTCATTATGCTTCATTTTGTAAAAACAATGTATTTCATTTATCTGCAAATAATATATATAACTTTGTTCAAAAGTTAAGATCATTGAAGCACTTCTTATTACTATATTGGTATAAGCACTTCTTAGTACTATGTTGGTTGAAGCAAAAATGCTCCCTTGTATAAAATGCACATCATTAAATAACTGAATGCTTACTTTCTTATTGACTTTCATTCACCAAGCATGTAATAAAATTTGTTAAGAGTTGGTAACAATACATGCAACAAATTCCTTATTGAAAGAAACTACAATCATATTAATGATGATTTCTGAAATACTATTCAAATTTTCTTTATATTTGTTAGATGTGTTATTTATGGAGAAAGAAAAGTCAAGAATTGTAAAGTTTTTAAGTTATACATTGTTTCTTTTAACAAATAATGAATGGAACACGTAAAAAATGTTTCTAAAACAAATCAAAATTTGGGGCTAAAGATCCAATCATTTTTTTGAAATTGAATAACATATTTTTATAGCTGGAACTAATACAAAATAGTAACAAGTTCTTGGTTTAGAAGCCTTTAGGAGTCATTACAAAAGATTAGTAGTAGAAGAAACAAGTAAAAAGAATAAAAAGCAACTAAAAGACAAAAATGCTTAAAGTTGCCTTCGGTTCCGATCATCTTTGATTATGATTTGTTCATGTGTTTGTCAAATGTTTCGAAATGATTTAAGGAAAAAAGTTACAATTATTTATATATTCTAATTAGTTTTATTTTATATTGGAAAATAATTGAGAATAATTTAATAATATTTAATTATATTGCAAAATATTTAATTATATCATTATAGATATGTAATATAATGGCACATGGACGAAACAAGAGAAAGAAGGTGACAATTAGTGAAAATGTTCCTTCCCTACAACAACCAGATCAATCTGTCCTTAACAACAATAATCGACTTCATCCACCAATGAAGCAAGTCAGCAACAACCTCTGTCTATCTCAACTAGTACTCAGAGATCTTCAAGTATGTCAATCTTTATTACCTATAATTACACTTATCCTTAAATATATATTTACATGTTTAATGTGTTTTTCCTTATCATTATCTTTTTTTGACAGGCTCCAATACCGACATTAGAAAAAGAGGTAGAGGTATCATTAAAGGGTATGAGTTGCAACACATGAATGTTGCAATAAATAACAAGTTGTCTATGCATATTGACCCCATGCAAGGTTATCATGTTGATAAGATCTAATCCATAAATTATCCAGTGAGTTAGGGGTCATTGCCAGGAATGAATTGTCTTGCCTTCAGCATACCAAGTAGTTGAAGGAAGATAACTTGCTACAGAATGCTCTGGATAAAGTTTCAATAAATTTTCATTTTATTTAAATATATGCATTTTTTACTTATTTAAAGAATAATTTTATTTTTACTTGTTTACAAATATAGCTCAATATCGTCAATATTGAGAACCCTGAAGTGTCAAGCTATATGAGTTCACTATTAAAACAAAAGGACAAGGATGATCGTTATCGATTACATAAATACTATAAATCTTTTCTTTCAAATGAGGAGGCAAGGAGACATGTTCTCGAACAAGTGACTCCAAAAAATTGGAGTCACATGTGTGATTATTGAGCCTCTGTCAACATTAAGATTTGTCTTCTTTATCTTCACATTTGCTTTAATTAATCTTATTACACAATTTAATTTAATGACTATTTCTTTGCTTTATTTAGGAAAAGTGTGAGAAAGCTAAGGTTAATGGAGGAAAAATAAAAACTTCTTACAACCAAGGATTCAAATCTTTTGTTGTCGTAGGATATGAATTTATAAATTCTTTCTTTAGAAGTTATAATTATATAAAGAAATACAATATTATTTATTGTGTTTCAATTCTTTTTTTCATAAAATAAAGTCAGAAGGAACTAAACGGAGAAGAGTGTAATATGATCACACTCCACAAACTTACACACTACAAGGAGGGTGAAGGTTGGACATCTGAAGAAGTGTATAATAATTATATAAGTATAAACTTTGTTTATTTTTTAAGTTTATCTATTTATGTAGTACTGACTAATAGTATTTGAATTAAATATTTATTTTTTAAAAAATTTTAGAATAAGATGTAGGAATTATTACAAATATCATTGCTTGATGGAAATGACCTAAACATAGATGAGATTTGAAACAAAGTCCTTGATACAAGATTAGGGTGCATCAAAAGTCTTGGGTATAGCCCTAAGCCAATTGGTTCATCATTATCACAACTAACATATGTAACGATGCTTCAAGACGAGAATTGGTCGCTTAAGGCTCAGTGGTTGTACTGAACGAAAGTTGATCAAGCTTGAAAAGATGGTCAAACAAATACTTGACCTAAATTTTGTAAATAGTAGTGACGATGAGCACGAGTCTTAGTTTGTACATAAGTTTTTTTGTTAACATTTGCAATTAACATTTAATGAAATTTTATTTTTTATATAAAATTTTTTCTAGTTTTTAATTATTCTTATTTTTATTTTCATTTAATTAATTATAAATCAAAAAATATAAATATTACAAACAATAAGATGGATTAAAAATCTTACCATTAATTATAATCATATGAAATGATTTTTAATAAGATTGTTTAGTAAAAAAATCAAAATTCGTCACAAAAACTTTAAAGCTACGTTCCTCAAAACGTCGACAACAATTTTTTTAAAATTATTAAAAATAAAAATGTAACTAAAAGGATTTGACTATGATTCTAAAATCGTCACCAAAACTTTTCAGCTATGTTCCAAAAACCATCTCGAATGACTTTTAACTACGTTCAGCAAACCGTCCCAAAATCTATTTAGATAAGAAATAATCGACGTCGCAAAATATTTTTACCTACAAACACGGAAACGTAGCTAATAACTTTTAGCCATGAAAACATAGCGTCTCAAATTATCTTTGACAATGATTTACCTAATCTTTGTCTATCACTTTTCACGACGTATCTGATATCGGCGCGAAATTTTTGGCAACGATTTTGTTAAAACTTCGTCGATACTATTTTTCTACTGTGATTTTGTGAGGATTCGTTTGTCAAATTCTTTTCAATGCTAACAGGTTTTGGTGACAATTGCAGGCTTTTAGCGATGAAATATTCGACGCCAAAACCCCCTTTTGTTGTAGTGAGGTTATTCCCTTGTGAGTGAAATATTACAGATTTGAGTCACGGAAATAACTTCTTTGTAAAAATATAAAGGGAAGGCTACGTACAATTAATGTCTCTCTTCCGACCCTCGCAAGGCGAATAGTGTACCTACATGCTTTGTCAACCTTTATATCTATATATGTATGTAACATCAGAGGCAAGGTATACATTCCTGTGTCCGTCGTTATCTCATATCAAATTTGCCAGACAGAAGTTGTTTGATGCTATGCATTGCACTTTTATACAAGGATCATAATTTTTTTCTTTTTTTAAGCAATAAGCTAATATTGGAACTAATACACACATCTCAACTATTTTAAGACTCCTAAAAAACAATAAATTTGAGAATTGTTTATTCCTATATTATTTAAAGTTTCAAGTTCCTAATGTTTTAACTTTCTTTTATAATATACACTCATTTTCCCATATA
>JANQBM010000221.1:18033132-18049254 GCA_025594535.1 Erythroxylum domingense | reverse complement strand
GCATGAATATGATAAAGACACTTTCAATATTTCTAACCCATTCAAAAAGACCAAATTGCCCTTTCCCATAAGTGAGGAGATGTTACAATATGGGTCTCTCTCTTGAATATCTCTCTCTCTTTTGGGGATATCTTTTGGTGTTTTGAATGGTGGTAAATTGTCATCTTGGCGTGCTTATGATTCTTCTGCTACGTCTATTATTGATTCTTATGATTATGCATTTTGATACTATTTTGTCCCAAGGGGGAGACATCATATTGTCTTTGGTGATTGTTCCATTCAGGGAGAGATTTCAAGATATATGTGTGACTATTTGTCTTATTTTTGGCATCTTTTTGTCCAAAGGGGGAGACATTTGGATGATTGGATAATTGTGATGGTCTTTGGAACTTGATATTTGATTAAGGGGGAGTTCTTTTTTCATCTCATGTGGATTATGCATTTGATATTTATATGTCTAATTATCTCCTTTAGGGGGAGTTTCAAATATGTGACAAATAATGCTAAAAAGGGGGAGATTGTTAAGATATATGTTATATATCTTATTATTTAATTTTGGCATTATTAGATAATTGGACTTATAAGATAATGTAACTTCAAGATTTACATTGAATTTAATTGGGTGATGACAGCTGAACCATGGCTTGGTGTGATTAAACAACAATTCTGATTTGACTTGGATTCAAATTGATGTAGTTACTGCACTTATGGTTGTGAAAGAATTCTACACAAAATGAAAGTTTATTATTATCACGTTAGTGGCATATTACGTTGGTGAGAGTCATTGTGTACTATTGGATGGTGTGGATAAAAGATAAGGGAAATTTGTTTTGCGTGGATTTTGGTGGATAGCAGAATAAGGGAATTTGTGTTGCGTGTGGGTCAAGGGCTTTTAGTGTATCCTGCGTGGATGCCTTGCAATTAAATGTGCCGTTGGCGTTAAAGTGAAGATGATGTGTGAGTATTATGAAAAGGTGGCATAACGGAGGTGAAGAGTGTTAATTGTTATTGAAAAAAAATATAGCTGTACGTGCATGTCTTTGGGAAATTGCAATATACAGTGGGTCAATTTATTGAATTTTTCCAGTCTTGTTTATGTGGGGTTGTGCATGTGTTGTGAGTGAAAAACACCGTGGGTTAGCTTCTATTTTCCAGACTTGGTTTTCTGGGTTTGTGCTTGAGATATACATGGTGTGTGGAGTATCCCGTATGGTTTAATTGGAGTTGTTGAAGATGGGATGAATCAGTTCAACTGGTGGATAAATTTTCAGATGTATTTCGGGACGCTAAAACCATAAGGAAGTTCTTCTCTTTTATCTCAAGTGTATTATTGTTTTGTTCTTAGTTGATTGATCACTTAAGTTATTTGTTTATTGTTCTTTCGTTAAAAGATTTATTGAGAAAATCCTCTGTTGAGGTTAGTACGAGGCGGTCGTACTATTGAGTGTGAAAATCTTTCATGGGAAGTAAGGTTAATACATAGTGTCAAGGGTTAAGTGGTGTCAGTTTAGTAAAACCTTGGGTAAATTTATTGTACTTCGGTGTAAGTGATTAAGCTGGGTAAGGCCCCCACAGACGTAGGCAAGGAGTGCCGAACTGCATTACCAAATTTCTAGTATTATTTATTATTTCACTTTTGATTGGTTTTGTGTTTGTTTGTGCTAGAGACGATGACGATAAAATCAGAAAGTTTGTGAAACTATTACCCTCTTACAGTTTTTCACAAATGCCCCACAATAATTTTATTTTTATCTTATGTAGCATTTCTATTAACAATGTTCTTTTTTTTAACACTAGTTGTTATGTTATCCCTTATATTCTTTCAGGTTATTTGAAAAATATGTTTTAGATCATAAATAATGTATTTATATGTTATTCTAACATGTATTATTGTTGAATATATATATTAGAATTGCTTACATTTTGTGTTAATCATTTTATAGAATTAAAGTGATATTAGTTTTTGGAAAATCAAAATATGAGAGGGTTTCGTAATTATTTTGTTGTGATCGAGATCAGATTTTATCCCAAGTTCCCAACATTATACTCATATGATTTTGTAACAATTATTTACTCAAGATACTAAAATTATAAATGTTAATTTTGATTTATGTTATAAAAATGACATTTTTATACCTGGTTGATATTTAGGGATAGAGTTCACTATAGCCATCTATGGAGGCTTGTTCGAGAAAGTCGAGAATCAACCTATTAGGTTGGAGATTAAAAAGCATGTCTATAGCTAGAAAAGAAATTCTAACTAATTCAACCTTATCGACAAAATTAATAAAAAATTTTAAAATCATACAATCATTAGTTTTCTAATTTTTGAATTACCCTTTTACCTTTTAATGCAAAAACTCTAGCAGATGAACATATGGAGAATTAATTAATGCTTTTTTCCCTAATAATCAATGGATTTATATTATCCCCAAAAGATAACAGAATTCAAGACGGGATGCTTTTAAGGCCTGACTTCATCGACATTGATCTCTTTTTCCTTGAATCAAATCAAATGCGTGATCAGGTGGTTTTAATTCTTCACAATCTCTCTTTTATAGTAAGTTTTGAGTTTGAGTCATCAAAGGAGGGAGAGGAGGAAATTTTCCCTGTTGATGAACGTCTAGCCCTTGGAAATGCTCCTTAGCCGGATCAATTGCGGACGTCTCCCTTCCAGCGACAGTGTGGGAGTTAGAGCTACTGGGAACCTGGGGCTTATGGGAACCTGATGTTGAGTAAGAGCTAGTGATCAATCAGCAGCTAACCAATCAGTATATGGCGAATTCTTGTGCGCAGAAGTGTACAGGCTATGTAGGAACCTGAGAGACCTTAAGATTCCAGATTTACCTCTTCTAAGACTCCGAGGGTGGGGTCTTAAGAGCTTAGGATTAGTCCGGCAAAACTTAGATACGTAATGTATAATTCAAATGTGTGAGAAGGTGAGGTTAGGTAACTTAATTGACATGTTATTTATTGGCTTTCAACCGTACATAAAGTATTATTTTTATACATTTTGAATTCAAATTCTTCATCTTTATTACAAAATTAAGATCAAACATGAAATTAAAATTCTACTATTCTCAACATGAAGAAAAAGTCAACTCATGTTAAAAATCATTGACTTAGACATCTAGAAAGCCAAGAATGAATGTACATGAAATAGTGATTTAGCATTATTTGGTAATCACTCCAATGAACAAAATGATGGGCAATAAATCTCATTGACATAATGACTTATTGGCGTAACAACCACCTTGACTTTAAAGATGTGTATGAATGTTTCATTAAGAATACCATGTGAAGTTTTAATGTCTGTATGGTATACTAAAGTTACCACGTTGCAACGTGGGGCTGGAAGAAAGGCATGATCAGATGTGCCTTATTATTAGCTACAATAAAGAGAGAGTGACAAAAATGTAAGCTAAAAAACTAGGAGACTTAAAAACTGCAGAAGACTTTGTCAAATCTTGGACAGCACAACTTAACCCTTTTGCATTTGCTTTACCAACAAATTGATATGTGAGGTGGCATCATAATATGTTTGGGCGAGAGTAGTACTAAGATGAGTGACTTCCTGGAAAGTCCTCGTGTTGCACCCTTCACTCACCTTTTCAAAAAAAAAGAAAAATTGAGGTGGTGAGCAAAGATTGTTCTAAATATGAGATGTCCATGAATTGAGACATGGAAGATGTTGGTGTGAGGGACTAAAGGAGAAGTTTGTAGAGATAAGTAAAGCCCATCTATTTAGCGCAATGAACAACTCCAATACAATACACTTAACCTCACATGATAAACTCTAAAAACCCCTTTAGCATCTCCTCCAACAAACCCAAATAATCAAGGACACACGGGGAAACAAATTTATTTCTTTTTTTCTTTTTTGTAAATACAACACGACAAATTCTATTAGATCAATCTTTCGTGTATAATACTGCTTGTACAAACACTATCATAATATATAGAAAGGATTAATAAAATCTCCTTTTGATTTTCTTACTGCTCTACTTTTACAATCGTCGTCATCGGCGTTACTCCGGTACCATACTATCTTTTTGCATGGTATCAGAGCGAGATCCATAAAAACTTATCGATTACACAATTAAAACACTAAAACCCAAAGCGAAGACACAATGGAAGGAGGAAACAAGAAAGGATTTATAAGAAAGGAGGAAAAATGTTTTAACTATTGCCATAAGAAGGGACATTTTAGGGAAACGTGTTTCAAATTGAATGGAGTACCGAAATGGTACAAGGAATTACAACGGAAGAAAGGGAAAAGTGTCTTTGCAGGGTCAGTTGCGATGGAGAGTCCGATTTCGGAAGTGCAGAATGTGGAGGAAGAGAAGGTAGAAATGGCCACACTCATAAAACAGGTGCAGGAACTCATGAGAATCATTAAAGGTAAACAATATCAGAAGCTAATCATGTAGCCTACAACGGTTTTGTAGATACACTCTCTAATGATTTCTCTTTCGGTAGTGATAAGTGTGACAATTGCTCATGGGTAGTAGATTCGGGAGCTTCCACCTACCTGTGCTAAAAAATTACTTTACTAGAAAAGTCGACCAAAAATCATACCATAAAACCCGTTATCCTCCCCGATGACTCTTTTAGAAAAGTTACCGCTATAGGTGATGTTAAATTGCACCTGAAAATGACTTTAGCTAATGCCTTATGTGTACTTGATTTTAATCAAAATTTGATGTCTGTACACAAGATTGCAACTGATAATATTCTTATAGCAATATTTGCTAATAACCAATTATTCTTGCAGGACCTATGTAGTGATGACATTGTCGCAATTGTGGAAGCAGAGGGAGGCATCTATAAATTCACTTATAAGAACCTAACTATGGGATTAACATTGTCGCAATTATCATTTCGTTCATTTTGTATCCGATGAGTACACTTTATGGCATCATAGATTGGACAAGTATCTCCAACAAAACTTTTACATGTACTGATAAATATTTCAAAAAAACCTGTTGAATTTTGTTGCGATATTTGTCCTTTAGCAAAACAATAACCCAAAACTTTTCCAAAACACGAGATAGTAGCTAAAAAAGCTTTTGAACTATTTCACCTTGATGTGTGGGATCCATATAGTACACCAAATATAGGTGGGTCGAAATATTTTTTAACAATCGTTGATGAATCATCAAGTGCTACATGGACTTACTTACTCAATAGTAAGGCCCAAGTACACGATGCACTCAAAACCTTTTTCATTATAATTGAAACATAATTTTCAACTAAAGTCTTATGTGTGCAATATGACAATAGAACTGAATTCCTAAACAATTCTTGTAAGGAATTATTTCAAGGGAAAGGCATTATCCATAAAAAAACTTGCGTTTGCACACCACAACAAAATGATGTTGTTGAATGTAAGCACAAGCATCTTTTGCAAATTACTCACACCCTTATATACCATGCCAACTTACCTACAAAATGTTGGGGGGAAGCTTTGCTAACGACTACTTATATAATTAACTGATTACCTAAAAAAACTCTTGAATGGATAACCCCTTTCGAGAAACTTTATTCTAAACCCCCCAAGTACGACCACTTACGAACCTTCAGTTGCCTTTGTTTTTCAACAAACACCAAACCTTATAAGGAAAAACTTGAACCAAGAGCTACCAAATGTATATTTATCGAATACGTTTCTGGTCAAAAGGATACAAATTGTTCGATTTGGTTTTGAAAAAAATTATAATTTCAAGAGATGTGACATTTCATGAACACTCACTTTCCTTCACCAAAAAACCATACCCAACAAACATTACCGCCCAACCTGCACCTCCTTACATTTTATTTACAAGCCCATAACAACATACACAGAACACAGAACACGGGCCCAATACCTGAACCCATTTCGCATATACAAAACCAAATAAACACACTCAAAGACAAAATTGACATACCCAAAAACCCACCTGATTTTGAACATTCAGACCCCACCCAGCCTATAATTACCTTATCAGTTCCCGACCCTATGTCTACATATCCACCTTCCCCTTCCACGCATTTACAAACTCAACAAAATCCTAGTACTTCAATCAGACAAAGCCATCGACCCGGTAAACGACCTGCCTATCTATAGGACTACATCTCCCTCGCTATCTCTGTCAACTCCGATCACACAATTGAAATAATGTCACTCTCCTCGGGTAAATTTCAAACCAAAACACACCATTCCCCTATTTTCTCTCATGATTTCTCTGTTTTCATGGCTAAGGTTTCTAGTGATTATGAGCCTTTGTCATACGAAGCTGCGAAAGAGGACCTGTTGTGGGTAGCACCTATGTTAACAGAACTTGAAGCCCTAGAGAAAAATGAAATGTGGGTTTTCACCAATTTACCGAAGGGTAAACGTACACTCGATACCAAATGGATTGAAAAAATGAAACATCACCCAGATAGTTCAATTAAAAAACGTAAGGCTCGATTGGTCGTCAAGGGATTCAATCAAAGGATGGGAGTGAATTATTCGGACTTGTTTTCCCCAGTTGCTAAGGTAATGACTATTCGATTGATGTTTGCAATCGCTGTTACTCATTGTTGGCCTATACACCACATTGATGTTAATAATGCGTACCTACATGGTTCGATTGACAAGAAAATTTATCTCCCCCCTCCAGATGGCTATAACAAGGTACCGACGAGACAGGTTTGTCGTATTCGAAAATCACTTTACGAATTAAAACTGGTCAGAAGACAATGGAACAAAACTCTCACTTCCGCTCTCATCAATTTTGGCTTCTGTTAATCAACATCTGATTATTGCCTATTCACATGAGGTAACACAGACTCTTTTCTTGCAATTGCAATTTATATTGATGATTTATTAGTGATGGGTGATAATGGGGAAGCTATATTAGAAGTGAAGAATTATTTGAATGCTAAATTCACAGTTAAAGATTTGAGATATGTAAAATTTTTCATCAGAGTGGAAGTAGCCAAATTTGAGAATGGCCTGTATCTATCTCAGTTGAAATACATTTTGGATATCCTTCATGATGCTGGATTAGAGGAGGTAAAGCCTATAAATGTTCCAATCCCACTTGGCACAAAACTGTCAACTGATATTGGTTCATTGTTGCCTTAACCAGAAAAGTATCAACACTTGGTTGGACAGTTATTTTGTCATTCACGACATCGGATTTGTCATTTGCAGTACATTACCTTAGCCAATTCAATACAGCACTTTGTTAACCACATTGGGAAGTTCTTTTACGCGTTCTTCAGTATGCAAAGGGAACAAAACATTGGAAATTGTATTACCCAGTTCAGCAGGATTTATCTATATGTGCTTTCTCAAACTCATACTGGGCAGGTATGTCTATATGTACTCGAGAAAATCTCTCACGGGATATTGTATATTCCTAGGTTGATCAACAATATCGTGGAAAATTAAGAAACAGTTCACAATTAGTCGATTGTCAGCAGAAGCGAATTACATGTCAAGCACTGTATGTGAAGTTTGGTGGATTTCATACTTGTTTCGAGGTCTGCGCATACATATTCAATTACCATATACACTCTTTTGTGACAATAAGGCCGCCATACATGTATCTGAGAACCCGGTCTTCCATGAGCGGACCAAACATTTAGATATAAACTGCCACCTAGTCTGCAATGTCATCAAAGAAGGGTTCATCACAACTACATACACACCTTCTAAACAACAGCCGACTGCTTCACAAAACCATTATCTACCGACAAAATTCATTTGGCAAGTTCCAAGTTGAGCCTCATAGATGTTCCAACTTGAGGAGGGGCTGTAGAGATAAGAAAAACCCATATATTTAGCCCTCCGAATACACACCAATACAATACACTCAACCCCACACGATAAATTCCAAAAACCCCTTTCATATGCAAATGACATCTTCTCCAACAAACCCAAATAATCAAGGACATATACAAAAACAATTTTATTTCTTTTTCTTTGTAAATAAAACACAACAAATTATGGTAGATCAATCTTTCGTGTATAAATACTGCTTGTACAGACACTATCATGATATATAGAAAGGATTAGTAAAATCTCATTTCGATTTTCTTATGTGCTCTACTTTTATCATCGCCTTCATCGGTTACTCTGGTACCATATTGTTTTGTTGCAAAGTTATTACCTACTCCTAGGTAAAGAAGGAAGCATTGCAAAACTTGACGTAATGGCAAGATTCATAATTATTATGAAGACGTTCAAGTCTTTAATGTTGGATGATATTTGTAATATGTCAAAAGAAGACAACTCTTTAACTTTTTGTCGAGGCTACAATCTTGGGCTCAAATTGAGTTATAGAGAAAAGGTTTATGAGATTTTCTTCATGTTATTACAGCTAGAGATTGATTATCTGAACAAAGACAAGGAAAAACTCTACAATGGTAATATAAATGACAAGGCTACTAGATAGCATTATGTTCGATAGAATGAGAAAGGTAGACATGGTCAATTCTCTCAAAGTTCAGTTCAACATAGCATTGCTTACTTTATATATAATGGATAATGGACCATATTATACAAGGAAAATAAAGTTAAACGTATTGATGGCCAAAGAGGAGGACAATGGTGAAGAACTAATCATCAATTTGTTGATGATGGAAAAGGCATCCAAATTAAAGCAAAACTTTGGGGACCTTTAGTGAATAAATGTGATATTTTCACATTATAGAGAGTTAGGACATGGGTTATACACATTTCCTTGGGTGATAATAAGGAGTTGCTCATATACTTGTAATCATATGATGTGGTTGTTCTATTAATGGAAAGACAGTTGCTGTTTGGTAGGATTTATAAAAACTTTAACGAAATGGCATGCACGAGAATGTCATTTTGATATGTATTTATCCAACATATTGTGTTAGTCTTTTATAGGACAAAAAAGGATGACTAGGCCAACTTTAGGAGCAAGTTACATGCTAGATATATTCAATATGATTGCTGCCCGCAAGGACGTCAATGTTTTTTCGGTGGGAGTGGTTTGTAGGACCCTCTTTTAGGTATTCGGTTTACACACATATTGCATAACTTTGGCAATATGATAATCACATGTTTTGGCATAGAATTGCAACCAAGTTGACGAGAAAATTTGCCAAGGCACCACACTATAGGAAAGTGTATAAGTTGTCTATTTTAAAAGTAAGGATAATTGAGACATTATTAGCAATTAAAAATTCATGTTTGGGACAAAGTAAAGCTCACTTAAGCTTTATGTAATGGTAGTTACAAAATGACAGTTATTGATTATTAGTTATTTTTTGTTATGTCTATTATTTTCGATTTGTTAATTATGTTAGTTAATGGTTATTTGCCCTAATTTGATTGTTAAATATAATCCATGCTTGAATGGTCATAATGATTGAGAAAAAATTGCTTCAACTTATTCAAAACTTGTTGGTTATATATTTATGTTTTAGAATAGAAAAGATTTAATTGTTTGTCTTGTTGACTTATTCTAGACCTCATTTCCGTGTGATAATTATTGTAAAGCATTTAAATGAATTGAGTTTATATTACTCCTTGCTAAAAAAGCCAAAAAGTGAACGCCTAAAACCTATTAGTAAAATTGTTTTAAAGAGATAAGGCTGCTTACTATCAGACTTTCACAGACCCCGCTTTATCAGACCTCTTTAAACCCCACTTTGTTGCGAAATTTCAGACTGAGTGATGACTATAATGAAGAGATAAGTCAAACTTTCATTTATTCCTTTGCCTAAATTTGGTTCTACTTAGGTTTGCGAGTTTCCAGCAATTATCTTTAATGTAGCAACTATCAAATGATGCAGTAATTGATTATTTCGTTAGCATTCTCACGATTCAAACTTGCTTTCTATCTCTTCGCCTATTTCTAATCAAATCTTTTGAGCTAATAATGACAACAACTTGATAAAATAAAATAAAAACAGCAAAAAGAAAAATAATAAAGGTAAACATGAACCAGCAACATTATTACACACCACTCCTGCAAGGGTATATATAATATGGAGCTAAAGGTGAATGAACCTACGAACGACCCCCGCTTATGATAAGCCTTGCACGCTATGATCTTTTCTACAGCTCTATTAGCAGACAACTTACAGAGAAGTATACCTCTACATTGCCTCCTCACTGCTCTCCAACCCAAGTTTCAAGCAAGCCACAAGGCCCTGGATGCTTGACAGAATCTATGAGATACTCTCGTGTATATAATGACCGCAATTCCTATGCCCCATGCGTCCTTCTATCATCTGGATTGTCACTCCTATCAGTGTCAGAATTGAACCTATCAGACTCAGCCTCTTCCACTCCCGTTCGGATCCTGCGCCGTCTTCGATCCTGAAATTTCCATCCAGTGCTGTATTTAATTCTCATTCTCTATAAATCTCATTGAATTATTAGGATGGGAAAAGCATCCCCATTTACTAAGAAATTGCAAAGATGGATGTTGCTTTCAAATGTCCACTTGAAGCCAAAGAACAATGTCAAGTCATGTTGAACTCTATTTAAAGTTCACCGTGAATTTTCAGAATCAAACCTCTCTTGGTACAGGATATTCTTCCGATTCAAGCATTCGAACTACTTGACTCATTTTTGGTCTTTTTTCAGCTTCTGGATCGACACACCTTAAAGCAGTTAGAAGAGCTCGCTTAAGGGCACTAGTTGACGGTCTGGTCTCAATCATTGGGTCTATCACCTCTTCTGCACACCTTTTTGCGACCATCATCTTCAACCATTCCACTAGATTGATCTGAAAGAACCCAACCAAAGAGATTAAAGAATTGAATTGGATTATGTTGTGTTGCAAATAACCATAGGATTCACTCAAAGAAAGAGAACTAGATTCTCAAAACGCAAAATATAAAAAGTGGCTAGCCTCAAGTGAATAAAGGTTCTAAAATCAATGCTAAAAGGAATGTTCGACCATGGTAGGCACTAAAATCAATGCTAAAACACAAAATGCCTACTCAAGCTTCTTTTTAAAATGTCAAAATCAAAACCACAAATTGCTGGCAAACAGCAAGGGTTAAAACATGAGGATCTGTGGAAATTCATCACTTGCTTGAAATGAAAAGGATTTAATTGATACCTCGTTCTCAGGGCGACCATAATCCACTGGATCTCTTCCAGTAATGGCCTCCAGAAGCACAACTCCAAAGCTGTAAACATCACTCTTCTCATTCAGAAGGCCAGAATTGGCATATTCTGGAGCAACATAACTGCAAAATCACTCAAATAAATCAACATTAGTTTCAAAGGCCAACAGAAAGAGAAAGGAAGGGAAAAGATGCTAATTAAGTTGTAAGAAATTGATTGTTCGAGAAGTGCTCACCCAAAGGTACCCATAACTCTAGTTGTAATATGACTTTTCCCAGCACCAAGCAATTTGGCCAAACCAAAATCAGATATTTTGGCATCAAAATTATCATCAATTAAAATGTTGCTAGATTTTATGTCTCGATGCACTACTTTTGGTTCAATGGCCTCATGCAAATAAGCCAACCTGCAAGACAACATCATGAACGTGAACCCACATAATCAAGGATTATGAACTCTTGTGAAATACTATGGGGGTTGGATGGATTAACTTACGCCTTAGCGGTGCCAAGCAGAATTTTCATACGAGCCTCCCAAGTAAGATATCCATGCTGACGCATACCACCATGGAGCCACTGCTCTAAATTGCCATTATTGACATACTCATATACCAGCAACCTAAAAGATAATGCAGGAAAGAAAGCAACAGTTAGTGAATGGAAAACATACAATTTTGTCCACATTTAGTTGCTAAATGCTCTAACCATTTGATGCACAGGGTATTAACTGCTTACTGTAGTAATCTTGGTGTCTTATCCAAGTACATGATTCATTGGAAGATGCATATGGTCTGTGTTTGACAATGGGAATTTTGATGTTCTTATGAATGAAGATAGCACGAGGCGTATCGCTTCAAGAAGTAAAGATGTGACAAAGCAACACGACATGTTTTGTGATATTAAGTCTGTTCTATGGGAAAAAGAAAAAAGAAAAACTCACTCAAAGATAATCCACTTTAGAGAAAGAAAATCACAAAGTACCTCTGTGTTCCTTCCATACAATAGCCCAAAAGTCGAACTAGGTTTTTGTGCCTCACATGACCTATAGCCTCTACTTCAACTCTGAAGTCCTTATCAGCTTGTCCTCTGTAAGTAAATGATTTACAGAGAGTCAAATGCATTAATCCATAGATACTATAGATACTATGCAGATGGGAAACAAACCAGTAAGCTGCTTACGGATTGTTGAGAAGCTTCTTAATAGCCACCGGAGTTCCATTAATCAGACCTCGATAAACAATTCCATATCCACCATCACCTATTATATTATCCTTGGAAAACCTATCAGTTGCAACTTGCAGATCTCTAAGTGTAAACCAGTGACCCCAGCCTAAGTGCGAGAATTGGGGTAGACCAGAGAGAGGTGGTGAAGGTGCAGACAAATGATGTGAAGAAGGCTTGTAGAAAGAAGGCCTCCCCGTGGGTCCTTCTTCTCCCGATTGAGACCCCTCTTTTTCTAAGTGATTAAAGGAGCCGGTGTCTTCTCCATTTTCTGTTTGAATCAATACTTTCTCCGACTCTTTGTCACTTAAACTATCATTGAGGCTAACGAAGCTACCCTCGTCCATTACAATCTCCTTGATTTCCTCCGAAACTTTAGGTACTCTGCTCATAGGAAGCAAGCTAGTGGAGCTTCTCGATCTTTTTCTGAAACTGAACCATAGTGAAACCACCAGGACAGCTACACAAACGACTCCCAGGCAAACAACGATTATTACCCACAACTGTATACCAATGTACTCTCCAGTCAAGGTATTCTTAAGATCAGATGTCATTTTTATTTTCTGCAAAAAAAAAAAGGAAAACAAAAGTCTTTTCGAATCACATAACTAAATGAGATCCGACCAAGTCCAAGATTTCAACGAAGTCATATGAATGTAAACTTCGCATGGAATCCAACAGGTTTCAAGCAGAACCAGAACACCATGTTTATTTACAATTGCAAACTGACGGGATCGTATGGATCAGAAGGCACAGAACTTTAAACTACTGATATAAAACATAACCAAAAGTTACTACTCATCAACGCAGAAATGAAAAGAAGCAGAAGAAAAAGAAGCAAAAATAAAAGAAAACAGCGACTAGACAGTTCATGGATGACAGTTGTATCAGCAGTCAAAGAAAGGGTAGACAACAACATTAAAGCTGAATAAATCACAAACCTGATCTCAAGCCCAGAGTTTGTTCATAGAAAAAGGATTCACTTGTAAATAATGTAATACTCCCGCATTGTTAAAGAATCTATCAATCTATTTCCTTTGTGGGATTTCTGAAGAATTTATGTAATACTCCCGCATTGTTAAAGAATCTATCAATCTATTTCCTTTGTGGGATTTCTGAAGAATTTGGGTAGATGGATAAGGAGATGAGTAGCTGTCAGAGGTGGGTGATTTAGTGAGGAGGAATTGGAAGGACATGCTTCACATTATTAGATAGAACATAATATATCTGGTGAACCAAACCAAGCCAAGCCTCCTTTCTTTGCAGCTTCTTTTCTGCCGGAATTATTTTAAATTGCAAGGACAAGTAATAATTACAAAATAGCGTGATTGAAGAAGATCCTGGGGGAAGCATACAAAATTATTGAACGAAAGGTTTTCAAAGTCAGAGGTGAACAGATCCCAAAAACCAATGGGATTTCCCCATTCTATTGCATTTTTCTCCAATCCATGGTCAATACAAGCTTTACTTCAAACTTCTCCTTTTCCAAATCCCTTGTCTTGTACTGGGTCCATAACATAGTATTCAAGATGTTAATCCAGTGTCTATACTGTAGAAAGTTATCAAGTCTTCGCTCACATAAAAGAAGCATCAAGCTTTGCTTTGGTGTTTTGTTTTGGGGTATATGATTAAATAAAACTCGTATTCCCAAAGAATAAATACAGAAAGGGGCTGAATGGAATTGACTTTTGCAATGTTTTATGAAATGGGTCCATTCTCCATTGTCTTGCCGGCTCAACCAGAGCTCTGCTTGTCAGATTGCTTCCCTTATCAAATACAAGAGTCAGTCGGAGACATAACGCATGGCTAGTAAGAATTCCTAGACAATTGTTTAGCGTCTTAGATGCTTCATTCATTCATAACTACAAGTAAATTAATATACATATGTGTGTGTGTGTGTCGTGTCAAGATTAAAGAAAAAGAAAAGAAGAATCCCTCATCAAATTTTCCTTTCGCCATCTTTGCTTTGAAGATAATCAAACCATAGTTGATGGCATGGTGCTTTCCAATTATTTAAATATAAGAGCTTGTTCCACACTACACATTATTCTCACATTTTCCGCAATAAAAAACAATCAGAATTAGAACATGCACACACACATATATATCTGTATGTCATGTGTGTTACTGGAGAGGCCCCATCAAAGGCAAGAGGTTCTGTGCTTGGAAAGGAAACACGAGAGACTTCCAAGTCAATAGCTTGTTTTAAACACTACCTTAATTAAAGTGTACATATAATTACATCATTAAAAGAAAAAGTCAGTCTCAAATTGGAGATTGATCCCTAAGCAACCTGTTCAAGGGAAAAGAATTCAATGAGCTCAAGAAAATCACAAAAGAAGAAAAAGATAAAACATAATTTTGATTTTAATTTCAACAAAGAAAAGGAAAAGACATAAATTTTTTGGGAAAAAGACGTAAATTTGATGACAAGTGAAATTATATTTAAAAATAGTTTTCTATTTTAATTTTTTTTATCATAATTTGATTTTATTATAATTATTTAGTACTAATTATTAATAAAAATTATAATCAAAATAATTTAAATGTTTAGTTTCCTTTGTTTTATTTACTAGGTTGTTGTTGTAGTAGTTTACTTTGTTTTATGTTTTTAGCTATATAAAATTTAAAATTCAAAATAAAATTATTTAAAAATAAAAAAATAAACATTATATTATAAATTAAAGCTTACTTGAAGTGTATATACTAATATTGTGCGATTACCAATAATTAAATGTAACAACTCTATTCCTATATATTATATGTTACCTTTTGGCACCCAAATTTTGTAACTCGCATCGTTATAATTAGGTTCAATCAAAAACGTAAATTGGATAGCTAAAATGTAACCCCAATTGTCTGAAATGGAGAAAATTACAAATATTCAAAAAGAGAAGATTGGGGGAATTGGAAGAGAGACTACTAAGAGGTGTTCATTTGATTGCTATGTTCTATAAGTACGAAAGTATTCGCACCAAAGATATGAGTATCATATCATAACAACTAGAAAAAAGGAACAGTATCGTGTTGTCTCATACTAGGATTTGGTATCGGTTGGTATCAAAATACCAGCTGATTAATGGACTAAATTGTAAATTTTAATCTTATAAACCCTTAATATTCAGCAAGCGCATAGTTCGTAACGTAGTATTAAAGATATCGATCCCACGAGGAAGAGGAATAATCTAATTCTAAAAATCTAAGGTTAAAAAGATATGAAACTAAAAATAAACAATGCAACGGAAATTAAATAAGAGAATTGAATTCAACCAATTAAATCAGAAGTTAAACACGAAGGAATTAAAAATTGAACAACAAGCAAGCACAATGAAAATCAACCAAAGAATTTACCAAGTTATGAAAAAGAGGATTTTACCTATCATTAATAATAACCTGGCCGATTTTGTGTTAATGGGGGTGTCGACTCTAGATGATCCTAGGGCTGATTACTCCATCTCAAGTTATAACCATTAACCCTAATTGGATTATGAAATTTGTAATTTCTCAATTAACAAAAGATTCACAACATTAATTAGATCTGAAGCACTCTAATAAACTATAGGGTCTCACATATGATCTCTCTCCACACAATTTGTAACACCCCACTCCCGCTGGATCCGAACCCGATATCGATGGTGATACCCAAGTCCGTGCCCTACGAGAATGGCGTGTCACATCACTTAACACTTAAAACCCGGTACACATTTTTTTTTAATTCTTATCAATGATCAATAATTTGGGCCCACTTTTTCTTTTTCAAAACATTTTGTTTACTTTAACTGAAAACGGAACATATTACACTACAGTCGATGAAAC
>JANQBM010000221.1:17993975-18016470 GCA_025594535.1 Erythroxylum domingense | reverse complement strand
TAAGGTTTACAAGTTCTAAAATCCTCGATTTTATACACAATTGATTTTAATTAAACAACGAATCATACTTCCTTTTTGCCCCTTTTTATCTCGACATTTTACACTCATTAATACACTTGATTTGATAATCTTAACATCTAAATGTGAGATACCCTGCTAAAATATTTCCTATTCAATTTCTCAATTTACAATACGAACTTGATTGGGGAAATATTCACTTACACAATCCCGTTCAATTCTTGCAAACTTAGTAGGTACCTCAATCTTTGTTGATATATAAAAAATTTCTGTACAATTGATGTCTCCAAGCTTCCAAAGTAATTTCTATTATAGTACACTTCAGGTCATATAATCCAAATTTAACTCGTGAGGCAATAATTATCCCCACATCTGTCCCAACACTAGCCACGATCGTGGCTTATATGACACGATCATGGCCCCTGAGTAAGCTCTTTGTCACGATAGTGGCATGCAGGCCACGATCGTGGGCCAATCCTGGTGGTTTTGTCACGATCATGGCCTACCTACCACCATCGTGGGCCTGTGTTATCACCCGGGTTCCTTCTGAAACTCCTTCGTTCTTCGATATTGACCCTAAAATACTATCAAATACATCAAGATACCTCAAAAACATAATATTTAAGCTCAAAAGCTTGTACTAACCCATAAAACACCTAAAACACAAATAACTAACAAACTAACACAATTCTAACCTAAACAGATACTAAATGATTGAATTAATGACTAAACACAAATCAAACTATACCCTAAAATACCATGTAATTTACATTTATCAACATCCTCACATTTAAACGTTGCTTGTCCTCAAGCAATCAAAACAACAAACAACACGAAAGCACAAAGCACACAATGTAATAATGAGGCAATGACTTCAACTGCATGAAATAAATTTAACTCTAAACACAATCATTCAAGTTGTTCTAAATTATTAACATGCAAAATCTACGTCTAGGAACTCTACACTAAATATACATATTAATCAAAACTTAAATGTCAAGTTTATTTACCCCTTTCAATCGTACATACACATTAATAATTATTTGGTCAATCAAACTTTGTAACTAAACCTAAGCACGTTTTTATGAAAAGAGAAGCTACTTATAGGTTCGGTAGGTTTTTATTACATTCCTTTTCTTTTACTTTTTGTGGACATGGGCCTAGTCTTTTTACACGGAGGCAAACATTGATGATGAATGTCGATCCAGTTATTTGACTAAGTCATATTTTTAGTAAGTTACTTGGTTAGAATGTCATTATAATATTTTGAACCGAAGGCATAAATTTGTGACGCGTGTCGATCTAGTTACTCGGCTACATCACGTTCTCAACTAGCTACTAGCTCCATTCATAACCTGAAGGCCAGTGGAATAGTTGTTTATTTAAAATTTACAAACTTTTTTTTAATTAATGCCTACCTTGTTACTTTAACTACTCGTTTTCATGAAAAAGTACTACCAAAGCTACTTAGTCAAAAGACCTAAAATTATGAATGAATGTGACAACTTATAAGGTGATAAACTAACCCTGAATCTTAATTAACTTACATATTTTAAACAAAGAAACTAGATCCCTAATTTCGTGAGCCAATGACTCTTCATAACCTAATAGATTATGTTCAAAATTAAATTGATTTTGTTCCATCTAAGCCATTGATACATTCACACAATTCACAATATGCAACCTAAAAACACTTACATAACAATATGCAAAATTCACACTCAAAACAAAACACACAACCCTCCTCACACTTGAATAATACGTTGTCCTCAATGTGAGAAGGAGACAAACAAACACACATGGAAGAAAATAACATAAAATAAAATAACATAAAAATAAATACTAAATTTAAAAGAAAAGGGTTAGAAACAAAACTTTACGGTGATGGAGGTGATGATGGTGAAGGAGGCAATAGTTGCATACCTTGAGCCTCGAAATACTTATGAATACATCTGATGTCCTGGTTTTGGCGTATTTGTTCCTTTGCCATGTTCCTCATTACCCTAGAATTTTCAGCCAAAGTATATGTCAGATTTTTGGTTTGATCAGATATTATTGTCAGTACTTTCTTCCATCCTGATTCTTCTTCTTTGTCCTCCTGCCCAGACTCTTCACTAGTTGAATCCCCTTCTTATTATTGCTGAGCACTCAAACTCATTTAACTGGTCCTGATCTTGACGTGTTTTTTGGCAATAATATCCCAAAGATACATATTATTAGACTTTAGGATTTCAGCTCGCCACAAATGATGATGGTTTATGAATTCAGGATTGTAAACCGTGAATCCATTGCACGTAACTCTATAACAATTAGCTATTGCAGAAACCAACTATCCCATTCTTAAGTTATTGCTTCTCTTACATCATGTAGTAATAATTGCATTGAAGACGTGGGTAATTACGCAAACTTAAATGCTGTGGTCCATGCATCACAATAGGAAAAGTTTCTTCGTCGAACACTTCTTAGTTTCCATCTTGTCAAAAATAGTTTAACACATGTATTTATGCAGCAACAAATGTTCGTGGTTTCTGATGATGTTGTTATGTGCATTCTTAGCATCTAAGCGCTCTAACCTAATTAATTAAGTCCAGTAGGGGGTGACACAAAAATCATCGTGTTGATCCACTACGGGCGATTCGGGACTCACAAATTTCATATAAAATATCATAATTAAGCTCATAAGGTTGTTCCCGCAACCTAAACCACAACTCCTTAAGGTTATTACATTTGAACTGAAGGGATGTAAAGAATTCTAGGGTTAGTTCTTCGTAAATTGGATATTGAAAATAAATAAACTGTCCCCAGTGAATTCTCTCTGCTAGATTCTCAACCTTGTCTCTTAATTCTAATCTATGTAAAGTCTCAAAATGGAAGTACTTGGGAGCCATAATTTTCTTATTGCAAAGGGAGTGAAAGCAGTTACCTTCCTAATTTGAGAAGATCAGGAAAGGTGTTCTGTAATATGCTGCGTTATCTATTTTATGGCGACTCGATACTTGAGTTTTCCCCTTGGATTGGGTGTGCTTAACAGTTTGCTTGATTTATGGCCCCATTAGGAATGAGAGAGTGCAACATTTGCGCAAGTGAGGGAGTTGAGTGTAGGTAGAGGGAAGTGAGAGCCTTGGAATGCCTTTGAAAGAGAGAGAGTCCAAATGAAAGTGATGGAAGAAATGAGGTTAGAATTGAATATATAAGACAAGAGAGGGCAATTTGGTAAGAAAAAAGACTAAAAAATGAGTGCCTATAATGCCTTGCCGCAGGTCATGATCGTGGCCTTCAGCGATTTCACCAATTTTTGATTTTTTTCGGTCTTTCGTCCTTATACACATGCCCTGAGATCCTTTTCCTAACTTCTTTTTAGCAGTACCACCTCATTATAGTTTCCTTCTCGATCATCTTTATCAAAATTAATGTCATACTCTTCCACGATATTTATTAGGAGCCGAAACAACCTAACTATGGAATTCAAACTATCTAAAATCAAGGAAATAATCGGTAATTTAAAAACCATGGTTGCCTCCCATACAGTGCTTCTTTTAATGTCATTAGCTTGATGCTCTTCTTTACTCAAGGGGGTTTCAGAAAATTCTTCAATGGTGACTCGATTGTCAATCTCATAAAATGTACGCGCATCACTTGGTCACTTATGTCGCCACCTTCCTTTTCCCGATTCTTTCTTCTCCTTCTCTTATGAGATTTATTCTTTTTCAAGGAACATTTTTTATCATCATTCTTCTCTTCTTCTCCACCAAAATTCATTCCCTTCATGATGGCCATGGGTTGGAGAGGACTTTTGTCATTCTTAGTTACGGTGAAAGACATATGTTCCTCTTCTACCCTTAGAATCAACTCACCCCCTTCTACATCAATAATCGATCAAGCAATGCCCTAAAATGGCCACCTGAGGATAATTGAGGTTTTCGTGTCTTCTTTCATGTCCAGTATGAAAAAGTTCGTGAGAAAAGTAAACTTTTCGTCTCGAACATGCACATCTTGTATGATAACCTTCAAACAATGAACTAACTTATCTGTCGTTTTTACCAGTATCTTGGTGGGGACTATCTCTTCGAACCCCAACTTCTAATATAAGGAATATGGCATCATGTTTATGCTGGCTTCCAAATTGGTGAAGGCTCTCTCTATTTTGACACCCATAATAATGTAGGGGATATAAAAATCCCCTGGATCCTCCTTTTTTGGTGGTGTCATCAATTTCTTTTCTTCTTCAAACTCTTTTTCCACCTTTCCCCTTATTGATTCCATCAATGTGAGTCATGCTTCCAGTTTCTTGATCATGTCTACAACTTCATTCAGCTTAGCTTCCTTAGATTTCCTTATGGCTTTGATCAGGAATGGAATCGGGGGTTGGCACTTTTTTATCTTAGGCAAATTGTACCTTGCTAGCAGAGAGCCTTCCTTATTCTCTTACACCTCTGCCTTCCCCTTGTTCCTGAATGGATTTGGTTTTCGTTGTTCTGAAATGGGTTAGGATTTTTATGTTGATGCTTATAGGTTGTTTGTAATTTTGGTTCACTTCGAAAAACATTCTTATCAACCTTATTCTTTTCCTTCCCTTGATTATCTTCAGCTTGGTGTGATTCCTCCTCAGTTGCTTGTGTAACGACCATGATTCGTTCTTTCGAATTGGACTCGGTGTTACTTGGAAGGGTTCTTTCATTTCGGGTTACTATTGCTTCTTCCAATTGGCCTACTTGGACCTCCAGGTTATGTATTGAGGAGGTGTAGTTCTTTGTAACTTGCTCTCAAACTAGCCTTCAAGCCTCTTATGTGCATCCTCCATATCTCCAATTTTGTCTAAAATTTTGTCCAGTTTGGATTCTATCGAACTTCATTTGTTTTGCTGGAAACCTGGCGGTCCTTGAGGTTTGAACTGTCCTCTAGCATTATTTGACCAAGATAAGTTTAGGTGATTCTTCCACCCAGGGTTGTATGTATTGGAATAGCGATTGTTTCCCCCTCCTCGACCATATTGAGTTCCCATGTAATTTACTTGCTCTGATCCATTATACTTCATCAAGAAACAATCGACTGTATCATGATCCATCTGCCTACAGAGCTCACACTTCAGCTGAATAACTTTTACTGTATTTGAGGACGAAGCCTTCATGTTGTTTAGCTGTTGAGTTAAATTATCAATTTTAGCCTACATTTATACCATTTGTAGCTACAACTCCTTTTTGCTTACGGAAAGTTGTAGGTTGTCTACTCTGCTCGTTCGTCCATAAACAACTATTACTTGCCATCTTTTCTAATAGCTCTTTAGCTTCATCTATTGTCTTCCTAATAAGTGATCCTCCTAAAGCCACATCAATTATGCCTTTTGTATGTGGGGTTACTCCGTTACAAAATATTTACAAAAGAAATCCTATAGGTAGGTTATAATGTGGACATTTTCTTTACAAGTCTTTGTATCGTTCCCACCCTTCATAATCGATTCCCTGTCGCCTTGCTGAAAGTTTGTGATCTCCTTGAAAATCTTCGTAGTCTTGGTAAGGGAAAAGTACTTATCTAGGAAGGCACGAACTTATTGGTCCTAAGTGGTGACATTAATCTAGTAGAGGGAATGGTACCAAGCTTTTGCTCTATCCCCTAAGGAAAAAAGAAAGAGTTTCATTCTTACAGCATCCTCCGACATCTAATTATAATGGAAGGTATCACAGATTTAAAGGAAATTGACAATATGTGCATTCGGGTCTTCATTCGTTAATCCATAAAATTGCACATTTTGTTGAAGCATATTTAGAAGGGCTGGTTTAATTTCAAAGGAAGCTATTTACAAAAGTGGCCTAGCTACATATTGATTGGCTGCATTAAAGCCCAGTCTTATGAAGTCTATAAGGGTTCTCGATTGATGCCCTTGGTTTGCTTGTTGATCCAACTCTTGCTGAAACTCCTTGGCCATTTTTGCTTTTGTAGTTTCTTTTTCTTCTTCACTTCGAGCACTTCTAATTGAATGTTTTAAACGAGTAATGTTAAGCTCTACAGTTTCAGCTATATGACTCGAACTTCTTGTAACTCTTGTATTCTTGCAAAAGCACAGACACATACAAAAAGATGGAAAGAGCGGAAAAACTTAAAACTAACTGAAACGTCTTAGATTAAGAGAACTAAACTATTCTTCTCCTTCCTCAGCAACTACGCCAAAAACTTAATCGGGGTAAGATTTAATCTTATAAACCCTCAATAATCAACAAGCATATGGTTCATAGCATAGTATTAAAACTGTCGTTCCCACGAGGAAGAGGAATAATCTAATCTTAAAAATCTAAGGGTAAAAGGATATGAAACTGAAAATAAACAATTCAACGAAAATTAAATACGAGAATTGAATTCAACCAATTAAATTAGAAGTTAAACACAAAGTAATTAACAAGCAAGCACAATGGAAATCAACCAAAGAATTTACCAAGTTATGAGAAAGGGGATTTTACCTATCATTAATGGTAATCTAGCTAATTATGTGTTAATGGGGTGTCGGTTTTAGATGATCCTAGGGCTAATTACTCTCTCTCGAGTTATAACCATTAACCCTAATTTATAAACCCTAATTGGATTATGAAATTTATAATCTCTCAATTAATAAGAGACTCAGAACCCTAATTAGATCTGAAGCACTCTAATAAACTATTGGGTCTCATACGGGATCTTTTCCATACCATTACCGATATGATTAGTTACAGGTTATATTAAATCGCCTAACTCTCATTAATCCGATCCAATCATTTTTTATTTGGTTCACCCTCTCAGTTTATTACCGAATTATACAACAAATCAAAATACCCAATTCAATTAACACAAAATCAGCTCAGATAGCATCAAAATAAAATCCCAAAGAAGAGTTAGAACATCATCATCATTCTATCATTTATCATCATACAATCCATCCCAACTTTATACATGAATAAAATTGAAATGAAAAGGAAATAGAAACTTAGAATGGATGTTCTAGGAAGGCAACAACGTCGGAAAACTTCTTGATCCGGGAAGCACATCGGGACGACTTCTTCTTCCTCCTTCTTCCTCTTCCTCTTCCTCTTCCTCTTCTCTTTCTCTTCCTTTTTCTCTCTTTAGGGTTTCCAAAAGTGGATGAATGAAGACTCCATTTTTTGGTCATATCATGTTCTTCTTATAGGGTTTTCTATTTAGGATAACCTAGGGTCTTTTTCGGGGTCCAAAAAGATCGAAAAGTCCCTCAAAAACTTAAGTCTAGGAGCATCCCTGCGTTTGTCCCAATGCTGGCCACGATCGTGAGTCAATCCTGGTGCTTCTATCAGATCGTGGCCTGCCTGCCACAATTGTGGGCTTGTGTTATGACCCAGGTTCCCTACCAAACTTCTCTATTTTTTGATATTGACCCTGAATGTAACATTCCGTCCCCAAATCAAGGGTTAGAACCAAAGACTTCTGTAATGGAGAAAATAACAATGAGATAGTTAATATATATATGGCATCTCATGCTCATACATAATATTAGCATATATGCTTTTGAATTTGAATTTTTGTATACAAGGAAATAATCGTACATGCACTCATTGACATTCCAGGTAAAATTGAATTGTAATGGGATATGTGGAAAATTATGGTTACATTGATAAAATAATTTTAGATGGTGGATTGAGAATATAGAATGGTCTACAACTGTATTAAATGGATTTTGGTTAGCGAATGATAAAAATTTACGTAGTGGAAATATTGAGGAAATAAGCTAAAAGAGATAGACTAAGCAAAAGAGAGGATTTGAGATGAAAGAGGTGGTGAACAGTGTTGGAAAATGTACAGATGCAGTGTTTCACTAAATATGAATCTATATTTTAGCCATAAATTGATCTATAGGCATCCAAATGTGATAATTTTAAGTTTAGATTAAACTAAAGACGTGTGGCTATATTTTTCATGAAGAAATCAAAATTTAATTCTGACTTTAAGAGTCTCAAATTTTGACATGAAAATGAGAAATGGGCACAGTACACTATTGGATGGATGTATATGTTGTGTTCTGTTTTGAGTGTATAAGAATGTGCTATATTTTGAGTGTTTATGATCAAGTAGGGAATATGAAATGTGTATGGATGATGTTGAGTTGAAATTAGGTATACTTGAAGAAGTATCCACTTGAGATGCTGAAATCAAATAAGTTAGAGAAGTTGGTTTAGAATAAAAGAAAAGATAAAGAGAGGTAAAAAAATTCGATCTGAACTTCCTTGATTAAACTGTATTGATTTAGGAAGATTTTGATAAAATGGTCTTCATGAAAGTTGTAAATCATTCTTTCAGCTTTCCATTGATATAAAGTTTGCAATTTTTGGAGTTCTGGATCAAAAGTTATGGAGGTTTGAAGTAGAGATTTTGGTATAGAAAAAAAAGAATTGTGCACGATGGTGACTTTTAAAATTATAGGCAAAATGAACCATCGTGCATAAGCACGACGGTAACCTTGAGGTATAGTGAAAATGCGGCTCTGTGAGGATATTGGATTTGTACCATCGTGCTTGACTTTGGTGATTTATTCACGATAGCGACTTTGAAGTTTTCAGGGGTGATGAACATCCGATGGTTTTTTTGGCAATATCTTGTTTGTTCGACCTCCAAATGAGATGAGACTTAAACCATTGGACTCGTAAGACATTGCTCTACCTCTTTGCCAAAAAACATAGCCATCTAAAATGAATTGAGAGAGATTGAGTGGAAAACATGGGACGGGTAGAGTAAGTGTGCAGTTAAATAGTTTAGTGTCTTATTATCTCTCACCCCCGTGAATTATTCTCACACCCATGAATCTTTCTCACACCTATGATTTATTCTCACGGGTGTGACTCCTGCACTAGCGTGATTTTTCACTCTCAACCCCGTGAGTTAATTGCAAGAGTGATGTTTAATTGTCTTTTCATGCTACAGTGCTCCTTAATAGTTTACTCTCGTGCAAACTAAACAGTCCTGTTTATTTTGACCATAACTTCTTTTCTAGATGTCCAAATGAGATGTTTTTTAATTTGGCATAAACTAGAGACATAAGGATATAAATCATATGAAGAAGTCGAATTGTCATTCAGTCTCTAAGATGGTTAATTATTGGATGGAAGTTATTCCTAGGATACTATTTTTGAATATGAACAACCCAAAAATGTTTGAGGCATATCTTTCAAATCACTAAACCAAATTGGATGATTTTGGTGTCAATGGAAACATAAGACATAAGGGAACATGTTTCCAGATGAAATTGTTGCAAAATGACTTCAGTATTTGGGTCTAAAAGAACATGCAAAGTTTATCCGAAATGATGTTTTTATGGAAAAATCTGGAAGTGATTTAATGAGTTATGACTTGCGATTTCAGTGGTTTTATTAAGTCATAAACTTAAGTATAAATCATACTTAATTGAGTTTTAATAAAGGGAAGTGAACAAGTGGTTAAGAAATAGACAGGTGTCCAAGCTTTAAAGTTAAGCTTTATTAACCTTGAAAGACAAGCTACTATACTTGTCTTCATTTCTCTCTCGAAGTTTCTTCTCTAGTCTTTCTTCAACACAGAGTTTTTTATCAAATCTCCAACAGAGAAAATTCTTGTTTTCTTTGACCCACTACCACTTCCTCTTTGTTATTTCTTTCTTCTACCCTAAGAAAAATCGAACCCCCTGTCAACTTTCAAGTTGATGTTCGTGGTTGCATGAGGGATTAGGGTTACGAGATTTTTAACAGATGTTAGAGCACCAAACAAGTAAGCTTGTTATGATTATGTATTTTTGTATGAACTGAAGCATGCATCATGAGATCACTGTAAAATGGTTAAGAACAGTGATATTCATATTTTCTGGAAAATAAGTGAGGAGATTTAGAGTGTGCCGTACATGTTGATTTTTCAGATTTGATGATCAAAATGTTATAAAAGGTTGTAGAAATGATTTTTTGAAGTTGAAAGATCAACTAAAATGGGTATGAGATTAATGCAGAAAATTTTCGAGAAATGGATATGTAAGTGCTCTGTTTATGTAATATATATATATATATACGTAAGTTTTGAAGTGATTTTAGAGTTGATTAAAAGGAATGAATTTAGAGTGGAAGAATAGTTGTAAGATGATGTTCTGGGTTGAGAATGAATGTTTTAAAATGAAAGTTTGAGGAAGAAATGAAGAAAATGCAGAAAATGTGAACATATTATGCATGAATGTGATTTTCTGTTTTTGATGATTATGGAGAAAAAAAAGATGATTGATTTTGATTTGATTGTGATTTGTTGAGCTGAATGAAATAGGAATGAAGAGGAAATATTGAGTTTTAAGTAGAAAGTTGATAGTGATATATATACGTACATATATATATAAAGACTCTATTCTTCCTCTTCACTAGTCATATACGGGTATATATTGGAAAATTAGTGAATGAGTTTTTGATATCAAATTACCAAAGGGTAGAGGTTGTGACTTATAGAAATGATGAGTGATTAAGTTATGAAGTTGGTAAAATACCCGAGATTGTCATTGAGCATGCATTGTACATAGTCTATATACACAATTGTACATGAATAAATGCTTATAATTGTACCATTATTAATATGTGTGCAACGTGTGTCTTGCATAAATGGGTTGTACAGGTTAAATGTCCACATTTAAGCATTTCCAGAATTTGGAAGTAAATGCTAATCTGGAGCGTATTGTGAGTAGACCTAGATAATCTCATTTCATTGTTTGTTTTGTTTGAATTTTTGTATTAATTGAGTACTGAATGCTCATATGAATGTGATTGATTGTGTTGAATTCTGGACAGAAGGTCCGATGATTGTGAAATGTGGATGAGATATTGAAGTGCTACTTGCATGTGAATGTGACGAACTAAATGTTTCATGATATGATTGATTGAAAATGTGAGATGTAATCCATACATGAATGCATGATCAGATAATGAGAGTTGTGACCAGAGTAGCCACTGATCAGAGCTTAAAGTTCAAAATGTGAAAAGAGCCTCGAGCTCAAAAAGTGATTCAGAGCTTAAAGCTCAAAATGTGAAAAGAGCCTCGAGCTTAGAAAGTGATTCAGAGCCTCAGGCTCAACGTTTAATGAGCTCGATATCTATAATAGATACGGGACAATTTAGCCACTCAGTCACAACAAAGTATTAAATGAAAAGTGGGTCTCATGCACACTGTATATGCATAATATGAATGATTAAATTGTAATGAATGTGAAATGTGAAATGATGTGAATGTGATTTATGTGTTATGTGACTGGGTGAGCCATCGATGATGGCTACTCATTAAGTTTGCAAAACTCACCCAAAATTTGCAAATATTTTTTAGGATCAGAAGAATACCCCGTTAGGCAAACGGAAGTATCCCTACAGCATACAAGTAAGCGATAGAGGTCGGGACTAGTTTGCATCTGCATTGTATTTCTTTCGTTTTATACGGAATTGTATATTCCGCAACGTTTATATCAAATTATGTATTCTGAAAGTTTTGTAAAAAGGTGTATATGATTTATGTTGTAATGTAAAGACTTTATGACTAAAGTGTTTTGTTTTTGTGAAAGGGCCCAAATGGCTATTTAAAATTCTGTTGATTGTATTGTTATGATTGAAAAAGTTTGCGAATAAAGTAGGCCCGATTTGGTTATCGATTTTCGCACTTTATGTTTGTGGTTTAAAAAAATTTGTACTAAAATTTGAATGATTGAGTGCTATAGCATGCCACCCTCGCGGGGCACAAACTCGGATATCCATCAGGATGTCGGGTACGTGCCTTGCGGGAGTGGGGTGTTACACTGAAACACTAACAAACACATCAAGGTACCTCAAAAACATAATATTTAAGCTTAAAAGCTTCTAATAACCCATAAAACACTTAAAACACAAATAATTAACAAACTAACACAATTCTAACCTAAATACATACTAAATGATCGAATTAACGGCTAAACACATATCAAACTATGCCCTAAAACATGTTGCAATTTACACTTATCAGATTTGGTATCTGTTGGTACCAAAATACTAGTCAATTAATAGACTAAATTGTAAATTTTAATAATTTAAGGACTAACTTGAAATTAAAATTTTTTTAATCCTAACTAAACCTATCCGAAATCAACCCCCTCCCCAATCACCACCCCACACGCCACCTGCACTACACATTTTTCACTTTAGTTCACTGTTTTAGCTGTCAGTCTCCGTCTCAACCATCAGCTTGTTGCACTAATCAGGCCTATTGCCTGCCCATCAAACCTGCACCATCTTACCTGCACCCATGGTACCAGTTCCCTTACCAATTAAGTAGTCACCTGTATATTGCTTTTGTACCCAAACCCAGCCATACTCCCACGTAGACCCACATTTGAACTTATTGACCTACATCTGCACCTATTGACCCACATTACTACATCATAGTCCACATGTAGACTTGTTGACCCGACCCGCACTAGTCCAGGGATTCAGTGAAGGTTGCAAAAATTTGTATAATTGTATTCTACAATCCCTGTAATTCTGAGACAGGGATTTAATGAAGGTTGCAAGAATTGTGGATAATGGAATTATCGAGCATATATATTAAAATATTAAATTGAGTTGAATGTTGACTTGAATATTGAATTATGTATTTATGTTCTGCAAAATACTAAATATAGATAAATGAATATTGAATTGTGAATTTATAATGAATTGTGAATTAAAAATTAATTCAGTTCAATTTTAAGAACTGGATTGAGTTGTTATGTTAATAGTATTTAATTAGTCCACGTCTGATATTCATATTGCATATGTTTCATCGTTAATTTTTAATCGAACTATAAAAGAAAGGTTTTTTTAGAAAAACTGAAAACTAAAAGAAGTTTTTCGAGAATTTTAAAGATCAAGAGATTTTTCTAAGGTTTCTTAAACTACAGGGGAGATCTATGTCTTTTATCCTATTAATGGGCTTACCGTTGCTATCCAAACAACATCACTTTAGTTAGAACTCTTCTTTGGTAAAATTGGGGATAAAATCCTCTTTTAAATAGCAATACCAATATCAAAATAACAAGGTACCTAATTTTTGTGATTTGGTCATTTTTTTTGTTAATAAGTAATGACTTTATTCATATAGGAAGTGGCCTAAAAGTTCTTTTATAATCGGGAACTTTGCTAGGAAGTATATATATGTCCAAAACAACTCATTTAGCTCAAAATTCTTTTAACCAGATTACCTTCAAAAGCTCGTGATGAAGCACCACATAAAATTTGAGCATAATGAACCCTTCTTTTCCATTTCTCTTGAATCTTTCTCTTGACTAACTTTGTTAACCATGCCTTTGAAATGCTTATTCTTTCTCATACTTGTCTTGACAATTTTTCACTTACATATGCTCGATGTTTTCTAATAGATAGTTATTTAATTCATACAATCATATCTTTTTTTTACACATATACTTGCTTGAAGCTCGTAACAAGATAATTGATATTTTTCAAATTCAAGTTTTGAGAATGTTGAGAACTAGGCACTCAAAATTTAAATTCTACAATAGAAATATTGATCCTTATTTTATATTGGGGCTAATATTAGAACATAATATAAGCCCGTCAAAGTCATAGCCTATAAGTACAAAATTCATTAAACCAAACAAGCAATTGTTACCAAGCATAATAGGACACATTTGCAATTTTTTATTTCTTACAAGTAATAAGATTTTGATTCGGCACAGAACTAGTGCTATGATGGAGAAGGAAATTTTAATATTTGTTAATTTGGACACACAACAAAATATATACTAATGATTGAAACTACGATAAACAGAAGGTTAGAATACAATAAAAGAGATTAACACGTCTTTATAGCGGTAGGTTCTTTATAAAAAGCAATCATAGTCGTTGCATATATTAGCATCAATGAAGCAGCGTTGAGAATTTCCTACTCAAAAGCTAAGATAAATATTTTATTTCGTTTATTTGTATCCAACGTAGAATATCCTCATTTCTATAAAAGCTCAGTTGGTTCAAAAGATAGTAAAGGCCATTATCTACTATTGAGAGGGACTAACTAATGCATCAACTCAATTCTATGCATTTGGGGACTTGTTAGGATTTCTAAGTTTTAAGTGTTTATGGGTCCCAAGATAATCGGAAGAAGAGAAGTGAACCCTTAAATAAATTAGATTTAAGGGTTTAACATTTAGATATTTTCTAAGGGTTTAAGTTAAGTTTTGGTATAAATATCAAGATTTAAAAAATAATTTTCTTTTTCCATAAGGCGACAAAAAGGTACATATAATAATTTTCAATGGCTTAGATGCATTGTAATTGACCTTCCCACTCTTTAAAACATCTGGTAATCTTTCTACCAGGATATTGAATATCGTTCCGTACCGGCTGATACCGTACCAGCCAAAAACCAAAATGGTATCAACATGATTGGTACCGACCGCAGGTACCAGCTGGTACCGGGTGTTTTCTCCAAGTGCCGGCCGGTACTGGCCAGTACTCAAAATACCAGCCATATACCTATTAGTACCGTAATTTTAACAAAAATCGAGGACTTTTTGCAAAAATAAAAAATAATAACCCCTCCCCGACGCCTGCCTTTCCTTTTTCTTTTTTTTGTCTCTCTCTTAAACTCACCTCATCCTCTCTCTATCTCACCCATGCTCTCGTCCTCTCCACTCTCTCTCTCTCGGTCTCCTCTCCATCTCTAATGGTGCTCCTGCTCCTATGTCCTACCTCTCCAACGGTGCTCCAACGTCCCACCTCTCCAGCGGTTCTCCTACATCCTACCTCTCCGGTGGTCATCTTTGGATCTTTCTCCACCACGCAAACCCGTCACCACCCAGCCTCATTCGGACCTCCATTAGCCTTTAGCTGTCCTCCACGAGGACCACCAATGCATCATGTCACCATCGTCTGCTCTCCTCTGTCGCCCACGCATCCGCAGGACTACAGCTGTCAAATTTGGGAATAATACCCAGATCTAAACCCCGACCCGATCTGAAATAATACCCAATCATCGATTGTGAATTTCTGTTTGGATGTGTTTTCTCTTTTTGTTAGAATTTGTTTTGGTTAATTGCATTTATGTTGTGATTGTGAATGGGATGTTGGAATGAAATTGTGAAGCATTTGTGTGCCGTTGGTTGGAGTTGGATAATGGATTATATTTGGAGTTGGATTGAATGAAAGGAGTATGGTTTTGGTTCATTTGTGGTTCGATTGGTTTTAGTTTATTTGTGGTTAGGTTGATTGATAATTGATGACTTAATTTATGTTAAATTTTTTGGTCATTCACGACATGCATTAAAAGTTAGAAAGGCTTTAAAGTTTCAACTTAACTTAAAACTACCAAGAATGTAAATTGGAAAGAATTCAAATAAATAATTAATTGACATAATCTTAAAATTGTTGAAATGGTATTTGGATATTGGGTAAATAATTAATTGAGTATAATAATAATTCAGTTATGGTCTTATGGAAAAACCAAATAGGAACTTTTGTAATTGTTATTATTCCATATCTCTAAGTTGCCTTTAATTTTTATCCCAAAATTAGTCCATCTCTTTAAGGATTCAAGTCTCTTGTATATCAACCTTTATTTATCCTAAAATTTGTCCATCTCATAGTCTTTGCATATTTAAAATCTAATTTTCTTATTATTATATTTTTATATCATTTATAGTACTTTGTTATTAACTCTTCGAATAAATGTGAAAGTTTTTTAATTCATCTTAATGAAAAAAATTATTCCGCTTGTGCCTTCTATTTCAAGATATTTATTAAAGGCAAGGATTTATGAAGATATGTCAATGGCAATAATCATATTCCTGAAAAAACAAGAATAAAGATGAAAGTGAAGTTAAGGATGTTTAGGTCATGGCTTGAATTTTTGGATTCGTTGAGTCATCATCTTAAATCTTTGAACGATACTTCGATTTTAAATTTAGCATGAATTTACTACTCTCCAATAGGAAAGTCTATCTATTTCTGAATTTTACTCTAATTTCATACATCTTTACTTTTTTAGGCTTAATATAAAGAGTTAAAGCATTATTTATGTTGTATTGCCTCATGAAGGACTTAGCATTAGTACTGCTAATTTTGTTGATGAAACTACTAAAGTATTAATTTCTTACAAAACTAATATCTTTATTTTTTGTTATAGATAAATGGAAGGAAGTTCAACTACTCCTGATCAAACTACTTCTGGAAGATATAATGATCTAGCTTGGGCTAATGCTGCATTGGTCTCAAGTATGAAGAATCATACAATTTGCTTGTTTTGTAATAAGCATTTAAAAGGTGGAGAAATCACCCGATTGAAGAAGAGCTGGGGTTAAAGGAGATGTAAAACCCTATAAAAAAGTAAGTCATGATGTGAAGTGACAAATGAAAACATTGCTTGAAGAATATCAATATGAGAAAGATAGAAGGTAAAGGTTGAATTTGAAATTGGTAGTGGAAGTTCGTTTTTTGTTTTCCATGGTGATTGTGAAAATGTTAAAGGTGGTAGTGGTAGTGGTAGTGGTAGTGGTAGTGGTGGTAGTGGTACTGATAGTATTCCATCCCAGGCCCTTGAAGAAGTACCTAAACTTGATGTGAGGAAGAGAAGAAGGCAGGTTATTTTTTTGCACCATGAACAACTCCTGGAACCGAACCTTCAATTCTTAGTGCAATGCAATCAAGAGATGCGACTCACAATGTCGATATGGTCGTAGCTAGATAGTGGTATGATACAAGTTTGTCATTTAATGCTTCTCAGACTTATTATTATCAACCTATGATGGATGCAATAGCCTCTTATACTCTGGGATACAAAGGTCCTTCGATTGATGACTTAAGAGGTAAACTTTTGAGTTGTTCTGTTTCTAAAATTAGAAGTTATTTGGTAGAAAGAAGAGTAAATTAGGCTACTTATGGATGTTCAATCATGTGCGATGGTTGGACAAATAGGAGACAAGAGCCTATTACAATTCTTTGGTATATTCTACAAATGACTCTATGTTTTTGAAATCTATTGATGCATCTGGCCTTGTTAGGAATATTGAGACTTTGTTTGCGATATTTAATGAAGTTGTGAATGAAGTAGGGCTAGAAAACATTATTCAGTTTATTACTGACAATGATTTCGCTTATAAAGCGGCAGGAAAAATGATGCAGAATACGTATAATTCTTTTTTTTGGACTCCTTATGTTGCACATTGCATTAACCTAATGCTGGAGAATATAAGGGATCCTAGGTATTTTCCTATTATTGATGAGACTATGCAGAAAGCTAAAAAGGTGACAAAGTTCATCTATAATCGTGCATGGGTATTGAAATTGATGAGGAAAGAATTTACCAATGGTAGGAATTTGTGTCATCCTGCTATAACAAGATTTGCAACAAATTTCTTATTACTTCAGTCTTTTGTTACGATAAAGAAAGAGTTAAGACAAATGTTTGCAAGTGATAAGTGGATTGCATCTCAGCATGTTAGGTCTAATGTTGGAGTGGAGGTTTGTAAAACTATACTAGAAGATAGAGAATTTTAGTTTCAATGCCAATTTATTATACGAGTTTGTGAGCCTTTAGTGAGTGTGCTTTGCTTGGTTGATAGTGAAGAAAAACCAATAATGAGTTATTTTTATGATGCCATGAGAGAGCGACGGAAGTAATCAAGGCCAATCTAAAACATAAATCTTCTTTGTACACACCATATCTTTCAATCATTAATAAGAGATGGAAGCAATCAAGGCCAATCTAAAACATAGGCCTTCTTTGTACACACCATATCTTTCAATCATTAATAAGAGAAGGGAAAGACAACTTTTTTCTCCGTTGTTTACAGCTGGGGTATTTTTGAATTCTAGTGTCTATTTTAGACTGGATCTTACTAAACAAGCTGAAGTTAATAGAGAAATGCTTTTAACTATTACAACAATTGTTAGCATTGACATGATGCAAGATCTCTTAAGCTCACAAATGGAGCTTTATAAGTTGTCTTATAGGAATTTTGGAATGTCAATTGCTATTCGACAAAGAGGAAAACTTTCTCCAGGTATTGTTGTTTCCTTTTTTTATTTGTTGAAATTAATTAACACTGTATTTTGTTTATAACGCTAATTTTGTTATAGTTTCTTGGTGGGATCAATTCGAAAATGACGTTCCAGAATTAAAAAGGTTTGCAATTCCGATTTTAAGTCAATGTAAAAGCGCAACAGGTTGTGAACGAAACTGGAGCACATTTGAATTTATCCACTCCAAGAAAAGGAATAGATTGGAGCATAAGAAGTTGAATGACTTGGTTTTTGTTCATTGCAATTTAAAGCTTCGGGAAAGGTATGATATTATCATTATTATAATTATTAATTTCAACATAATTTCTTATAATTTTATAATAATTAAATTTTATTGTTTATTAGGACTCTTAATAGCACAAGTAGTTCAACTAATCAAATCTATTGATAATATTGATCTTTTGGCGGATTAGGTTTTTGAAGAAACGAATTTAGTAGATGTTAATGACTTGGAAGATAATCTTGGATGTGAAAATATTGACATGTCATTTGGTGCATTAAATTTGAATGATAATGATGATGAAGCTCCTCTCAATGATGAGGATTTTATACCAAATGATAACTGAGGTCAGTGCAATTATAGCGAGTATCCTCCTGTAAACGATTGAATTTTGTCCCAAGTTTTTATTTTTCCTCTTCTTTTAATTTTACTTATATTTGATGTTTATGTCAAATTCTATATATGTAATATAATTATAAATGTTTTTGTTTCAAGTTTAACTTCTACTTGATTGTTTTTTCATCACGAACTCTTTTTGTAAATTGTAATAGTTTGAGAGTTAAGGATATTTATTGTTCTTTTTATTGAATGTTTTGATGTAATTATTGTTTATTAAGATGATGAAATTATATTATTGTAATATTTTAAATACTTTGTATTATTCTTAATTTTATATTTGTATGATGATTATTGTCTTTTTTCATATTAACTGTAGTTATTATTTATATTTGAAATTTTTTAAAATTATTGTTATTTTATATTAATTGTAATTATTATTTATTATTATGATTTTTTGAGACAAGGTTGATGTAAACTTATAAAGTATACATCATAATAGTACCATATACCGATTGACTATTTTGTAAATTAAAAAAAATTAAGGACTATTTCATAAATTCAAAAAAGTACCTGATATTGATTGATACCAATATAATACCATATCAGAACTAAATTTGATACTAAATTCGATACAATATTTGCAACTTTGCTTTTTACCATTCGAAATTCTCTTTTTTCTTATGAGCTCCATGATGTTTAACATGACAATTAGTAGTAGGCTGTCAGAAGCTGGACGTGTCATACTGTCGCACATGGTGTTTACTAACAAAGGAACCAAACATGGTTGGTGTGAGTAGTTCAACATTCTCATCCCTTAACTAGACGTCTCAAGTTCGAGCCCTGGGAATGGAAAAACTTGTTTAGACAGCACTTTATCCCTTACAGGCTGACGAGTAGGGATTAGTCTGGGTGTGGATGACTTAAAGGCGACTTCTTATAGTTAGAACTCTCCTAAGACACCTCGTAGGGTACCAAAAAAAAGTCATTAAATATTCACAAAATAGGTTTTTTAGGTATGTAGGGTAATAGAGATTATTCGGCTCATGTTTTGAATCCAAATGGTCCATACCTTGGGTCTTTTGGACAATCCACATCATGAGTCACTTCTGACGGTATTTGATTGAGTCATCTCCTAGTACACATTTTCTCCATTATTATATCCATGTTCAAAGTTCCTCCGGTACCTATAAATTGGCACTTGACAGTGAAAACTCAACATGTACGGGAGTTAATCGCCCTTGACCACCACGCATCGCTTCTCTTTCATGAAATAATGATATACAACTCTGATCTCTTTCTCTCACAGAAATTGAATCAAAGATTGGATTTAAGATTGAGATATTTACACAAAGGCAATCTTTAACATTATTTTGTAGGAGCGCTTGAACTATTAGATATGGAAATCTGACAGGTCTACAGACAAGTAAGGGAAAATTCTAAAGACTGTTGCAAGCCTACACATATATCACGAAAGCACAATACTAATCCATATTTAATGAAATTTAGACCAAATTACTTTATTAGAAATTTTGAATTGGTTTGGACATCTCTTTAGTTACTTATTTTTTATAGGAACTTTGGTTTTTTTTAAATAAAATCAAACAAGTCTATATAAACATGAGTTAGAAGCCTAATGTTCAAGTTCACCGACAAATAATTTTACATTCAATTGTCAGAATGAGAGAGATGTTTTTCTTTTATAGTTAAATGAATTGGGAGTCTTTTTAATTTATATACTAAAGGATCTTTGTTCAATTATATGAAGATCTGTATCCCTTCCAATCTCCAAAGTTTAGAAAAAATTGGAACTACTTTTGTTTTTGTTAAGTGCCCAACTCTACTTAGAAATAAAAGTGAGTTTAGGTGATTTTACTAATTCTCATGGATAGTTGAAATAATGAACCAGTGAAATCAAGGTAGATAACAATTGATTTGAAGTCATTCCTAAGAGACATGATGTATAGAGTATAACATGCATGTATCCTTGACTTACACGGTCGTATGTGAAGATCGTGTAAGAAATTATGAATGTGTATATGATAGATAATGACCTACATAGTTGTGTAAGATCAGACACACCCATATCCCTATCCTAGATGGTCGCACGTGAAGATTGTGTCGATAACTACAATCATGTGTGGAGAATCAAAGACATACATGGTCGTGTGGAAAGACACAAGCCTATGTCCTAGATATACACAATCGGGTAAGTGGACCATATGACTAACTAAGATCGTTTATAATTGCGATTCTTTGAAGTATAATTGGGAAATGGTTACTTATATGGTCATGCAAGTGATCGTGTCTAGTTATGAAACTCTATTCCTTTAGTATAAAAGGGGAAATGATGGGTTTCATCAATATGAGTAAAAATAACACCAAAAAAGGAAAAGAAAGAGAGTAAAAGTGAGATAGAGAAGTATTTCTCATTCCATAATTAGTGGTTTTGCAACAAGTTATCTTTTTAAGCATTTGTTTCAGGATTAGATTGAGAGTGTTGCTCATTTAGGGTATCAAATTATGCTCAATACTAAAATTTGGTGGGATAACTTGTAATTATTTTATGGTATAGTTTCAAGCAAGGGTCATAGTTTGGGACCTTTGAACTCTTGTAAGTTCTTATTTGAATTAGTGGATTTTCTTATCAGTTTGAACTATAATTTTTTCCTTTATATTAGAGGATTTTCTACATAGACCTAGTGTTTGATATATTTCTTGTCATATATATTATTTGGTTGTTTTTTTTAGACTGGGTCTCTTGAGACTAGTTTATTGTTCTTAATTGACATTGTGGGAGTTGTTACTGGAACCCAACCAAGTGATTTCAGAGCCATTAGTCATAGATGGTGGAAGTAGCTCTATGGTTAAATTGACATCTACAAACTACTCTATTTAGAGACCCATGATGGAGGATCTTTTGTATTGTAAGGACCTTTTCGACTCTATCGATATGGACATAATTGTAAAGGATGATGTTCCATTTAAACTTAAAAAATAGATAAAGAATGTGAAAATATGAAACAAAAAACTCTATGCTGGAACCCCTCCCCAGGTGGGTCCACAAGCCCGACGTCCTACGTGACATCTGGACCCGTGGTCCACGGGGGAGGAATTCCCCACCAGGGATACTTAAACGAACAGATTCATGTAATTACCTGTGTACAAAAATAGAGATAAAATCACAAAAATTATTTCAATAAAAATTGACTCCGAAAAATATGCGTGGCGGGATCGGAGAATAGGCATAGACCATAAATTAAAACAATCAGGAGCAAAAATTTCAGAAAAATATTTAATACACAATTTAATAGGTAACAATGATTTAATTAAAAATAGCTAACAAAGAATTTTATATAATTTGAATTTTTTTGTAGGGTAATAATATTATCCTCCTATTTTTAAAAATAATTCCATGACCAAAAATAATCCAAGGGTATTTAATATGATAGTAAAATCAAAAGGGCATTTTTTGAAAAATTTAGAAGTGATAGTAAGGAGGTGCGTCACGAGCGTTCCTGCGCTGAGGAGTGACTCGCGGTCGTTCCGTAGAACGATCGCGAGACGCAGGCAGATAGGAGCATCTCGCCTGCCTCGCTCCCGCGAGCGCGAATGCTCGCCCATGCGAGGAGCCACTAACAGGCTGCAGAAATTCAAAAATTCCTATATTCTCACTTAGGACTCCAAAAATTTCAAATTTTGTATCAATAAAAAGCTAAAAGAAAACTCTACAACTTTCCTGAGGGAATCAAAAACTAATTTGGCCTCTAAGACTCTCAAATTCCACTGCAAAGTTTCTACCTAAACCAAAAAAAATGAAGAACACTTAATGGCTGCAGAATTCTAAAAACTCTAACTTTCCACCCTAAGGTCCAAAAATCACATACTTTATATC
>JANQBM010000221.1:17976658-17989878 GCA_025594535.1 Erythroxylum domingense | reverse complement strand
ACATGAAGAATAAGCGGTTTGTGTTTCTTTTTGAGTTAAGTAGAAAGGACAACATATATTGATGTTTAAGTAATTGAGCTTATCAATTGTATTTAATCTATTTTGTCTAGTGAGCCATAAGAGAAAGGAGGTTCTGAGGGGGATAATTTTGTTGTTGGACCCCACACCCCACCCGTAGGTATTTGCGGGTGATACCGCGGCGTGTGTTTGCGGGTGATACCGCGACATCCAACCTTAATCAGTATTGTCCTCTTTGGTACTCGAACTTAAGACCTCAAGATTTTGTTGCACTTTCATGCACGCCTCTTACCATTGAGCTAAGTTAAGTGATTTAGAATTGAAATTGGAGAGGTTCATTAAGGTTTTTCTAATTTTAAAGAATTATAGGAATTTTTCGGGAATTTTCTAGAATTGTTTCCAGACCCGAAAAATTGTCAAGAGACAGTTAAGGGTCATCCAGTAGAAAATTTGTTGTCCAATGGCAATGAAAATTTAGACATATGAAATTAAGAATTTTAGTTAGCTCAATGGTAAGAGGCGTGCATGAAAGTGTAACAAAACCTTGAGGTCTTGAGTTCGAGTACCAAAGAGGACAATACTGATTAAGGTTGGATGCCGCGGTATCACCCACAAACACACGCCGCGGTATCACCCGCAAACACCTACGGGTGGGGTGTGGGGTCCAACATAAGCAAATGCCCTGGTTGAAATGTTTCCTTTAAGAGCGGGATGTGAAACGAGATAATTATATAGTATTTTGTGACAGTTAAAGTGTTATAGATTTGAGCAAGAATACTATGCATCATTCTCACACCAAGCGCATCGATATCAGGTATGATTGGTTGAGATACATGATTGAGGAACAATGATTACAATTGAAAAAGATTTACACAGATAAGAACGATGTTGATATGTTAACAAGGGTGGTTCCCAGGAGTCATTGAGGTAATTCAAGTCTCCTCTAAAATGGGTTGGAGGGGGAGATTGTTAAGTATATAACTATATTCAAAGACATAAGTGAGCTTTGATGACTTTGGATATTCTCACAAATTGTTGGAATAATGAACAAGTGAAGTCAAGATGGATAACGATTGATTAACACACTTGTACCCTTGACTTATATGGTCATGTGTGAAGGCTATATAAGAGACTGTAAATGTGTACAAGATAGATAATGACTTACATGGTCTTGTAAGATCAGAGATACCCATGTCCTTATCATACATGACTTTGTGTGAAGACCACATAGGTAACTGTAAACGTATATGGGTGGATGACAAAAGTCGAAGGCATACACGACAGTGTAGAAATACACTCACCTGTATTCCAAGTATACACGGTCGTGTAAGTAGATCGTGTGACAACTAAGATCATGTATATTTACAATTCCTTGAAATATGGTTAGGACACGGTCACCTACATAGCTATGTAAGTAACTTGTCTAATTATGAAACCATATCTTTAAGTATAAAAGGGAAAATGATGGGGGGTTCATCAACATGACTAAAAAGAACATTGAAAAAGGAAAAAAAAGAGAGTGAGAATGGGAGTGGGAGTGAGAGTGAGCTAAGAAGTCTTTCTCATTGTATAATTGGTAGATTTTTCAACAAATTGTCTTTTTGAGTGTTTGTTTTAAGATTAAGATTATTTGTAATTTGAGATATCAACTTGTACTTAATAATAAAACTTGGTGGGATAATTTGTAGCTATTTTGTGGTATAGTTATGAGCAATGGTCAATAGCTTAGAACCTTTAAACTTTTGTAAGTTCTTATTTTAATTTGTGGATTTATTTGTCGGTTTGGTTAGTTAGTTTTTTCCTCTATACTGCAAAGTTTTTTTTTTCCCATATATTTAGTGTTTAATCTATTTTCTTGTCATATATATATTGTTTGGTTGTTTGTTTTTGAGATTAAATCTCTTCAAACTAGTTGATTGTTTTGATTGTCGTCGTGAGAGATGTGATTGAAGTCATATCTAATTAATCCCTGTGATAGGCATTTGATAAACAAAAGTTCATATCTATAAATTAATACGTGATAATTAAGTGTTGATTATAAGTTCTTGATGCCTAATTAATCATCTCAATTGCATGACGAGTTTACAGGAAAAAAGAAACTGCATAATTCATTCTGTAGATAAGTTGAATATATGAAAGGAAATGTGAAATGGTCTAATGCATTTGACGACAACTTTGTCTCATCCGTTAACTATTATTCCAAACAAACAATACCAATACAAGGAATATGTAATGAGCCTACATATCTCTACGTTTGTGTAGTTTATGATCAAAACACAGCAACTGCGATCAAGTAGGATTTTGGGAAACTTCGGGGATAGCCACCATTGGTGTCCTTGAACAACTCATTCTTACAAGTATGCCGTTAGGTGCACAACAGAAGCAGCAGGAATGTATTATAGGACGAGAGTTGTCTAATGATTAGTGTCCGTGAGCAAACATTTGTCTGTTTACCGACCCTGGGTCCTAATCAATTGTATTCAGCCTTAGGTATTGGTCAGCTAGGAGGTAACCCAGCTAATTTAGCTCTTAAATACGCTTTCCTTTTTTCTTTATGCATATGTGGGTCCAAGAAGCTAGAAGGCAGTATGAACTTGCTCTTGTCTTGTTGGACCGAATCATTACTGTTTTATAAAGAGTAGGTCTGCGAGCTTTAAAGAATGATTGAGGTCGATTAGCAGAGTACACGTGAATTGAAAATGGAATGGAAGAGATTGGGCTCTGGGCCCGGATATTTAGGGTAATGGTTCAATCAATTCAAGATATTAATTTGGTATTGACATTGTGGTGATCGTTAGAAAAGCTCTCAGTCTGCCTTGCTCTTCCCACTTCCGTAAGCAACATGCCTCTACACGTACACATGCACATCTTGTGCTGTGCTGTTATGCGTAGATTATATAGATTACAGATTATAGATAGAATGGATACAAAATATACAACATAACCAATGCCTGCAATATAAAAGTAAGCAAGCCCAAAGGGAAATTGACACCATTCCTCTTGAATCTAAAAACCATAATAATTTTCAGTTTCAATTAGTTGAATTGCTGAATAGTTCCTGCAGGGTACAGGAGGAGGACAGAGCTCAGCTCAGCTCAGCCTCTGAGGTTCTGATCCATAACCAGAAATAATAAATATGAATATGAACTTATTTATTATGGTAATAGATAATATTTAATCGAAAAAAAGAAAAAGAAAACAGAGATTGTAAACATATCAGAATCTCGTATATAAATATAATCGGACCCGAGTCTCAACTGTTTCCTGCTTCTACTCTTTCTCCAATTTCTCATTTTTCTCTCCGTTTGCTCACTATTGCATCTGCAAGAAACAATAATTGGAAGAAGAACAAAAGATCCCTTCTTGACAATGAAGTTTTCATGAAATTTAACTTCACGAAGGTAAACTCACTCCTCTCTTCGTCTGTTCTTTACAATAAATGTTTTTTAGATCAGATCGGACTCCAACCCATTGTATTGTGTCCCCACGTTTTCGCTTTTCTTGGGATTTCTTTACTTCTTTCTTCTTTCGATTCGCAGCTACTGTATCTTTAATATATGTGGGAGCTTGCTGTTTGGGTCAATTTTTTATTGTTAGTTAATCTTTCGCTTTCACTCTCCGTTTTTCTTACTTCACCTGTTCTACCAAAACGAAGGAAATAAAGTTCACATTTTGTTTTATCTTTGGATTCAGATATTATCCGGAAGTTTCTTTCTTCCTTAGTCTTAGATTTCCTATTTGGAATCAGAGAAAAGAAGACGATAACAGAGAGAATGCTGTAGGGAAAAGAAAAGAAAAATCGGAACTTAGTGGTGGGTATTGTCAGACAGTGGGTGAGGGATTTTGTTTCTTGCTAAGAAGCAGTAGGAAGTGCCAACTGGTCTGCAAAGATGATGATCAATAAGCCACTGGTCTTGACTTATCTCTATCTTCTCATCTACATTTTGCTTTCGTCTGGTGTTATTTTGTATAACAAGGTAATCCTCCTATTTCCTTTGACCTCCCTGTTTCTTCTTTTACTTGTTATGAAATACGAACCCTGGAAATGGATGGTGCCCCTTTCGTTACCCTCTCAACTTACTGTTACAGTTTTTTATTTAGAACTCGTTGTGTTGGTGTCCTAGAATGACGTATGAATTCATTGCAGTGGGTTCTCTCACCTAAATATTTCAACTTTCCATTCCCAATTACGCTTACAATGATCCACATGGGCTTTTCTGGTGTCGTAGCATCCTTCCTGGTTCGTGTATTCAAGGTATGTGTCACCGCATCACTCCATTTTCTTCTGCAAAATTCATCGACATATCTTTCTATGACAACTGATTTATTTTGTGGCTAGTGCATATTTATTCCAATTGGGACCATCGGTTATTAGAGTGGGGTCTATTTATAAAAAAGTACAAAGGAAATTCATGGAAATGGTGCATAGAAATTTATATTCTTTCAGTTAAGTGTCTGTAAACTTGATCACAAGACATTGAAATTTGTTAGACCTCAATATGTATGCAGATATTTTTTTCTTCAAAATGATATAGGATTTGTTAAATTAGGTTTGATGCTATGTAAAAAATAACGGAGAAGAGTTTAACGTGGTTCAGCTATAAAGCACATCTAAGGCCGCAAAGACCACGAAGCTTATCTGTTTATGATAGTATGATAGTATGATAGTACAATGTCTAGTACAATGTACCATAATGAGATGATATAATGTTCTTAAACAATACCTAATCTATTATGTTAGGATACATAACATATTGATTTATATGATACATAGCAATATTCCTACACTAGATTTTTATAATCTTCATGAAGATTACTGGGAATTGTCATAGTTTACCTTAATGAATTACTGATGTATGCAAGTGCTTCAGAACTTTTGGGTCAACAGTATAAAGTAGGTTATGAAGTACCTTTATCTCATGACTGTTTTAATTTTTTACCCAAACACGTGGCAAAAGCATTTTGTATCAGTTGCCCTAATCCATTGATCTGGTCTATTTGAAGAATGCATTCAAACATCCTAAGAAATCTGTTTTTTCCTTTTTTTTTAAATATTTCTTGTCCCTCATTCTCTTTGTGTAACTTGTGTAGTTTACTTTTCCTCATCTAGATCTGTCATATTTGCAAGACTGTACTTGGAAGTTGTAAAATGTGATTGAATTGTGCAAACAATGTGAAACTTATGCTGTGAATGCATGCCTTGTTTTTCTCAGTTTCCTTTTTATTTTGTTAACAGACCATGAGGAGAGAGAGTTTTGAAACTTTCGTACTCTCACTGTGTCTCTTTATTTTGCCTCCCGTTTGTTTCATTGAGTAATGCTGTGCTCTTGGTTTTCATGTCTTAAATCTGCAGGTTGTAACTCCAGTGAAAATGACTTTTGAGATGTAAGGAAATCTTCTTATTTTGTTTAAATTTTCCTTTTAATTTTACTGTTTCATTAAAATTTCCATCTACTAGAATTCTCCTTGCTAACCACCTTCATTGTCACCACAGATACGCAACATGTGTAATACCAATTAGCGCCTTCTTTGCAGCGAGCCTTTGGTAAGAAAATTATGAAGGACTAAACTTTTATTCATGTACATGTTCTATGTGCTCATGATTAAGCAGCATGTAACTTACTCTTTTTTTTTTTTTGGACTTATGTGAGTTCTGTCATATTAAACATGAAACCCAATCTGATGTTTTTGCTAGTCAAGATGTGGAAATGTAGATTTTGGGTTAAATATGCAAAACTTTCATTTTCAGAACTTGCAGCAGAAGTAGCGTATATGATCGTCTCCACATTTTGCAAACCATGCTTTCATGTGCTTGTTAAAGCTCCTAAAATTTTCGTACAGTTTTCAAACCTAGTCGCCCAAATGAAGATGAGTTGAGGATTAGCAACTAGTAGTGGAGATGTCACTCGTGTTGCTCTGAACTTCATTGAAGTTTGAAAGTGTAGGCTGTCACTATGTCTAATATCGTTGATGCTGTCTTGTTGTGATTTTGACATCATGTGAGAATTACATGCTAATGGTCTGAGAAAGCCAGTACTTTGATCTTTAGTTCCAGTAAGATTTGATGAGCCCCAGAAAATTGCTCAGAATATGGATTTTTTTCACATGCTTCAGCTTTACTTGGGGATTTGGACTGAGCTCAAGATATAATCACCTTGGACATTTCTCATGTTTCCTGTTTTCCTGCATAAATTAATAGGTTAGTAATAATTGAAGAAGGGAATTCTGCTGAATTAATTTGTTTCAATTCTTTTTATGTCAGAAGCCCACCTTAAAGCTCTAAGCACATCTGCTATCTGCCAGTGCACTTGTTTGGAATAGTAACACGTTGATGTTTAGTGTTCTGCATGGCTTAAACTTGAAAATTTGGGAAGAATTTCCTTTGGTGTCAAAGATATTCTATGCCTCCTTAATATACTGTGATTTTGTGGATATATAGTATCCAGATTGGATAAAATGGTTTCATATGTTGCATGATCATTCCATTAGGCTCTATTGATACTGGTTGATGAATTTAACTTGATTTGTACTTTGCTCGTGGGTGCTTTTCAATGTTTACTGTTATGTAACCTAGGTCCTTATATCCATGAAAATGACTAGTTTTAACTTTTAAAAATTCTATACTTATTACTATTAGATTCTTATCTTCAACTTGGAAGCATCTGTTACCAGTTGACTCTTTTTGTCTCAACAGGTTTGGCAACACTGCTTATTTATATATCTCAGTGGCCTTCATCCAGATGCTTAAAGCTTTAAGTATGTAACATAAAGGGAAAACTTGATTCTTTTTCAATAGTAATGCACTTTGTATTTATAAGAATAGCTACTTATATTAATGGTTTAAAATTACAGTGCCAGTGGCAACATTTCTCATGGCTGTTATGTGTGGCACTGACAAAGCAAGGTGTGATGTCTTCATAAACATGGTGGTGGTCAGTGTTGGGGTTGTCGTATCCTCATATGGGGAAATTCACTTTAATGTAGTTGGAACACTTTACCAGGTCACAGGCATCTTTGCAGAAGCTCTTAGACTCGTTTTAACACAAGTCCTTCTACAGAAAAAGGGATTGACTCTAAATCCTATCACCAGCTTGTATTATATAGCTCCATGCAGGTACTGTACTTGACGTTTATAAACTGCTTTTGCTTTCTTTTGGTCAACAAAGTTGCTTATGTTTGAATGATATCCATGCATTGCTATATGGCCTATTAATCACTCTTCATGCATTAAGTCTGTAATTTGACAATGCGATCGATCCACTGTATTATGGTATTAGGTTGATATGTGATCCTAAACTTTCCAAAATTTATAGCAGTTTTTGAAATAAGTTATTCAGTTTGCTGCTGTTGTTATCCGAAACCACAAATTTCATTGGAAGATTGGAGATATTTATTGAAGAAAGTAAAAGGTGCTCATTATGCTAGCTGATGCGACAAAATAAAATCAATAGTAGTTCATCCTATGGTGCACTCGTTCATTTACTGGTTTTGGTTGATAAATGAATATTTAAGTTGATTAGTCTGTCTGCGCTGCTCACTGTTGTTTCATTTGCTGCATGCAGCTTTGTATTTCTATTTGTTCCTTGGTATTTACTGGAGAAGCCTGGAATGGAAGTTTCACAGATTCAGTTCAACTTCTGGATCTTTTTCTCGAATGCCCTTTGTGCTTTAGCACTGAACTTTTCCATATTCTTGGTGATTGGTCGAACTGGTGCAGTTACCATCAGGGTTGCTGGTGTTCTGAAAGATTGGATACTCATAGCGCTTTCAACTGTTATATTTCCAGAGTCTACTATAACTGGGCTTAACATAATTGGTTATGCAATTGGTATATTCCTGCACCTTGTCAATGTACTGACTCTTCTCTACATTTCAATTCTTTGAACTTTTCCTTTTTTTTTTTTTTACAGCACTTTGTGGTGTTGTCATGTACAACTACATAAAAGTTAAGGATGTCCGTGCGTCTCAACTGCCTGAAACTACCTCAGATAGATTAGCAAAGGTAAATAACATGCCATTTCTTGATATCTTGATGCTTTTCATTGCATTTTCCTTTTCTGATTTTAGAACTTGGTTTGCCAGTATGCAAATTGCTTATGTGTCAAGTTCTGATTGGAATTGCCGTATGTAATGAGTGATGTAAAATAATAAGGGTGGCACACTTCTATGTAGATATGCTAATATTTCCAATACATAGCTGCTGAAACACGATAAAGAATTGTTATGAATTGCAGTTTGCCCCTAAATCATTGACTTGTCATCAAACTGTAGAAAAAAAATTATGTGGAGTTGGTTCATTCGAGTAAGAAATCATTCAAATTGACTCCTATAATGATAAAATTAATATTTTTGTTTATTTATCTTCTTTAATTTATCTGCCTGTCAACCATTTTGTCATGATTAACACTGTTTTTATGTCAAAACTGGTTTCCAGGATTGGAAGTTGGAGAAGAAATCATCTGATATATTCGTGCCAAATAACAGCAGTGGTAATAATGGAGGGGGTGGGGGGAATATGGGTGCCTCTGATTTGAAAGTTGATGAAGAAGCACCTCTAATACCATCGTCAAGACTGTCACACATTGGACGATCACAGCTTAATAAGTAGTAACCATGGTCATGGGGCATGATTTTGAGTGCCTAGATATTGGTGTTAGCGGGAACATTTTATTTCAAAAAGAGATGAAAGCTGAGTCGATGTGCTCACGGGTCACTGCATCCTCATATGTCAAGGTGAAATTTGATTTCTGTTCTACCCAGTGAGTGGTTCGCCCTGAGAAGGAAAGGGCAATTCACTGTAACTGCTATGGTGGCATGTGCATGCATTATTTTGCTGGCGATAGCTTAGAACTCTTATATAGCTGGTTGCTGACGGTAATGTAGCTTTGGACATTCTTGTGTTTACTTTTTTTTTTTTTTTTTTTGAGATAGGCATAGGCCAATTGAATTAGAGTCAGAAGTGTCTACGCAAACAGTTTATATCCAGTGATTGATGTGAAATTGATTCATTTTGTTTCCTTTTCTCCTTTTGATGAATTTCACCGATGTTAAGCTGTTGGTAAGTAATTGACATGACACGTTAAGGGAGAAACTAACCAAGCTGAATGTGTTTATTGGCTAGTCAGGACATATAGTGGACAAAATATGAATTTGTATAAGATTGTGGCCCCCGCTGCTCATTCAATAAACTACGTGTGGAATATATGCAAATCATTTACACCATTATAACTCAGGTACTTGCTTTCTTCCAAGCTTGTGGCAGTCACAATGTGTCTCGAACTATGCAAAACAACCCTCGCACATAATTTACATACACAACAGCTCAGGAATATGAAGGAGTAATAAAAGAAGAACAAAGAAGATGACCAATGCCAGCGTACTGCATTCTTCACACAACTCCTAGTCCATCAACACCGTAAATCCCGAAATGTGGGCTGCCAAACCAGTCACTATTGTGCTCGTGAATTCACCAATCTCTCAAGTATAAAAGTCTTCTTGAAGGAGCTGGTGGTGCCAATCCAGGAATATCTCTGATGTCTTTATTGTGGGGGTTGACAATCTGAAAATTATAAATCAGGCCTCAGCTTCAGAATTTTCTGTTCTTAAAGAGGTGTGAACAATAATTGTAGAACCAAGGCTACAACCCAAAAAAATGTCAAAGTACAGGACGCCAAAGAGAATACCTTCACAACAATAATAGCTATTACACCACAAACAATAAGGAACAAAAATAGTATTATGCATTTATCTGTTGCCACCTGAAACACCAAAAAGTAAATATAAAAAGTTCAGTAGCCTAAAAAATGAGGAGACAACAAGAGTAATGAATCAACAGAAGTATAAAATGTACCATAACTAACTAACCTGCCTTCCAATCTCCTTCACTAGCTGTGAGGCTTTCTTAATCGAAAACTGAATTGTATCTAGCTCATTAACTATACGACCCATTTGTTCAGTCTGCAAAAGTTTATATCAATTGGGAATGGAACACATAAGAGTCGGGGTAAACACCAGGAAACAAAGTAAAACAGCTATGGATGGGTCATGCTTACTTGTCCCTTTAATGTAACAGCCGTTTGTGTTCCGACTTCAATTGTTTGCTCAACAACCTGTGGGTCAAACCTGAAGTTCAGTAACAAAACACTTCAAATAGCAAGACGTCAAGGCTGGTTTACCTTTTTGGACCGTTCAATGACTTGGTCTGTTTCATCCATTGTCTTCTTCCCAGCATCAATAAGTTCTTGATTTGACATGGCTACAAAGCAGATATATGATCATGAAATGAGGCTGACCAAAAAGTAGAAGTATTCTTTACAGGAAGACGAAGAATTTGAGTTATCCGTCCTAGTATACACTCTCTTAATTTGATGAAAAGAAAAGACAAGAGGTAAGGAGTTGAAAGGTGGCCGAACTTGGAGCAAAGTATGTTCTACATGATACCAGGTTGATTGATTGGAAGTTGGCAATTTTTGGAAATAAAGAAGGAACAACTACAAGCAAAACTAGCACAGGGAATAAAGGGACAATTAGCAGGACATGCCCATATTAACATCAAGTATTAGCAGCCACTCAGCAACTGAACGTACAACAAAATGATAATTCCACCTGAAGCCATTTGAACATTTTCTTCAGCAATAGGTTCACTAGCTCCCGCTCCCATGTCAAAAAGTTCAACCCTCTTATTACCAAGTGTATTCATATACCTGAAATATAGCCATAGAGAAGCCACATGAATTTCAAAAGGACCTAACTATAACAATTAAGAACTACTTTTCAACTTTAGGAGTCCAATTTTGAGACAGTTAAATTTACTTGGCCAACTAATCCTGTCATAAAGTTCTATGGGAAAAATTCTAACTAATACAGAGTCCACTTCAGTATAGAACAAGCCATTATAGTTAGAACTTACTTCTAACTCCAGACAGTTCAATATTCCAGACTCATGATATGTAAGATAGGTGAACTTACGTTTTCCTTAGAGCCACGTAAGAGTTTAATTCTTTTATCTGCAAAGAATAATCAATTAACAAACATATTATAACTGTGAAATAAGAAACGTGGTCCAAATAAGATTCAATGAGAACTCACCATGGACTGCTTCTCATCATTCAGATGTTTAGTAACTTCGGCAGGATTTTTATTTTCCTCATCCTTAATTTCACGATCGAACTCTTTAATCAATCTGCAAGAGTTGATTTAAGCAGAGACCTAAATTCTATGAATATTTACTTCAATGCAAATAATAAGTATTCACTATGTAAGTTTCCTAACATTGATGCAGAGAAAATATAATTTTACAGGAAGAACAATATGAGGTGAGACCATGAAAGAAGCATGGATAAAACCTGCAAGTCTTGATTGAACAGGGAAGCTTTCAAATGGTTAAAGCAAATGAATTTTCATCAATCAACTACACTAAATCCCTAGAAGCCAACTTATCCAATAAGATATAGTCAAACAGAAAGAAATTTTGTATGGAGTATGCTACACTTATTGAAGGAGAACTTAAAAACGTATCAGTCAATTAAACATATGCAACAAAGGAGATGATCCAAAATCTGGAGACAGGAATGTCAAAAGCAATTAAAAGAGACAGTTCAATATTTGGCACACCTCTTGCACTCCCTCATCCTCCCTGTAAGTTCTTCCAGCTGTTTGCTTTGTCTATTGGAATCTTTAATCTTATCCAGCCTCTGGAAGCCATTCCTGTAAACAGAAAAAAAACGACTCTATATTACCAACAATCATGAATCTAACGGGGATTAATGCTTATAGAATGACGCAAACAGAGCATAAGAAGGGAATCATTCCACTATGGTCCCAACCAGAACCAAGAGAAGAAGATGAATAAATTATAATAATCAGTGAAAGATAGGCAGACAAACGGTTGATCATTACCATCGTCAAGTGAGCTCGCAGGATTGCCCATCATTTGCAATAAATAAATAAATAAGAGGGATAGTGACAACATATAACAAAAGAGTGGGAAAAATGGGATTATTAGACGGAAGAACAGATTCCTTGAGATTAATCCCAGAAGGAGGTGGAATGGGCATAAAAACGAATGCTACTTCAACGACCGTCCCGTGCTAGAGAGCTATAAACTGATTTCTTGATGGTTATCGACTGGAGTGCATTTATGCTTGGATGATCGGACTAGGTAATTATGGCAAATTAATATTAAAGTTAAGAACTTTAGGAGAGGAAGGAAAAGAAAAACATACGAGAGAGCTCGAAAGTTGTCCTTGATTTCATCATGAATCTGCTCCAACTGAGGGCTCATCTCCATTTTCAGGTGAGTGCCCCTAACCTCTTTCACTTATCTCTAACCTTCCCTTTCTAATCCACCCACTCCACAGTATCAAAATGACTCAAAAGAATCAAACCACATATGCCTCTTCACCACTATCCAAATCCAATCTCTCCACTCGCAATAGCACAAGGAACCTCAGGGGAATGTAAACCCTTTCAAACTTCCAACGAACTGGAACCAAAGATTCAACTTTGGGAATGAGAGATCTCAAATTTGGAAGCTTTTACACATTACATACACAAAGCCGTTGGTTACTGAGGAAAAAAAGAAAGTGAAGAATGAAAAGCAAGTAAAATGATGAAGAGAATGGAAGCCTAGGCATGATGATGTAGTAGTGGTAATAATAATGATAAGATGCTAGTATTTAAAAGAAGATGCTAGTAAGTTATAACGAACGCAGTGACAATGTGGTTAATTGATTTGACCTTTCTCTCTGGTATGGCGCCAATGTGGGTGGCTATCGGTTTCAGCTTTCTCTCTTCCGTTACTCTGTTTATCCTGTACTGTAACCTACATTTGGTTGCTTAACTCAGGGGCGAGTGAGGATAGCGGATAAAGATATAAAAGTTCTGTATTTCATTATTTTTGCTTGCTATTCTCTTATTTTTGTTCCGTCTTTAAAAAATAAGGACAAATTTTTGTTTCTTCCAAAACTGTAGTACATGAATTTTTATTCTTTGGATAAGAAAAGAAAATGTCAAAAATAGTCTTGTTAAATTAATAAAAAATAATATTTTAGTCAAATATAACGTAATGTAATTAAGTAATAATAATAATTTAATTAATTATATTGTAATTAATTAATTAATTATAATATTTTAATTAATTAAGTGATAATAATAATTTAATTAGTTAATTATAATATTTTAATTAATGAATAGTTATATTT
>JANQBM010000221.1:17960653-17971525 GCA_025594535.1 Erythroxylum domingense | reverse complement strand
GTAATTAATTAATTAATTACAATATTTTAATTAATGAATAATAATATTTTAATTAATGAATAGTTATATTTTAATTATTAATAATATTTTAATTAAACATAATATAATTAATTAAGTAGTAATAATAATTTAAGTATTCGTCTTTCCAATAACACATATAAAATATAAAGATAGATTGTCTCTCTCTTTTCTTTAATTTTTGGGAGAATTAGTTACATACCCAACACATCCAACCCCATTACAGTACGGGGAATTCAGACTAAGGAGTGCATTGGAAGGTACGTGGTTAATATGTAAGTATAAAGCAGTGGCTTAACTGACATAATGAAAGAATGGGAGGCTAGCTGAGTATTTAAAATGCTGTTTTCGTAGATGAACAAAATAACCTACAAAAGCTTGTAAAAATATAAGGGGATTAACTTAAGTATGTCATTATTGTTTAAAGCAATTTAAATACAAGGTTTTATAGAATTAATGTTAATAATGTTAGTTTATGTTCTGCAATCAATTGATTAGTTGTAGTTTAGTGACATAATTATTTAAAAGTATTATTTATCATATACATATTTATATATATGTGATAAAGTTCATGTGATAAATTAATATTGCAAATGAAATCACAATGAGATCATAATTATGAGATTCATATTACACTTATGTACTATCTTTATATTATTTGCAGTCATCATTCTATTAAAATTGGACATTAATAGAATATAAAGAATAAACACATTTTATGTTTTTCTTTATAAAGGAATTAGTTAACCTTAAAGATTAAAATATGAGAATACTTAAACAAACGTTTGAGTGCTTACTAGAAAACAAGTTCACTGAACTAATTTCATATGAGAATTCTATTTGGAACATTACTTGTATATAAATGAAAAGTCTTATTGTATTAATTGGATAAGTTATCCTTTGACTTGAGATCTCCAAAGTATCTCATATAGAGATTGTTATATTTTAATGCTCCTTATGACCTATTATAGTCAAGAGTAGCTTGATTGGTACTCGTTGGATATAACATGAAATATATGGATGTAGTTGAGTGATTAATATATGATTTATCACCCTAAAGCCATCAGGAAAAATGTTCTATTATTCTATATTAGTATTGATTTAAAAAATCTTTAGCCAAGGTGAAATGACACTTTCAAAATAGTTTTCAATGTCATTAATAAAATTAATTACTAATGGTAAATGACTAATATGATTGTACTTAAATAGAATAGACGTTAATTGTATGCTTTATGTTTAGTCAAAATATTATATGATGAAATGATTAAATTATATATGCAAAGTAAGTCAAAATCACTTTTATATTCCTAGATATTTGGGACCTTTTGGTGGTTATAAGTTGCAGATGATAATCTTGATCTATAAATATAAATTATTTAATTAGATAATTAAAGATGAATTAAAGGAGTTTTATTCATCTAATCCTATATATGATTTAGAGTTATAATTTATATCTATTGCTAACGTGTTTAGGAACTTAATGAGTCACATACAAAGAAATAGTTGAAGAGATAAAATGTGTTTTGATCAAGTTGGACTTGATTGTAAAGTTTGAAAAACGTTAGGATTAAATATGAGATATTTAATAAATAAAGACCAATATGACTATATGAGATATTAGGTCTTACTTGACCAAATTGATATTTAATTCTAGTCAAATTTTAATAAAAATTAAAATTTTATTTCAATTAAAGTACTAAAAAGTTCATATCCTAATATAAATAGCTTAGGCTTCAAAAAAGCTAGCATTTCTTGCCTAACCCTCTTTATAGCAATTGTAGAGTTCTTTCAATACATATTGTAGATACTGTTAGAGGCTCGTTAAAGGTCGAACATAAATGTGACTATGGTGATTGAGATGAGCCAAATTTAGAAACAATGTGAGGGACTAGAGGTCACTGGATTCTTTGGGCAGGTGACTAGAAGGCTGTGGCTATTGGCATGGTGGAGGTGACGTTGGCGAGGCTGTCTAGTGGTAGCAACTACTAGCTTAATAAAGGTGATGCTGGTGAAGTGTACTAGGGGCGGTAGCTTTAGAAGGCGATGAAATGAAGACAGACAACTAGAATTTTAATTTTATGAGGTTAGGTTTCTTAGGAAGAAGATAAGGATTTTTTAGGTATATGGATAACACTATTCTAATGTTGAAATAAAAGTGTTTGGTCATCAGTAAGCTTGGCAATGAGTCAGGCCAGGCTTGAGCCTAGGTTGGGGCTCATGTTTTTCTGACTTGGCTTAGTTTGACCTATTTTTTTAATTTTTAAATTAAAAAAAGAAAACAACATCATTTTCTACAAAATGACTATCAAGCTTTAGACTACATTGGGCCTGGGCAGTTTAAGTTTATACCCGACTTGAGGCTTAGTTAAATATGGCCTAACTCTTTAACTTTCAACTCGACCTAGTTTGCTAAGCCTAGTCATAAGGTTATAGTAACTTAGGACTAAAATAAGAGTTGTTTGGATTAAGAATATTATATTCTCTATCTAGAATGATCCTGTGTGCCTTTAAGGTTAAACTAAACTTGAATAAGGGTTGTTTATGATAAGATTGCTTTATTTTTATATTTGAAAATAAGAATAGGGCAAGCTTAGTGCATAAGGCGCCCTGTTTTGCAAGAGATAGGTGGGGGTCATCAATTGTATGCAATCTTTACTTTGCATTTTACAAAAAAATTGTTTTCATTACTCGAACTCGTGACTTCCAGTTACAAAGGAGTAACCTTACTAGCTGCTTTAAGTCTCGACCTCTTTGAACATAAGAATAACTTGTTTTAAATGTGAAATAATGTATTCTTAATTTAACTCAATTTTCAAACATAATTTAAAAGAGGTTTAAATTCAAAATCATTTCTAAAATTAAATTAATTGTTTTTGTTAATATGATTAAGAATAATAATTAGACTGATTTTCTAATTTAAATTATAGAAAAGTTGTTTCTCCAATTATAAATAATTATATTTTATTAATATAAACTCTTTTAAAATTAAGAAAATTGTTTTGCTAATTAAGTTTATTCATTTCAACTTGATTGAAATAAATTAAAATTTTATTTGGAAAATTATTTTTTATTTATTAATTTTTTTATTTGAATAATAAGTTTCTTGATTGAGTAGAAAATGTATTTCACTCATTAAATTTGAAATGTTGTTTTCATTTATTAATTGAGAAAAATGAGCTTTTTAAATATTATTAGAAATTATTTCCTAATTTATGAAAATTTTTAATTTTTTAAAAAGTTAGTCTCTAAACAAATAATAGAAAGATTTTCTTAATTAAATTAAAAAGTGTTTAATTTAATTTTTAATTTAATTTTGAAAATGGTTTCGTTTTAATTTTAGAAAATAATTTTCTAATTAAGGTTAAATAATTTCTGATTAGATTATAAATAAATTTCCTATTGGATTAGATGTGTTGTGTGTGTGTGTGTGTGTGTGTGTGTGTGTGTGTGTGTGTGTGTGTGTGTGTGTGTGTGTGTGTGTGTGTGTGTTTGTTTAATGAGAAGAATAAAATGAAATCCCTCGTTAAAGTATTAAATATATGTTTTAAACATGATTATTCTCTTCTATTGTTATAAGAATAAACAAAAGTTTAATTTATTATTAGGATTGTTGAGTAAATTCAAAGCTGCTTTAACCTGAATATATTTATTCTTATAATAATGGCTTAACTAAATTTGTGAAATTTGGATGAGAAAATTCATAATCACATAAATTTAGATTAGGAAAAACATATAAAATATTTTTTAGAAAGAATTGTCACCTAATAACGGATATAAAAATCACAAGAGATGTGATTGGTAAAGTTGTTGTCTACCTAATTTTAGTTAATTTGTTGAGTAAACTGAAGGACAACTAAATTTGAATGAGATACTATTCCACTAGAGATATTAGAGTAATATTTCATAATAGTAGTGAGGACTATTATTTTAAATAAAATAATAAGAGTAACCAAATTAATGATTAAAGTTCTAATCTCAATTGGTTGTTATGACATATAATCAATTACATACTTTTCTTATATTTTTATTTTGCTATGAGTACAAATTACCTTTGTTTAATATAGTTGATACTAAGTTGCTAGTAAACTAAATTTCTTAGATATAGCTTAAGTTTGAGAAGAGCTCTCAAAGTTACATAAAATAAATTATGTCTATTATGCTATTTTGCTAGTAATCCCTGTCAAGGATTTGATGACAAAGTTTGAAAGATATGTCAATGTCATATAGATGACAAAACATGGTAACAATTTAAGGTGACTAATATCCAATAAACTTTAATGACAACATGTAATATGTATGTTAATACCATAATAGTAAGATGCAAAAGGTTGCATGAAGTATAGCTAAATGCTATAGTATCTTGATAGGATTATTTCACTTAATTTAGCCTCTTAAAAACATAAAAATGGACTACAATTGAAGGCATTGACTTAGATATGATAATAGTTGTAATTAGAAACAAAATTGATTGCTTGAATTTTCTTGTCAATATGAGATGTGATAAAGATCGTATATATTTCTAATTCATGCCTTTGAGTATATGATAATGAATTTGAATTCAAAATTCAAGGCATGATGAGAAATAGGTTGTTAAGCAAAAGTCGTTGATAAAAGTTTGTGCAAATAGTTCGTATGCGTTGGATCAGGTGAGACCTATACTTAACATAAGTAACAAGAATACAAAGTTGGATAATTGAGGCTATCCTTTTATGTCATCTTAGTTAAATTAATATGATGAGAATTATAAAGTTATGTACAATGATACATATATTATTTTGATTATTTACTTTGTTTTATATGTATTATAGTATTTATTTTATTACGTATTTTTATATTTACATTTGTTTGTATTTATTTATTTTACTAACTATTGGTACTATTATCCTCAAGTTTATTATTATTATTATTATTATTATTATTATTATTATTATTATTATTATTATTATTATTAGTCTTTATCTTGTTCTATCTGTATTCTATTATATATTTCATTAGTTTTATATTTTTTATTTGTAAGTATCTAATTATTTTAAATTATATCATTATTGTTATAATTATTATTATCTTTTTATTTTTATTTATTTTATTTTTATTTATTTTATTTTTATTATTACTTCTATTGGTTTAATATGGTTTTTATTATTTTTATCTTTATCTCTATTTTTATTTTAATTTTATATTGTATATATTATATGAATTTTTATCCTTTTATTATAGTTTTAATTTTTTTTATTTTCTTCAAGTAGTTATCAAATATCAACAACTTATTTCTTTTTGTCTTTTTGTCTTTTTATCTTTTCTCCATGGACTATCAAAAATAGTCTCTCTATCAGTTAGGGGTAAAGCTGCGTACTTCTAGCTCTTACCGGACCCTATGTCTCAGTAGGACTTCTACTGTGATGCTACTATTGTTGTTCTTATTGAATGTATGAGATGTAATAATAATTTATAAAATGATGATACCTATATTTTATTAAATTTTTTAATGACTTTATATGATATATTCATGTGTATCACATGAAATATTGAGTTACAATTTTAAAAAGTTCAAATTATTTAAATTTAAGCATGGAGAATGCCAAAGTACTTCAATGAGATCAATATGGTGAGATACAAATTTTGTAGTTATCCATAGAGAATGGGCTTCTCTGGTGAATATCTTCGTAACTAAATTTTATAATAATACAAATTTGTGTAAGGAGAAAAACACAATACGAGATATTGTAAAATATAATTATTTCTTTTGTACCTATGCCTAATACTACAATTTACTTTTGGTAGTTCTTAATAAATCAATTGGCAAGGTTTCATATTGACATGAAATGGTAAGACTTTGAAAGAGTCAAAGTTAATGATTTTATGATGTGATGCTTAGTTGAAGCATATATTATCCATTAAGTTTTGGAGTAAATTAGATGATAAAAGGTTATAAGATATCCAAAAAGTTAGATATAATCTTATAACCTATTAAACAAAATATTTGTTTCAATATATACTTAGAGGATAATAATTCTCAATATAGTAGTGAGAGTAAAATGAAAATTGAAAGTTTCAATTATAATGAAAATACATCAAATTGAAACTATTGCTTTTATTGATATATTTGACGTATAGTTGAAAGGCTATAAGATGATGAAAGATTTTCTTTCATAATAAATTCAAAGACTATATATTTGGAGATGATTTTGAATTTATTATATCTGCAAGAAGGTTATTGAGGGTATAGTTGTCATCTTCAGTAGGAGAATATAAGGACATATTGCTTATAAAAATAATAATTCATAATTTCAATTGTTGAATTTATGATTGTCCAATAACAACTCTTAGTGGATATGAAAAGTAACAATTTAATTATAGAAATTAGATCGATTATAAGGAAGTTGTTTGCCTATTCTAGTCTAAATACATGGATAATCTACTAAAGATGTTTACTATTTGATATATATGATATTTATGAAGTATTAAAGATAACTATTATTCTGTGCATAAGTTGATATTTAAGTTCAAAGTTTTATATATATATATATATATATATATATATATTAACCGTAGAAGTAAATTTTTATTATGATATATTTTACTTATAACAATATTATTTTGAGATTGGAAAGGTTCCAATATAGTATTAATTGCCAATTAAGACCCAAAAAATCTTTTATTTAGTAAAAATGATTAGGAGTTCTTTAATGAGCTTTGTATAATTATTTACATTAATTGAGACAGTAATGTATGATAGTTATGATTTGCATTATGGTTTAGGGTTCATTTTGTTAGGTATTTAGTGTTAGTTTGAGTGTTTAATCTGTATTTATGTTTTAATTGTGTTAGTTTATGTGTTTAAGTGTTTTTATGGGTTAGTATGAGTCTTTGAGCTTAAATGTTATATTTGAGGTACCTTGATGTGTTTGTTAATGTTTTAAGGTAAATGGCGAAGAACGGGAAAGTTTCAAAGAGTTTCGGGCCAAAAACATGACCTATGATCGTGGCATCATGATAGAAAGAGGCGAGCTGATAGGTTTGTTAATGTTTCAAGGTAAATGGCGAAGAACGGGAAAGTTTCAAAGAGTTTCGGGATAAAAACATGACCCACGATCGTGGCATCGTGATAGAAAGAGGCGAGCTGATAGGACACAGGCCACGATCGTGACATTTTGGTTATGATCGTGACAGAGAGCTCTGAACTAGGCCACAATTGTGCATTTTGGGCCAAAATCGTGACAGAGAGGGTTAGGTGCTGGCCATGATCATGGCAGGCAGGGCCATCATCGTGACCTGCATCAGGTAGACACAAAAATAGCTAAAAACTATCAAGTTTCGGAGGGCTTTTTGAACTATTTTGGCCTCGAATCAACCCTAGAGCCTAACAATATATAAATCGAACATTAAAGACCAGAAGAGTAGCCATTTTGCATCAGTCAATTCTGAGACCCTAGAGAGCATATCGAGAGATTTGAGAAAGGAAACTAAGGAAGAGAGACACGGAGAAAAACTTGACGCAAAGTACTTCCTGGAACAGGTAGTTTCCCACCGTCGCTGCCTCCACTAGTCCGTTCCAACAATATTTTTCGTCTTTATTTCAATTTTATTGATGTATATAATTGGGATAGTCGTTGACAATAGTTGTTGTTGAATGTCGACTTTTGTCTAAACTCACCTTCGGGATTTTGATCTTTGAGATTAATGAAGTTTGAGTTATTTGTGATTCAATATTTGTGCTTAATAATTTGGTAATAAAATGAGAGGTTGAACCGAGTGAATATCATCAAATTGGGTTAACGAAAGTTGGGTAGTTTGATAGATAAGAATTGAATCAAACTGGTAAAATCGTGTAACGAGAGATCAAGCATAGGTTTTCGATAGGTTATTAGACAGATTCAGAACTAATTTAGGTTTTGTGTAAATTGGAAATCGAGAGATTACAATTCCATAATTTAAATTAGGGATTATAAATTAGGGCTAAAGATTATAACTCGAGAGAGAGTAATTCACCCTAAGACCGTTTAGACCTAGTAATTCGATAATTGCATAATCAATTAGATTTTTATTAAATTCAGATCCCTTTTTCTGAATTAGTAGTTTCTAGGTTATGAAAAATTGCTATTTTGTTTATATTTTATGAGTTCAATTCTTGATATTGATTTGATTGGTTAATTTCTGCATTAGTTGTTTATTTTGATTTATTGCAAAATTTAGTCAAGCCTTAGATTTTAGGATTAGATTAACCCTACTCATGGAAACAATACCTTATATATTAGGCAAACGACCCATGCGTTTGCAAAAATATCGAGGTTATAAATATTAAAACTTAGCATACGTAACCTAGCGATGAAGTTTTTAGCGTCGTTACCGGGGAGTCGATAGTTTAGTTCTATAGTTTAAAGCATTAGATTAGTTTCTAATTTTTATTTTCATTTCTTTCGTTTCATTTTAGAAATTGTGCTCTTGCATGAACACAAGAGTTGCGAGAGGTTCGAGTCGTGCAATGGAGGTGTTAGATTTAGATATTACTCGACTAGAATAAAACCTTAGGAAAACTCGACGAGAAGAAGAAGAAGAGATCAAAAAATCAATAATGGCTGAGGAGTTTCAACAGAATATGGATCAGGAAACAAACCAAAGACGACAATAGAGGACTGTGATGGACTTCATAAGGCTGGAGTTCAACCCATCAAACCAAGAAATGGCTAGGTTGCCTGTTCAAGTGGCCTCGTTTAAGATAAAGCCTGCACTTCTCAATATGCTTCAGTAGAATGTGCAATTTTATGAATTAGATAACGAGGACCTGAATGCCCACATAGTCAATTTCCTTGAGATCTGTGATACCTTCCGATATCATCAGATGTCAAAGGATGCAGTTAGAATCAGGCTGTTTCCTTTTAATCTTAGATATAAAGCAAAGGCTTGGTACTATTCACTGAACCTAGCAAACATCATAACATGGAGCAGCTTGTGCATGCTTTCTTAGACAAATATTTCCCATTGACGAAGACCACCAAGATTATAAAGGAAATCATCAATTTCCAACAAGGTGATGGGGAGTCCATCTACGAAGCATAGGAGAGATATAAGGATTTGCAAAGGAAGTGCCCACACCATCAATTACCCAAGGAGTTCCTTTTGTAGACCTTTTATAATGGAGTGAAACCACCAACAAGAGGCATAATCGACATAGCTTTAGGAGGATCCTTAATTCGAAAGACTGTTGATGAAGCAGAGGAGCTGATTGAAGAGATGGCGAGCAACAACTACTGATGTACGAATGAGCGAAGTAGGCAATAGTCTACTTTCAGAGAGCAAGTGAACTATATGGGAGCGTAGTATAGACGAGAAGGGGGTAACAATCCCTACTTCAACACTTACAACCCTGGGTGGAAGAACCATCCTAATTTCTCTTAGTCGAACAACAATAGAGGACAGTTCAAGCCTCAGGGACAATCAAGCTTTCAGCAAGATAAAGCAAGCTCGATGGAATCAAAATTGGATAAGATTTTGGATAATATTGGAGGCATAGAGGATGCATATAGGAGGCTCGAGAACAAATTCGAGCAAGTAATAAAGAACCATGCCTTATCCATATATAATATGGAGGTCCAAATTGGTCAATTAGCAGAGGCAATGCCTACTCGGAATGCTGGAACTCTACCAAGCAACACCGAGTCTAATCCGAAGGAAAGGATCATGATCATCAGTTAGATCCAGGGTGAAGAACCGGAGCAAGTACAGAGAGAAGGAAGGAAGGATCAAGAAGACCTTTCAAGTGAACCAGTGATCGAGTCAATTAAGGCAACTTAATGTGTATTTCCATTCCCCATTCTAGCTCAGCGGGAGTTAAATGAAAAGAGAGCAGCAAGGACGTTAGAGGAGAGTGAACAAAATAAGGTCGAGGAAGTGACGGAACAAGTACAGACGAAGCTCACAATAAAGGAATCTGTTAGGAAGAAGGTTAAAGAGCAAACGTCGGAAGAGAACCCTAACATTGCATAACAAGAAGAGGACCCAGGGGACTTTTTCACCACCTGTAGTATCAATATAATGATCATAGATAGGGCATTCTCAGACCTAGGAGCGAGTATAAATATGATTCCTTACACCTTTAGTCTGAAGTTAGGTTTAAGAGAGTTAGTGCCCACTAAATTTTTTATGAAGACGGCTGACAGAACGATGCACAAACTAATGGGGATTATAAAGGATGCACAAGTCAAGGTTGATAAATATACCTTTCCCACAGACTTCTACATATTATGTTGGACCCCGATCCTCTTCTTTCTAGTAAGCATGTGATTAGTCTATGTTGAGGATTAATTTTGATTAATTTGATTGTGATTAGGTATTAATCATAATGTCTTTAGGTGTAGAATTTTTTTTTTAAAAGATTGATGGACAAAAAGGAGAAATTGAGATTAAATTAGAAAGCATATGATGTTAGTTAAAATTGAAAGAGCATGATCTTGTAGGGTCATTTTAGGAAGAACACTTAAGCTATTGAGAGTTAAGCCTTGTAAGGAGGGGCATTTATGTCTTTTTGGCTTCTTGTAAATGAAAGAGGGTTAGAGGTTATCGTGAATGAAAGGATGAATAACAATTTTACAAAGAAAGGGAAGAGTGTGTTTTTCGGTGAAGAAGAAGTGAAGAAGAAAAGATTAGGGTTTCATTTTCTTTGACTTTGGAAAGGTTTTTTGAGAGTATTATCAAGAAGGAAAGTGAAAGAGGAAGATTAAATCTTCCAGGGAGACAAGAAACAAAATTCATGGGTGATCTTTAAGGTGAGTATTTTCAAATTTTTGAGGGTTTAGGTTAAAATGGCTTAGGGAAAAGCATGGGTATGCTTGTTCTAGGTTTAAGTTCATGCTTGTA
>JANQBM010000221.1:17934240-17956696 GCA_025594535.1 Erythroxylum domingense | reverse complement strand
AAGAATTAGGAGTCAAAAAGTATAGTAAAGGCCATGAAAGTGTTGCCAATTTAGATAATAAACTTGGGCTCAATCAACATACATGTTGTCCAATTAGGGAGGAGCAAACTTGTAGTTGTAAGGCATGAGAACTCTATGGGTACATTTGTAGTCATGCAATTAGTGTCATTTTTTAATGCCAAACAACAACTAGAGGCGTATTTGGATGATTATTATCATAAAGGAAGGCTCATAGAAGTTTATGAGAATGCCTTGCAACCAATTAGAGGGAAAAAAATTTGGCGACCAAACACTCATAAGGAGACATATCCACCTTTTCAAAGAGTTATGCCTAATAACCCTAAGAAGAATTGGAGAAAAGATAAAGTTGAACCAAAGTGAGTGAAGAATCCTTATAGGCTATCACACAAGGGGCAATCCAACTGTGTGACAAAAGTGGTCATAATAAGAGAAGTTGTATATCTGGTCCACTTTCTTCAAGTCAAAATGGAGTTAAGGCTTGTTATTTACCATAACTTTGTAATTTATGTGTATTTTGATAACTGCTAATTGATATGTCAATATTGGACATTTATATAGGTTTAGTAAAGTTTTAACAATAACAACAATTTCTAGCAAACATCCTTCTGAAGTTGGTGGAGCTAAGGTTAGTTTGATATAATTGTTAGTTATCATATATTATTATTCAAGTATATTCTTCTTCTTTTATAAATTGGTTAAATGAATTATTTATTATTTTAACCTTATTTGTAATAGTCGTTTGTAGCTCCACATCCACCATTGAGGAGAAAGAAAATATTTGGTGGAGTTGAGGTTGGTAGATAGCCTTCTGAAGTTAGTGGAGCTAAGGTTATTTTAACACAATTTTCAGTTATCATATATTATTATTCATATATATTATTGTTTTTCAATATATTAGTTAAATGGATCATTTATTATTTTAACCTTGTTTGTAATAGCCACCTGTAGCTTCACCTTCAACATTAAGGAGAAAGAGAAACATTTGGATAAGTTAATTCAAGCATATTTCAACTATTATTCTAACTAAAAGGTTGAGGTGTCATAGAGCCCTAAGTGTCACATAATGAAAATTGTAAGAGTTAGCTTCCAAAAGTGTAATTCAAACCAATAAGCTTCTAACATTCAAAGTGTAAGTCAACAAAGTGTAAAAGACAAATAGTTGTGCACTAGTTGGTTGTAGAGAATTCTAATTGGATCTATTATGTTTTGGGTGCATAATTGTAAGTTTTGTATGTAATTTGGTTGGATCCAATTATAGTTTATACAGAATTCTATTTGACGATTTTAGTTTGTAGAGAATTGTGGAAGGATCCATTATATATTTTTTATATGTATATCTTAGTTGGATCTATTTTGTTTATTTTGTATACATTCTGGTTGGATACTTTGAAGCTTCTTAATAAAATTTTGATTGGATACATTATAATTTAGAATTGCGACATTATATTATATGAATCTCAACTTTACAAGTTTATGAATGTCAAAGTTACAGGTTTATGCTTGTCAAATAATTTATATGCTTGTCAAATAGAACTTTTCATATTGACTTTTTATGATTGCCCTTTTAAACATATTGTCACAATTTGAACTTCACTTTGAATGTAATTACATATATACTTACATATGAAGGAAGTAATTAAAATATATTAAATAAAGTTTCATATACAATACAAGTACTTCTCATATTATCCCTATTCATATACAACATTTTTAGCCCTATGATTTCAATAGTCAGAAACATATCACAACAAAAATATTGGCATAGAACTAATAATAATATATTTCATTAATATGTTCTTCAGCTCTTTGTACATTCATAGCAAGCTTCAATCCATACTCTATTTGTTTTATTTTTTCATCTAACTCAATTTGTTCCTTCTATTCCTCCATTTATGGGCTCTAATAACTCCATCATATACTCGTCTTCAATTTTCCTTTTGTAACTCAAAACTAATTGGTGCTTTAACTTAGCATTATCAAAAAGGGGTTGTCAAACCAAGGAAAAAACTTACAACTCCTAACCTTGTAAGCATCAATAAAATAAACATTCATTAACACATTTATTTTATTTTTATTCCCATGTTGAATATCATAACAAAAAATTGTCATTAACCAGATATTTTGGGCAACTATAAAATCTATAAGTAGGATTTTTTCACTCCATGAAGGCCTTAAATAGGCATTGAATCCATATAAGTATTGAATGATATCTGAAGAATCATTATTAGTTAAAGACCCAGAAAGTGACGTCTCTAATTTCAACTGCTCCATTTTTCAACTATGTGCCACAAGATAAGCAAGCAATAACAACAAAGTTCTTTCATTTGGGGGCACATTTTAACTTATCAAATATGTGTTTAACTATTTGCATATTTACTGGAGTTCTAATATGGTTCTAGCTAAGGGTGTTATCAAAACCATGGAGAAGTTAATGAGGGACTTTTTTTAGGGAAATAATAATTCATATGGTGGATATGCAAAAGTTATATGGACAAAAGTTTGTAAGACTAAGGATGAAAAGGTCCTGGGAATTGTTTTAATAAAAACTACTAACAAGTTCCTCTCAATGAAAAATCTCTGAAACATTTTACAAGATAAGGAGGCTTTGTGGATTAGATGGTTGCACAATTATGTAATCAAAGGGGAAAATTTTTGGTCTATAAATTATTCTCCTTCTCATTCTTAATTTTTGTCTCAAATGCTAAAGTTCATAGATTTTATAAAGTCAGAAATATCATGTAGGATTAGGAATGGTAGCAAGGCCTAACTTTGGTATGAAAATTAGATAGCCTATGGCCTTTTAATTAGAGTTCTTGAGGTAGTATAATCTTGGATTTCTTTTCCAACTATTTCTAGGGTTAATATGCTCATCAAACAAGATTAACAGAATGACTTCCCCAAAGAATTAGAACACCTAATTCTAAGCCATCTACCTATCTCTAGTATGTCGGATACTTATTAATGGTTAAATCAACCTTTTGGTAAATTTAGTAATAGAATATGCAGGGACTAGTTAGTTCAAAAGGCTCCGAGAGTTTATTGTTATAGTATTGTATGGAACGAGGCCCTTGTGCTAGGTATTTACTTTTTTCTTTAGTTAATCACCTTAAATAAACTAAGCACAATGAATAGACTGAATTTCCTAAGAACATATCATATGCAATTTATAGCATTGTAGCCCATATCTCATTTATTCTTTAAGAACAATCTATCCACATCTTTATGGAGAATTGTTAAAGAAAAATGTTCTTGGAACATAAATAGGAATTCTTACCTTGTCATTTTGCAATGGCTTTATAATTATACAAGAGTGATAAAACAAAATATGGCAATTGATGTCATCTCTCTTAGTGTTTGTGTTAAGGTGATATAAGAGGAAAGGAATGTTTGAAGATTTGGGGACATAAGAAGGAGAAAGGATCAATTATTAGAAGTGATGATCTCAAAGATAAGAAAGCAACTCATATATATTGAAATGGTAAGGAGTTATAGTACTCACTTAATTAACTCTTGGAGAATCTGATAGAGTTTGTTTTAACTTCCATATTTTAGGATTGCATCCTAAGATTATAACATGATTTATTAAGATTGGGGATTGTCCTTTGTATTCTCCTTTTGATTAATACAATTTAACTTAACTTTTCAAAAAAAATATAACCATCTATTAACAACATAGGAATAACCATCAATCAATAAAAAATATTTTTTTGGTGGCTATCTTCTGTAAAATTTTAGCCGAATCAGAGCTTATTTAGTTAGGTAATAAATTTCATTTCTCCACATTGCTTTAAATTTTAGCTTCATCATAAATAACTTCTATCACCTCTAGTTATAACTCATTAAACCTATTTCTTTTTAACATTTCATATACATGATGATTAATAATATCAACTTTAAAATAGGATTGAATAAGGTTCATATCATCTATATAATATTTCATAGGTTATAATGCATTAAGAAACAATATGATCATCATTCACCTTAAGTATCACAATTGACCGTTTTTTATATCCAAAATTTATCTTTTAGTATATAAAATGGTCAAACAAAGATAATAAGCATTTATCATTATCAAAATCTAAAACAAGGAAATCAGTAGGGATAATGAACTTATTTTAAACTAAGGTTGTTGATGGCTTAAGCTCACCATTTTTAGGTTTCCTATACACACAAGAGACACAAAATTAATGTTAGCACTTAAATCACACAAAACCTTAAAAAAATAAGTGTTACAAACAAAACAACAAATAATGAATCTCTTTGGATCACTAATCTTAGTAGACAACTTATTTTGAAGTGATATAAAGCACTCATAGGTGAGCTTGATGGTCTAAAAGTCTTTTAAACTATATTTATGAGAAAGAATGTCTTTAAGAAACTTGGTATAGTTAAACTTAAGTAATTATCTCTATAAATGGCATGTTAATACTAATTCCCTTTATGATCTCTAAGAATTTATAGAATTCATTTTCCCTTTACTCCTTAAATCTTAATGAAAATGAAAATCTAGTTACTTTAACCTTAAACTTGAGACTTTAGAAGTTAATAGTAGAAGTCCAATCATATGTTCTTTGTTCCAATGCTCTTCCCACCAGACTCACCTATCAAAGGTTTAATTGGGGGAGGAAGCCAAACCCCTCTTCCTATAAGGAGATTGAACTTCCTTTATCCAATTACTTCTTCATATTTCTCTCCTCTATTAGGCCTTTAAAAGTTTCTCCTTAAGGTAACAACTCAGACTTGATTTTATGGAATAGTCTCTATATCACTAAGCAAAACACCTTCTGGATTAGTCTCTTTACACAAGATCCTTCTACCTATCAAATCATTAATCTAAAAATTTTAAAACATTTAGAGAAATGGTCAAAAACTTACTAGATATGCATTTTCCCTCCAAAGATCTGCAATTTTTTTTTTAAACTTATGTAGGCAAAATCATTACGCCAAGAACAAAATCTAATGCTATAGACTTTATTGGAAAAGAATAAATGTGCATAATTAAAATATTTCAAATCATAAGATAAGAAGGAAGAAAATTGATAGAAATATAAAATAGGTAGGAATCTATGCCATAAAAAGAAGATGAAATACTTGATGTATTTAAACAAAAGGTATAATGGGAAAATGACCAATTTGACAACCTACTGAATATCAATGTAATTATTACTTTGAAATAAGCAATTCTAGCACAAATTCAACTGGCTCTGCCTAGTGACCTAGAAATATAAAGGGAAATGAAATATAGAGATCAAAAATATGCAGAAAAGAGAATTGAAACAAAAGTAATAAAATCAAGGTACATATAGCAATGAAACCTATAACATTACGGAGCAATTTGTAGTAAATAATAGAATACATTATATAAAAAAATGAAAAGAAGAGAGCGATTGATTGAGTAGAAATACCTTTTAACTATGCCTCCATAACTAAAGTGACTAGAGAATGAGATACCTCAACTAGAGAACTAAGGAACCTCTAGTGGAGTGACTAAAGAGTGAAGATGGCAGATGATTAATGAAGAAGAAGTAAGAAGAAGCAAATTAAGATAATAAAGAAGAAAGGATTAAATCAGGTTAGTAAAATTTGGGATTCAATTAGGTTTCAAAGGAAAAAAGATAACAAATTAATTAATTTTAATTACTATAAAATTAATAAAAATTAATATTAAGATATAAAATTATTAGTAAATACACACAGTAGCTAACCTTACATGGCATGCCTAGGTGTATAAATTTATCATGGATGTAATGCTAATTTGACAAATTTAGCATTTTTGGGATAAATTACTCCATTTTAGAAACTTTACGGGGTAAGGTATTATAGATAATGATAGGGGCAATCATAGACCTTTTGTTAAATGTTAGGGGGCAAATTAGATCTTTTGAACTTAAATAACCAATATAAGTATCTTATAAGGCTTACGAACAAAGATGGAAAAAGTTAAACGTATATGTGTGGATCAAATCCATACTATCCTATATGCATACTGTGCCACAACTAAAACTTTGACCAAGAAGTCACTTTTCAATTTGGCCTTTTGAATAAAAGCATTAGTTTTGCTATCGTTGAATGTAGAAAGCCTGATATTGATAAACTTTCAATAGGAAGCAAATGAGAAACATTTTATAAGTGAGTTAGATCTTTTAGTGGAGTGTAAGGACCAATCTTTCATTAGAATACAATTTATCAACAAAGAATAAAGAAGTATAAGATAAAAAGAACATGAAAGTAAGATATGAAATAAAGAGATATGATCCTAGGAAGAACGAATGTGTTTGATAAAGTTAAGGGAAAAGCAAAATTAGCCCCTAAATAGTCTCATCGATTCCTTTTAAGGAAAGTTGTTAGACTAAGAACTTATAAATTGTGTTATTTTAATAAAAAGAAAATATCTACAACATAAAATGAGCAACATCTATACTCCTATTATTTGTATCGAATATTTCTTCTTAATATTTAGATCTTTTTTAGGGTTACTACAATTCATTATCATTACATAAGATGATTGAACAAGAAGATGTTTTATAAAGGAAGAATGTACTTCTAAAGACATAAAACATTTTACAAAACAAAATTTATTCAATAAAGATGCAACTATGCATTTATAAGAATCATGTATCAAAAATATTTTGCAAAGGCATAGAGTGCTCCTAAAATCTAATGATCATCACTTCATTAAACAATTTATGGAATTAATCATGCTATAAAAAGAAAATTTCTAACACGATAGAACAAGCAGTTGGTTGGGATACATAATTGAACAAGAAGAATTTTTTATTAATTATGACCTAAAGAACAAATAAGTTATAGTGAAGTGTTTGAAAAAAGATAAAAAAAAGTAATATAACCTAGGTGACTAGGGGAACTATAAAATAGACAAAGTCAAGAATCTACCATAAAGATAACATAAAGATCAGGTGAATAAAACTATTTAAAAGTTAGGTATCTTTGGATCTTACATTTCCAACCTTTAGAATCACCACCTAATTCATGATTAGATATTTACACTTGTAGAAGCCCTCGATAAATGGAATAACTATGCGGTCATAATTTTATTCCAAAAGACTCACTTTTAAGGAATTTACAACACACGAAAAACTTGTTCTTCTTCCTGGTAAAGTACTTACTTTATTAACGAGCGACTAGATGAAAGTTTCTTATAGTTTGTAATCAAACTACAAAGCTTGATATTGAGGTCCTCTCTCTCTCCCTCTCTCTCTCTCTCTCCAATTTTTTGATTTAACTCCTTCACAATCTTTTAAACGACCGTCATCTTCACATTGCATTAAGAAAACCTTCACATTTCTCCCCATCCTTATATTTGAAGACCTAAAATTCATTAAGAGCCTATAAAAGATAACTTTTATAAGACTTTGGGTTTTGAAATCATTAGGAAAGTTTAAAGGGATTATACTTTAGTAAGGATCTCTTTGTCCTATTAGTGTATGTTCTCTAAGGAATTCTTGCCCAATAGCTTCTTGTCTTTAAGTAAGCCAATGCCCTTACAAACATGGGTTCCCAATAGTGGTTAGTTAAAAACAACATTAAAAACCTTGATATCCTATTTAAGAGAGAACAACTCATCCTTAAGCTTGATTTTCTTATATTTATCTTTGGAAGAATTAGGCTTGAGGAAGTTAGTTGAACCACTTTAGTTAAGGCTTAAAGAGGCTCAAAAACTTACTTTGTTTGATATGAATCTAGATCAATATGATTCACTAGGATAGAAGGAGTGGTCTTCTAGGTTTAAAGAGGCTCTGTATAACTTTTTTCTTTTTCTTAGTAATATCACCCTTATTCCCAATCATGAAGACAAGCTTTTGTATTTATCCCTATAAAAAAACATATACAAATTAGTCAATTCTCATATTAGTTATATAACTTGTAATGATCTATATATGAGAAACATATAGGTCCATTAATCTGTAATTAGCCTCCAATAGAAGATCGTCCTCTAGCCATTCATCATTAAGAGAAAAGCAGATTCTCATAATCCTTTAAAGTTGTGCATATGAGTTTAAAAGAGAATTTTCTCTTACTAAAATCAAGGTTCGCTTCCCCTTAGGTCTATCTAAACCCCTAACTGCTTTCTTTTATTAAGGATAAGATTAAGAAATTATTCTTCCATTTATGGGCATTTTTTGGTTGTTTGTTCATATTCATCTTAGTTTCAACATTCAAACTATACTAAATGGGAAGCTTTCTTAAAGGTCAGATTTAGTGCATAAACCAAAACAACTTTAAGGACGGTTTAATATTCTTTAAGTGTTAGACTACTTAAAAGGAAGAAATAAGATACCAAGAATAAGAATGAAGTTGACTAAGAGACATATATATCTCTTGTCTCCTATAAGGTTTAGTAATAAAAATTGTTAAGTGGAAGTCTAATCCTACACTTAAAACTATAATAGTACATACTAACATTGTTAGGTCTAAGGAGCATGTCCTCTTGAACAAACAGGGCATCCAATACTTATAGAAGAAAGAATAACTATATAGCTTTTGACTTCAAATGTTGTCACCTATTCTTTACCTTTTTTATCAACTTGCTACTAATAAAAATCCTAGACTTTTTTCCAAAGATACTGGTGCTAGAACTTGACATATTAAAATAGGATATCTTAATATAAAAGGAACATATATAAAAGCTCAAGAAGGGACATATTGAGAAAGAGATCGGCTTCTAAGTTAAAAGTTTGAGTTTAAAATTTGGAGAACTTTAAGATGAATTTTTTAGCTTCTCAAAATTGGTAAAGGTTTGGTGGATAAGAGATGATAGACATTTAACTATCCTATTTGTTTTCCCAAGTACTACAAGTTCACAGGTCGTCTTATAAGATACTTAGTATCGAATCCCACAGGAATTATGTAGTCACCTTAGTAGTTTAAATTAAACTTTATTTGTGTAATTAATTAACAAACAATTAAAAATAATCAAAGTAGCAATTGGGAGAAAAAATTACAGAATTAAGGTTACCAAAAACAAGAGAAATCAATGTTGAAATTGGAAATTTTGAATTACTAAAGTTAGGATTACCCTTATTACCCCGTGCAATCTTTCAATTTTTGTCAATATGATCATGTTTAATCTTAAGTATTTTTATAATGTCTCAGCCTTTTATCTCTCAATACTTGGACTAAAAAATCCCAAAATAATGATTAAAATCTAGCATGTGATCTCTCAACCTCCATTCCTAAACTAATCGTTAATTAGATTTGATTACCACGTTGGACAGCTACATCACATCACATATCTCTACGTAAATGATGAAGTAACTTGATATATGGAATGTCCTACATGAATGCCCACTCTCATGGTACACTCACAATATATTTCTCAGCCCCATATCTCTATGTAGACTAAGCATGAGCATCTAAATACCATAAACACACGTAAATGATCATAACATTGCACAAAGTGAAGTCTTACATGGGTTGAGTAAAAATAATCCTAAAACAACCTAACAATCCATCAAACATAACTCAATCATCATCAATACAGGTTCCAAACTTCTACCCATAAAATAAAGAAAAACAAATCAAAGAAAAATATGAGAAGAAGATGGGAAAAAGAAGCTTATTACATGAGGAAGCAAGCTGGAAATCTAGACAACTTTGGTGTAGCCTTGGAATCTTTAGTGTTCTCCTCCAATGTGCAGCTCCAAATGCCTCCTTTCTGGCCCTCCTTTGTTCAGTTATGTTCTCCTATAAAAATCCCCTATTTTTGGCCTCCTTTCCTTGTTTTTATGTAGCCCTAAATCACTCATCATGTGGTTGGTACACCAAACCTGGGCAACTGTCATTTTTGCTCCCCTTTCTCATGTTTTTGTCACCTTTTCTCCTTATGCCGACCCATTCATATACTTTTTCTCTTGTCCTGGCCTACCCTCCTGATTTTGTGCAGTTAATTGTCCTTAAAAAATGGTTGACATATAAATTTTGTGTCAACCAAGTACTAGTCATAACCATGACCACCAATGTCAAATTCTTATTATAATTTCTTAGCTTTTATTCTATGTTTCCTTCACTCAATTGCTCCATTTAACCTGCCAATAAACCATGAAAATAAGCACTTAATCATGCCTTGACACGTGCCAATTTATACACAAAATAACAACACACACAACGAGACTTATGCATGCACACATTGAATGCAATGGTAAGGTTAACACACCAACTTACACAAAATTAATGTACAAACATACTAGAACATAATTAAACACTAATACGACCACTTACACCGTAAAATTACATAAAACAAGCATAACATATACACAATCATGCAACATTAAAATTAAAAACCTAGTTCATATGTACTTTCTATGCAGTAGTCACACATAAAATATATGTAAATCTACACTTATCAACTCCCCCACACTTCAATTTTTTCTTGTCCTCAAATAAAACAAAACACAAAAATAAAAACAATTTGATCGAGTTGTTGATGTGTGTAAGTTTTAATTAATTAATCTCGATAATTTGCAAGTGCACGAGTCATTCGCGTAGTACCTAAAGTGTCAATCCCACAAGAAGGGATAATCTAAGGTTAAACTAAATCGCACAAATTCAAAATGTAACGAAACTAAAACAAGAATTCAATTCAATCAATTAAATCAATTTCAGAATCAATAAGAAAAATATTAACAATTTAGCAATTACAACGCACACTCAAGAATCAACCTAAGGAACTACTAATTGAGAGAAAGGGAATTTTACCTATCTTTAACGCTAACCTAACGATTATAAATTACTGGATTATTGGTTCTAAACAATCCTAGAGTTGATTACTCTCTACAAGTTATAATCATTAACTCTAATTTATAAACCCTAATTAGATTATGGAAGTTGCAATTTCTCAATTAACAACCTATCCAAAACCCTAATTGGATATGAAGTTGTCTAATAAACTATTGAAAATATATGCAAGATCTCTTTTCGCATAATTTACCGATTTGATTTAATTCTTATTACATTAAATTACCTAACTCTTGTTAGCCCAATTTAATTATTTTTCATTTAATTCACCCTCTCAGTTTATCACTGAATTATGTAATTGCAGAAATTAAATCACAATAAATCCAATAAAATATAAATAATCAAATTTCATTAAATCAAAGATAAAACCCCGAAGGTGAGTTTAGGATATCATCAACATCTAAAAATCCTATCATCAACTATTATTCCAATTCTATACAATAATAAAATTGAAAATAACAGGAAATACGAAATTGAACAGACGACTGGAGGCAGCGACATTGGGAAACTCTTGATCCGGGAAGTAGTCGAGTCAGCTTCTTCTCCTCTTCTCTCTTCCTTCTTCTCTTTCTCTATCTCTTGATAATTCACTCTAGGGTTTCTCCCAAAAGTGGCTAACGCAAAAGCTACCTCTACTCGTTTGTCTTATTCTTTAAATACTTTTTGTGTTCTAAGCAGCCCTAGGTTTTCTTGGGGTCAAAAAGGTTCAAAAATCCCTCAAAACTTGTTCTTTTTAGTGTTTGGATGTCTACCCGATGCAGGTCACGATCGTGGCCTTGCATTCCACAATCGTAGGCTATATTCGAGCCTTCTATCATGATCGTGGCAAGGGCCATGTCCCAATCTTCTGTCATGATCGTGGCATATAGGTCACGATCGTGGGCTAACTCCAGTGCTTCTGTCACGATCGTGGGCATATGTGTCACGATCGTGGGTCGTTGTTTTGACCCAAATGTCTCTAAAACTTCTCTGTTCTTCGATGTTGACCCTGAAACACTAACAAACACATTAAGGTACCTCAAAAACATAATAATTAAGCTCAAAGCCTTGTATTAACCCATAGAACACTTAAAACATAAATAATTAACAAACTAACACAATTCTAACCGAAACACATACTAAACAATTGAATTAACAATTAAATACATATCAAACTAAACTCTAAAACACGATGCAATTAACACTTATCATAATTCAGAACACAATGCACACATTACACCAAACATGCACACTCGCAAAACATGCAACTATATGATAGTGGCACAATGGCGATAATCGTAAAGAAATCTTTCAATCTTAAATGCAATCATCTAACATAATCTAACATTTCAACTCACTAATTCATGATCAAATGGAATGAAATAAATATACAAGTCAATCAAGATAATTATAACCTATCCATATATTTATGTCACTTGAATAAATGCATTTATGAATATCAATCAAGTAGAAAGGTATTATATTATTGAGTCGCCCCTATGAAAATTATAGCTATTATACAAAGATCGATAAGCTTTTTATTTCATTAACACACATTTTTTTAATTATGTTTTTAATGCTAACTAGTCTTTTGACGCGAAGGCAAACATCTGTGATGAATATCCCCCGATTACTCAACTAAGTCAGCTTATATATATATATATATATATATATAAACAAACATTTGTGATGAATGTCCCCCGATTACTCAGCTATATCACCCTTCACAGCCAGCTACCAGCTCTATTCTTAAACCTTTTTGGGCCAGTGGAATAAGTATCCATTTACACAAACCTCTCTTTCTTTTTTCTCTTTTTTCACATTTTAACTTACTTTATTTCTTTGTAGCTTTTCAATTTTTATAAAAGACTACTTGTAACTTCCTACCAGTTTAATTGATTCTAACTGTAAATACATCCATCATGTAACATCAAATGTAAAAATAGGTTCTATATCCTAATTCACACGCAAATTTACCTCAATTCTCAATCAAACACAAATTCATAAGCTAAAATACTTTCATATGCTAAATAATCATATTTAAAATTAATTTCATCCTCATTCGAATATGCCATTGATTCACTATCGATAGTGGCATATAATGAAAATGCACATAAGACTTGAAAGACAATTATGCATATTGAAACAAAATCATACAAAATTATACAAAATAGGAACAAAATTTGGGGAGTTAAATAAGACACAATATGTAATGCAAAATTGCATACCACTCCCCCACACTTAAATGACACATTATCCTTAATGTGTGGAAGTGGTGCACAATGAAACAATCAAACACACAGTTGGAATACAAAAGCAGAAATAACAATAATAAAAGATAAAGGGCACAAGAAAGCTTATTCAATTGGACAACAGTAAAGGTACCATTGTTAGAAAGTGTACTCCCTTAACATAGCTCCCTTGTTCTCATCTTTTGTCTTCCTACAGTCACACATAAAATTTAAAAGCATTAGTAAAATAAAACACAAAATATAAAACACACTAAACTATAAAAAAAAACTTATGCTAGTTTTTATAGTCACTAGCAAGACATTTTTACCTACACTTGGATCACTAGAGGGGTTGGAGAGACAGCTTCTCTCATTCTTTGGGCAATTGACCACTAAAATAAGGCTTACAGCGCTGGCCATTCACTTTAAAGGTCTCTCTATGCTCATTTTCTAACTTTAACACTCCGGATGGATAAACATTAACTACTGTAAAGGGGCCACTCCATTGAGATTTTAATTTTCCTAGGAACAGACGAAGTCTTGAGTTAAATAGTAAACCATATCCCCTGCATGGAAGTCCTGCTTGAGATGTGCATCATGCCACTGCTTTATCTTTTCCTTATATAATTTTGCATTTTGGTATGCTTGCAACCTTAATTCTTTCAACTCATTCAATTGAAGCTTTCATTTTTCCCCAGTTGCTTTTTCATCTCAGTTTAGGGCCTTAATTGCCCAATACACCTTATGCTCTAATTCTATCAATAAGTGACAAGCCTTTCCATAAATCAGTCTATAAGGTGTCGTACCAATGCTTGTCTTAAATGTTGTCTGGTAGACCCAAACTGCATCATCTAGTTTATTTGCCCATTCTTTTTTTGAAGATTTGACGGTATTTTCTAAAAAAAATTTCAGTTCTCGGTTGACGACCTCAACTTGGCCATTTGTTTGGGGATGGTACAGTTTCTCTATCCTATGTTGCATTTCATATTTTTTTCAATAATGTTTCGAAAGGATTACTGCAAAAATGGGTACCTTCATCACTTAAGATGACCCGTGGCACTACAAATATATTGACTATCTTCTTAAGGAACTTTTGCACTACTCGACCATCATTTGTTATAGTCGTCATCACCTTAGCCCATTTCAACACATAATCTACACCAACCAAAATATATTTGTTTCCATATGAAGACGGAAATGGCCCCATAAAATCTAACCCCCAAGCATCAAAGACCTCAACTTTAAGTACTGCTATCATTAGCATTTCATCCCTCTTAGATATATTCCCTATCCTTTGACACCTATCACATCTTTTTACCCATTCTTGTGCATCTTTAAATAATGTTGGCTAAAAGAACCCACACTCTAGTACTCTAGCGGTTGTTCTATTAACCCCATAATGTCCAGCATATGCAGAATTGTGACAATGAGTCAAAATAGCATGAAACTCATCATCTGGAACACATCGCCTAAACAAGCCATCAGTGTACATTTTAAACAAAAACGGCGCTTCCCATATATAATACGAACAATTAAAAAGAAACTTCTTCCATTGTTGGTACTTAAGATCAAAGGGTAAGATACCACTCGTCAGGTAGTTCACAATGTCTACGAACCACGATACGTTAGATGCATTTATCCACATTAAAGCCTCGTTAGGGAATTGTCCATTTATCTCCAATTCAACCTAAAATTCCTTTCTTCCTAGTATGGATAAATGATCTTCCACCATGTTCTCTACTCCCTTCTTGTCACGAATTTCCATATCAAACTCTTGTAGGAGCAAAATCCACCGAATTAATCTAGGTTTGACATCCTTCTTTGCAAATAAATGTCTTAATGCCACGTGATCAGTAAAAACAATGACTTTAGAGCCTAGAAAATATGATCGGAATTTATCAAACGCAAACACCAAAACTAATAATTCTTTCTCTATTGTTGTATAATTTAGTTGTGGTCTAGTCAGTGTCTTACTCACATAATAAATAGCGTGTAATTTCTTCTCTTTTCTCTAGCCCAACACACATCTTATAGTATAATCACTGGCATTGCACATGAGCTCAAATGGAAGTGACCAATCTGGTGATTGTAGAACAGGTGCTGAAATCAATGCCTTCTTCATCTTGTCAAAGGCATTCAAACAGTTATCATCAAAGATGAAAGGCATAGCCTTGACCAACAATTGCATGAGAGGTTTTGCTATTGTGGAGAACTCCTTGATGAACCAGTGATAAAAGTTGTCATGTCCCAAAAATGCTCAGACGCTACAGATAATAGAGGGCAATGGGAGTTTATCAATTTCTTCAATTTTCATCTTGTCAAATTCAATTCCCTCATATGAAATTTGGTGACCCAAAACTATGCCTTCCTGAATCATGAAGTGACATTTTTTCCAGTTCAGCACCAAATTGGAGTCTTCACATCTTTGAAGAACCCTATCTAAATTTTTCAAGCACTGATAAAAGATGTCTCCAAAGACTGAAAAATCATCCATGACCACCTCCATTATTTCCTCAATCATAACCATACAAATAGTCATCATGCACCTTTGAAAGGTCGTCGATGTATTGCACAACCCGAATGGCATCTGTTTGTAGGCAAAGGTACAATAGGGACAGTAAAAGTGGTCTTCTCCTGATCTTCTGGATATATGAAGATTTGATTGTACCACGAATATCCATCTAGAAAGTAGTAGTAGGCATGACCTGTTACTATTTCTATCATTTGATACACAAAAGGTAAGAGAAAATGGTCCTTTTTTGTTACAGTGTTAAGCTTTCGATAGTCTATACAAACCCGCCAACCTGTAAAGTTCTTGTTGATAACATTTCTCCCTTCTCATTTTTGATTATCGTCATCCCACCTTTCTTGGGAACACATTGAATGGGACTCACCCATTGGCTATCTAAAATAGGATAGACGATGCCTTCATCAAGAAGTTTAACAATTTCCTTCTTTACCACTTCCTTCATGTTTGAATTTAATCTTCGTTGTCTCTCTCTCACCATTTTGCATCCCTCTTCTAAGTTTATTCGATGCATTACTACACTGGGACTAATACCTATGATATCTAAAAGTTGCCATCCCAGTGCTTTCATCTTTTTTCGAATTGTATCGACCACCTGCTTCTCCTAATCTTCATCCAATAAATTTGAAATAATAATTGGAAGTATGTTTCCCTCACCTAAGAATGTATATCTTAAATGTGCAAGTAAGGGCTTTAATTCTAGTACAGGTGGTTTTTCAGTTGAGGGTGGGGTGGGTAGGTTTGTTCTGTCTAAAGACTCCTGTTGTGAGTCCTCCCTTACCTCCTCTTCTTCTTCACTCCCTTCTTCAATCTCATCTTTGTCCTTTGCATAGGGTTCTCTCATATATACTACCACTTATTTTTCTAATTCCTCCCCACATTCGTCAATCAAATCAACTCTCATATGCACATTTCCTTCTTCTACATTCTTGAGGGTTTTGTTCATGCTAAACTTCACTTGATCATCACCAATCCTCAAGACAAGTTTTGTATCATGAACATCGATCAGAGCCCTTCTAGTATTCATGAAAGGTTTTCCTAGTGTTAAAGACAATTATGATCTTCTGCTACATCCAGGATCACAATATCAACTAGGATGATGAACTTATCGACCTTTACAAGCACGTCTTCCACCACTCCAAAGGGTTTCTTGATCGACTAGTCTACGAGTTGTATTAACATGGAAGTTGGCTTCATATTACCCAATCCCAACTTCTTAAAAATTGATAACAGCATGAGGTTTATACTCGCTCCCAGATCATACAAGCATTTAGAAAATTTCAAATTGCCAACAGTGCATAGAATAGTAAATATTCCTAAGTCCTTGAACTTTGGTGGCAGTTGGCTCATGATTACCGAACTACAACTCTCGGTGAGAGACATTGTCTGATCGTCCTCCCAAGCACACTTGTTAGTGAGGATATCCTTTAAGAACTTAGCGTACTTAGGCAAATTTTGTAATGCCTCCACCAAGGAAATGTTGATCTACAGTTTCTTCAACTTGTCCAAAAATTTTGAAAATTGGTCATCCACTTGATCTCGCTGCAGTCTCTGTGGGTATGGTACTTTTGGCATGTAAGGAGGAGGTGGTATATATGGTTTTTTCTTTTTTTGTTCTTGTTCCTCCTTCTCCTTCTCTTCAGTAACTGCATATTGATTAATCAATTGACTTTATGTGATTTTCGTGCCAAATAACTCTCCCGCTTCTCAGTTGTATTACTTTCAACTACTCCTTCTGATTGGGTTCTGAGGAGCTAGGAAGGTTGCTTGGAGGTCTACTTGCTAATGCTGTGGCTAACTGGCCCATTTGCACCTCCAAATTATAAATGGAAGACGCTTGATTTTTTAACATTGAGTCATTCCATGCTTGAGCCTTCTTTTGTTCATCCTCCATCCTCTTCATGTTTTCCCCTAGCCATTAAATTGAATGGTCACCACCTCAATTAACTTATCCAATTTGGACTCGAAAGCCTTATTAGAGTCTTGTTGGAATCTAGGTGGGTCTGGCTTCCTCGCATTGTTTTAAGCAAAATTACTCCAAGAAAAGTTCGGGTGTTTTTTCCACCCTGGATTGTACATACTAAAGTCTAGATTGGTTGCTTTGTTCTGCATACCCATATAATTTTCTTGCTCCAATCCTTCATTGTTTAACAGGTAACAATCTGCTATCATATGGTCATGTTGGTTGCAGAGTTCACAGAACTGTTACACCGCACTTGCAAAACTCGATGGAGCATTCATGTTGTGTAATTTCCTTTTCAATGTTGCAATCAGTGCTCGTATGGCTAATGGTAACTCAGTTGATGCAACCCCTTTTTGCTCCTTCACTAGATATGGCCTAATTCTTTCAATTGACCATAGATAGTTGTTAGTCACGATATCTTTAAGAAGATCATACGCGGCATCAATAGTTTTCTACATCAACAAATCACCCATTGCGGCATCTATTGTGCTCCTTGTTGTCGTTGTAACTCCATTGTAAAAAGTTTGCAATAAAAACTCTCTTGGCAACTTATGACGGGGGCAACTCCTTTGTAACTCCTTAAATCTCTCCCAAGCTTTGTAAACAGACTCCCCATCATATTGCTGGAAGGTTGTGATCTCCTTAATGATTCTTGTGGTCTTGGTCAATAGGGAATATTTAGAAAGGAAAGTCTAGACCAACTGATCCTATGTTCTCGCAAATTCGAGGGTCAAAGAATTTGGCCATGCCTTCGCTCTATCTTTTAAATTGAAAGTAAACAATCTCATCCTGAGTACATCCTTGGATAATCCATTGTATCTGAATGTACTACAGATTTCTAAGAAATTCGCCTGGTGTGCATTGGGGTCTTTATGGGGTAGACCATAAAATTGCACATTCTACTAGAGGATTGTCACCTTTTCTCCTTATGCCGACCAACTCACATGCTTCTTCTCTTGTCCTGGCCTACCGTCCTGATTTTGTGCAGTTAATTGTCCTTAAAACATGGCTAGCACACGACTTTTGTGCCAGCCAAGTTTTTAAGTCACGGTTGTGACTAGTAAGGTCACAACCGTGACCACTAATGTCAAATTCCTAATATAATGTCTCAACTTTTATTCCATGCTTTCTTTACGCAATTGCTTCATTTAACCTGCTAATAAACCATGAAAATATGCATTTAATCATGCCTTGACACATGCCAATTAATACACAAAATAACAATACACACATTGAGACTTATATATGCACACATTAAGTGCAATGGTAAGGTTAGCACACCAACTTACACAAAATGTATGTACAAACATACTATAACATAATTAAACACTAACATGGCTACATGCAACGTAAAAATACCTAAAACAAGCATAAAATATACACAATCATGCAATAATAAAATGAAAAACCTAGTTCACATATACTTTCCATGCAGTAGTCACACAAAAAATATATGTAAATCTACACTTATCAAGAGAAGAGGGTAATTTTTTTAATGATTTTTAACAATTCAAATTCATTATTTTAGGACGACCATATCGAGAGACCTTTTCACTCTTTAAAATCCTCATCTCAATTTTTTTATTACTCAAAATTTCTTTTTCCTACTTGGACTCTTACAAACATTAAAACAATATCTAGCATTCATGTGAAAAGTAAGCTAGCATGCAACATAATTACTATTAAGTCATTTCATTTAACTTGAATTAATAATGTTAACTATATATGAAATAGATCTTCATATCGATTTAATTCCTTACATCATATGTTGATAAAAATTGAGGAGAAATTTGATATTAATATTCTAAATTTCATATTGGATCTATAAAGAAATGATACAAAATTAAATTTCATACTTTGTCTATCGAGAAATGGTACAAAATTATGTTATATCATACTAGGTTATCATAACAGGTTGTATCGTATAATTTTGAAATGTACTAAAATACTAAAAATATTGGATCAAATTTAAAAATAAAAATTGAATGGATAAACACAAAAATATTTTTATGTTTAAATATTTTAAATAGTTATTATGTCAAAAGAAATAATCGAGTATTTCTTCTTTTTAATATATGCGAAATATTTTTTGATTATTTGAATTTTTTAGCATTATAACTTATTTTGTTCAGGTTAATATTTATTTCTAATTTTATAAATCTGTTTTTTTCTTTTCTAATTTTTTCTATTTCATTTCTTTTTTTTTTGTTAGTGAATAATTTGTCCACTCTATAGATGGAATTTAGCCAAAATTTTATGAATTGTCTAATTCTTGATTATCGAATCTTGTTTTTTTTCCAAATTAATCCCGCATATACGTATGATTTAGAAGAATAGATATGCGATTCATATACAACATCCCTTTCTTTTATCAATGGTTCTACTAATTAATATATTTCCATAAATAATTGAAATTCAATTCCTTAATTTGTATCTTCAATTTTTGGAAACTTATAAAGCTCTTATATTAAACCCCTATCAATGAACCTATAAATTTGCAGCGGATTCAGTAACGTAGGTGACAATAAGAGCTTGTTGTCATTATGTTAATAAAAATGGCTTAGGTTTGTTGTTTGCTTACTGGCTTCATATAATTCAAAAAACAGTGGTTTTCTCGAAGTTAGTAAATGATATTATTGAGACAAATTTTGAAATATTTTTTAATTTTAATTATGAAAAAAGACTAAATTTTAATTATATAAAAATTTACTATTTTGTATATTTAAAAAATAATCTGAAACTAAATTCGATATTGATGAGTATTGATCCTATACCACCATAATACCAAATTGGTGTAAACTTTGATAAAATGTTCGCAACTTTAACTAATATATAATGATTATTTAGGCTTATCTCTTATATTTAGATAACATGTCCTAAATCCCGTTTTACATCCCATGTCTCAGGAATCTACTGAAAACATGTTTCTTGGGTCATATCCTGACACACACCTCCTTCTTTTGGGAATAAGATTCTCTGTTCTCGTTAGGGTATTCTAACTTTGTGCCATTTAATTTTCTCGCCATATTTTTGTAAATCTCACATAAATGTGTGGATGATATTTAATAAAAGTGATTATCTGGAATTGGTTAACCAGAATTGAGGGTATGTTCCCCCCTTCCCTTGTTACATTCCTGTCACAGAGTACCTCCCTATGCCTGTGGATAAACCTTTGAAACATGGACGCATATGGAAATTAGCTGGGATCCCTAACTGACACTCTAATAGGAAACTGACCTTAGCATCGGTGTATCTATGTTTGAGCTACTTCCAGTGCTATTTTGCTGGAACACTTGGACTACCAATCACAAAGACTAGTCTGCAATGCTATAACTCAGCTTCCTTCTTACATGGAAATTTGAGTTCAGGTGCATTCTTTTTGAGTAAGCAAATAGGAGATTGAGCTATTGCCCAGAGGCGGGTTCAAACACGGTAAATAGGCATATGATATGTGACAGCGATTTTGTCACTCACTTTCAGCTATTAGTGAGGATGATTCGTTGGTATTAAGGTTGTCATTATTAACTAAGGCCTCTAATGAATCTGACACATTTTCTAGCGAGGAATCAATAAACACAATTACTATTTCTTATGTATCTACAAAAGGTTAGAAACTGATTTTTGTTTAGGGGATGTTTATGCCATAACATGTACAACTTCAGCACAAAAAACTACAACCCCTTAGCAATTGATTATAGAAATTGTAGTATCAAGAGTTAGGTATGTTCCAGTAACCTTCTGTCCCTTCGTATCTTAATGCTACTAACAAGTGAACATTGAACACTTTTATCTAATTTAAATACTCATAATACTTGCAACTCTTAGTGTTGCACCTCAGTGGTTGATTTGAAACTTCTTTACCAAGACATCGAAGGGTACCTGATAGGTAATGCAAGATTTCTCCACCAATCAAAAACATGGTTGTAACAATTTTAAAAGTTGGGATGGTTAACCCGTTGAAATGTACCCTTTGATATGAAAAGATGAAGGACCTTGTTCAATCAGATGGATATAACAATCACTGAAGGAAAGATACCGAGGAAATAGAGGCTTTGGGTAAATATTACAGATAGAGCATTTAGGTATTAGATAAAAATTAAGGTTATACATTTTTTGTTTTTGTTTTAGCGTAATTACTGATGTAAACTTTTTGCCATATGAAAACTTACTTGTTTACGGGTCTTATTGACATGACATATCATATTATTATCGCCAATTAAAGAATTGATAGAGAATTAGTTTTGTAATAAATTAAAATTTTGAACATTTTATTAATATTTTAGCAATTTTGATTAGTATTCAATTAAACAAAGTTTAAGACTGTAAATATAATTTACCCATTTAAAAACCAATTTGAAATGATATACTGTATTATAGTAATACCAGACTAGTATAAACTCATACATTATTCGTTACTTGGACTGATATATTTCTATTAGTTAGGCCCATCTCTTCAAGTCAGACAACACATGTCCTGGATCTCTCTTCACAGCCCATGTCCTAGGTCTCTCCCGACAACATATTTCTGGGATCATCTCCTGATGCACATTTCCTTCCCTTGCTACATCACTGCAATAGAGTGCCTCTCATTGCCTGTGGACAAAACCTTTGAAACATGGACGCATGTAGAAGTTGGTTGGGATCTCTTACTAACATTTTGTTTGGTTATTGTCTCTAATATGCAGAGACAGAACGAGACGAAAATTTAGAGACGGAACAGAACAGAAATTGAAGACAGTGAGCTGTTTGGTTGTGATGGACAGAACAGAAACAATTGTCTCCGTCTTAAGAACAGAAATGTGTTTGGTTGCAGGGGACAAAATATAAAAACAATGTTTATGACAAAAATGCCCCTATAGTATAATATAATTGAAAATATGTAATTTATTGATTATTTTATAACTGTATCAATATTTATTTTAAGTGTATTTGTAATATTTTAATAACGATGAAATAATTACAATATAATTAATTAAATTA
>JANQBM010000221.1:17914205-17927666 GCA_025594535.1 Erythroxylum domingense | reverse complement strand
GAAAAAGCTGTATTTTAGCTTTTAAAAAAGCTATTTCTACTCCAAAAGCGCTTTTGAAGTTTACAGCCAAACACTCACTTTTTCCTTAAAATAATTTTTGCGGTAGAAAAAAGTGCTTTTCTACTTACAAAATACTGAACCAAACGCAGCATAAGTCTTATTAATCTTTAGTTTCAATAGAACAATGAATATATAGAAGATAATTTTTTTTAAAAAATAATTATGTCATTAAATTAAGATCCATCAATTAATTTTATGAAATAAACTATGAAAGCACAATAGCTTTTGTTTTATGAATTTATTATCAAGAAGTGATAGTCCACTCTCCCACTTCTGAAGTTAAAAAACAAAACTGCTGCCACCGAGAAAGTATCGGTTCAAATCTTGGATTGCAAGTGTCGAGAGCAGTACCATGGTTTTTACATTTTTACCCCCCAAAAAAGATTTTTCATTTCTCTTCACAGTCTTCCAACCTCGAATTCTTTGTGAATTATCAAGAAACAGTATTTACCATCTCGAGGGCTGTTTATTTCTTGCTTTAGCCTCCAAGGGTACTTAAGTATGGTCTCTTTCTTTCTCTGAAAAGAGCTGATAAGTATATGTATGGTTAAAAAAAAGGAACAATTTAATCTCCATGTTAGTATTTGTACCGTTCAAGGTCTCAGTTATGTCCGTAAAAGAAGTATATTGATGATGCATGAAGATCTGGACTGAAAACGACTGATATCTTAGCACTCCGTTTTCTTCTTTATCCAGTTGGTGATCAGAGCCGGTTTATTGGTCACTCTCTGTCTAGGATTCTTGAGCCTTATTTTTAAGCCTCAAACGTTGCTTTCTATCAGCATATTAGTTCTTGCACACATCCATCAAATCTATTATTTACATTGCTCTACCTCATCTAGTCTGTTCACTTTTTGTGCGATAGGAACATCGAATTGGAGTTTTCTTACATAACTGTTTTATGTTTTAGCTAGCTTATAGGCGACGAGAGAGAGCTTTAAGCGGGAGTGTGTAAATGTGAGACTTCTGTAACACCTTCCTTGTCTTGGTTGGGAGCTGCCCTAGCTTCGCACCAGGTTACTCTTTCTCTGTCGCTGATAACCTGATATTTTTCCTGGGCCAGTCTGCGTCGCTTGGATTTACATAGAATCGTACAAACATTTAATGCATGCACTAAGCTTAAAAGTGCAACTAGTCTAATCCAAACATCTTTGCACCGACAGTGCACTGCAGTCTCCAGATGAACATGTTGTCTACTCTAGAGTCCCAGGACAGGGAGTTATGTTACATGAATGAAGTAATCACTTTTAATCAAATCAAATCAAATAGTAAAAAAATGCACCAAAGCTTTGAATGTGATTCCCAAATCCCAAGCCAATTAGTTGGGTTGGTGGTTTTGCATTTATGCCCATGGACTGGAGTCCTGACCAAGTAATGGAGAGTGGAGACACAATTTGGTTACCCATGCAAGTGAAAACTGAAGTAACCCATTAAGGCAACTCCCATCACATGACACTTTCTGTTAACATCATACGTCAGGTCCGGGGTACTTTTTAACTATCTGATATCGAATGACGACAATGCCCCTGTGCAAAAATTTGATTGAACAGGTTTTTTCTACGCTGAAAATACTCTGATGGAGAGATTCAAGTTTATATCTGTTCTTTTTAAGGAGGCCAAGGCAACGAACAAACAGTAGAAAATGTCTAGAGAGAATTGCTTGGCTGCCTAGAATCCACAAACGAATGTTAGGGTTTTGCTGGCTGTCTCGAGAAAATTAGCTTCGAGCGCGGTGCATGTTTGGTCAGACGAGTCAGGCCTCTTGGTTTTTAAACTCAAATGTGTTTTGTATGTACTGATTACTGAACGCAGCATTATTAATAAATAAGATCAAACAAACTCCACCACCAGATTACAAAAGTAAATGCTGAAGGGAGGGGTAGCAGTGGGATTTCAAAAGTTGGTAGAAATATAGATAAAGATGAAAGAGAGTAGGACAGACATTGCTTGCGCAAATCTAGCTTATCTGGAGAGCTTTTGGAAGAAGTAAGTGAAAGGCAAAGTTTTGGGGTGTTAAATGCAAAGATTTCAAAGCCAAATCCCCAAAGCCAAATCCCATTCTTCTCAATTTCTTGCCTATTCCAATTACTGCAACAACATTTACTAGCCTTTTCTTTGTTTGGACAGACTCACACAGTTGGCAGAAGATAGATATATTAACAGAAGCGCAATGCGTTAAAAGGCTCAAACAATCTCGGGTCCTCAGCTTTCCTAGTCCTACCCACTTCTCTTATTGTTGCTATTTCTCTTCCCGGTTCACCTATCCAAGGAAGGACAATAAAATCCATCGAGGGCCATTCTCAGAGGAGCGGAGGAAAGAAGAAAGTAGAAGAAAACACGCGAAAGACGTAACACTCCCATGTTCATGTTTTTTCCTCTTGTCTGATTATTTCATCATTTTTCAATTTGACCCTTTGCACTTGGGACCTTTTCTTTTTGTTTTGTTGTCATTTGTCGTTCCTCTGCTAGTAGTTTCACAAGGATTGTTCCTTCTCCTCCTCATTTCCTTCTCATACGTATTGTTGCAGGCTTGTGGTGGTGGTGGAATATGATGGGGCCTCTATCTATTTTCACATGGGAAATTGAAGCATGTTTGGTGATCTTTGGCGCTGCAAGATTTGTTTTAAGCTTTTGCGAGAGATGGGTTGGTTTTAGTAGAAACCCCATTTCTGTAGTCCAATCCTTGAAAAATGCTCTCTTCTTGTTCTTCTTACCTATCTGCAACTTCTTTAGCCATCGGTAAACAGTCTTGGGGTTGGTGGTGATATTGGCTGGGCGGCTCAATCTCTTTATTGCTACAACAGTACAAATTTAACTTTTGACTTTCACTTTTTGTGATTATATGTTAATTGACGATTATATGTTAATGTCCATCATGTGCAACCAGAATCTGGCATCATTTTGATCTTTGATTACTTTTTTCTTTCTCTGTCGTATTGATACTAGGCTGACTCTTTCGTACCTTACGGTCCCCTTTTCGAAGCAAACTAATTAAGCCCCATTTTCAGTTGATGAGAAAAAGTGGTAAAAGTTTAATGGCAGCTAATGTGGAGCGTATACGGTATACCCTCTCTAAGAGGTCGGTCAGTTAAAAGCTGTTAATTTTCTAGGGGGTCCCATTAAAAAGGATGCAGACTTCAACGCCTAAACACTGTTCCATCATCATTTCAAAATCACTGTCAGTCCTTCGCTTCTGTCTATTTTACTGGTTTATTGTATTATTTTTCTTGGGAAATGAAGAGGGTCTTACAGTAAATGTTTCAATTCAAAAGGCTTCAGGACTTGTTATGTCATCTTCATCCACATGTACATTCCCTCTTGGAAGAAAAGTTGCATAAAAGTTTTTGTGGTTAGAAATTTCCTCTTTCATGATATACGTTCACTTTGTTGAACTCAATAGGCTTGTGCGTGCTCCTGTTGTTGTTTGCCTTTTCAACGTCTCATGTGTAGTTGGAAACTTTTTTGGGATTAGATTGTGAGATGACAGTGCATCATTCTTGTCCACGGTCGATGAAACTGCCGGTCTAGTGCCCCTAGAGTTTAGGCAGTCTAGCCAAATGTAAATGTCATATTTCTAGCTCCTAAATATGTCTGTATGCAATAAATGGGACTTTTGGCAAGAGAAAAACAGAGGCAAAGACAAAAGGAAAATGTTTAAGGTCTGAGTGACGGTGGCCCTATGAATGGCTCGCATGGACACGTCCTGTCATGGAGCACTTGAGGTCTGTGTATGTTCTTCCATTTGGTTGTGCCCGGCACGTGAAACGGCTTTAGTTATTTTGAGTTCCATCCCATCTTTTGAAAGCTTTTTCAATACTGGAAAGTGGGACGTGACTCAGGGGGGAAGAGATGGAACTGATTACTGATGCTTAAGAAATTTCTCTCAGATTTTCTTTAGTGTTTCTGTGTCTTGTATAATTGTGCCTGTAATGCTTCTGTGGATTAGTTCACCAATTGGTTGATTCTATTTCTTGTAAATGCTGTGTTTCTACTAAGATTCTCTGGTTTGTTTGCAAGCCTAAAAGAGGCGGTTCATTCCGGGAAATATCCATACTTTCCCTGGCCTACACAATCATTCACACTGGGTTGCTGTTTAGACCCAGTTCCAAATTTTGCTTTCGTACGGGCCAAGCGTTTAAATCAACTTTGGGTGGTAAGGAAACCGAGAATTGAAATTTGAGGTCTGAAATTGCAACGCTACAAGCCATGGATGAGAGAGTTTGGGTGCTAATGTCAGAGGTCTTTTTCTTTTTAGATTAGGCTAATCCTTTTTGATACGGTCAGGTCACTGGTAAATGTTGGAATTCTCTTTAATGATGAATTTGTACTTGAATAGTCCACTCCACATAGAGAAAGAAAAAACAAGCGGTGAGCTTAAGCAAATTCTCTACATCATTCAACCCACGGTACCCGTTAAGGTTCAACTGAAAATGTTATTCGATACAAATTCTATAGTTGCATACCATGGTTTCTCTAACAAAAAACAAAAATCACAAAAGACAATAGGTAGAAGTGTTGTGACTTCGTCTGTGGGTATGAGGGCACTAGGGCTTGACGAACATGGGACTGAGATCTTGGAAGCAATGGCCTGCCACTAAGTGACCCGGCGTTTATATCGCAAATTGATCTCTACTAATTTTAAATCTAATTACGAAATATAACTAAGGCCAAATCTCTAGCATCTTTTAAAGGTCGCCTAAGGCCAAGAAGCATTGACACATGGTGTTGTTCAGCATGCAAGAATTCCAAAACCATGTTGACTGAGAGAGACTAGAAAGAAGCATCCGTTTCTCAAGTTGTATGCCGATGAATTGGCTTTAATCACGTTAAAGCAGATCTCAAGATAATCCATATTAACAAATTGGAAGTGGATCGCAAGATCTCATGTGCTCATACAATATAATAGATTTTATTGGATTTCTTGCCATTACAGTTGACATCCATACACCCTAGATCATTCTGAATAACCATGCATGAAGGAAACTACGACGGACTGCCTCAGTAATGAAGTGTGTAAGGATCAAGCATCCAGTGGTCCAGTCCCCTAGTTATACTTTGATGGAAATTTCCTCAAACGCTCACATTCCTGGGCAATAAAATCTACCACATTTACGTGCTGTGGGGCGCAGTTCTTGTATTTATTCTTCCAAAATGATGTAAGCAGTATAACACTTCTGTAGTCAAGCAATGAAGTACATAATTCAGGAAATTTCATAGAATGTAACAATGCAAGCGTCCAAATTGATATGAACCACTCCCCTTCATCCTTTATAATATTTACAGATGCATTCAAGAAGTACCAGAACGAAGGCAAAAACTGACATTCATTTTGTACGTACTTATATCTATATGATGTGCCAATATGTATTGCTTTGCTTCCATCAACAAAAGTTGCAAGTACACATCCCAAGAGCACCCGGCCCACAAACTTCCTTGCCCAAGCTGTAAAGAAGCAGGAGGAAAAATAGAGCAATTTTCTATTTATTAAGCATACTAAGTTCACAGAATCATAGACATAACCCGAAGTTCCAGAAACTGCAACAAGCCTTCAACTATATAACCAGTTTTACAGGTAGATTCCTCTAAATGCGATAAAAGTTGGATCCAGCAAAAACTAAAATATCTATCAATCCATTATATCAATGAAATCCAGCAGGAATGGGTTGAAATAATAACAGAGATTCTAATCATATATGATAATAGAAAGTTGAGAAGTTTGTATATATGATTTTAAGATCGGGATCAATGGGGATAAGGATGATTTCCATGTGAGGTCTAGTGAGAGTTTTGGGTGAGATGATCATGACTGATAACGTTGGATAATCTAGCAGGAAACGGCAGAGTAATGTAGGCGTCAACCAAATGGGGTACGGCAATATGAAACAAGCAAAGCACACAGAATCAGCTTAAAGACTACAAAGCAATTTTCTGCCACAAAAACATAAACCAAGCAAGATCGCGAGAGGAAACAAATTCTTCTAGATTTTATACTGAGAGAACATTCCAATGTTAATGGGTTTAGCCAACTAGTAACAATGCTGGTGAGTATATTAAAATAAGAAGGGTAGTAATACTTCTGCAAGGTGGAAAACAAAAATAAAAGATGCCTGTTAGTGCACTGTTATTATCAATGTTAATGATCTTCAAATATCAAGGCAAATACTAAGTCCAATACTGACTCACAACATGGACTTTCACATTAAGATGATAGATAGCATACAAGTAAAGACATATTTTCTAGTTTCACATGACACCACAGGACATTTCTGTCCAACATAAGTATTTCATCATGAATGGTAGATCTATTGCTCACGCAGAGATAACAACTCCAATAGCAATGAACAAAGGGTTGAGAGATCTCCAGCTGAAGACATTAGTCATTCTAATAAACCCTTTCATTGCTTGACCACATTCTCTAAGTACCACTTATAGGTATTAACAAGCCCATCTTTCAGAGAAATCTTAGGTCTCCATCCCAAACCCAGCAACTTAGAACTATCCATAAGCTTCCTAGGAGTCCCATCAGGCTTGGAAGAGTCCCAAACAAGCTCACCTTCAAAACCCACCACCTCCTTTACCAGTTCAGCCAACTCCTTAATGCTAACCTCTTTTCCACTCCCCACATTTAAATGCTCCAAGTCACTATAACTCTCCATCAAAAACACCACCGCATCAGCCAAATCATCAACGTGCATAAACTCCCTCAACGGACTCCCCGTGCCCCACACTACCACCTCCTTCGCCGCCGTCATCTTCGCCTCATGAAATCTCCTCATCAACGCCGGAAGGACATGTGAATTCTCCGGGTGGAAGTTGTCATTTGGTCCATATAAGTTGGTGGGCATCCCTGAAATCGCATCCCAATTGTACTGAATCCGATAAGCTTGACACATCTTGATTCCAGCAATCTTCGCCACCGCATACCATTCGTTCGTTGGCTCCAGTGGGGCTGTCAGCAACGCGCTTTCTGGAATCGGTTGTGGTGCGAATTTCGGGTAAATGCACGAAGAACCCAGGAAAAGAAGCTTCTTGACATTGTGGCGATACGAGGAGTCGACGACATTGGTCTGGATCTGGAGATTTAGGCCTATGAAATCGGCCGGATACGTGTTGTTCGCGTGTATGCCACCTACTTTCGCTGCGGCGAGGATCACGAACTTGGGTTTCTCGGCGGTGAAGAACGACTCGACGTCGGATTGGCGAGTGAGGTCGAGTTCGGCGTGTGTTCTGAGCACGAGGTTGGTAAAGCCAAGGGCCTTGAGCTTGCGGACTATGGCCGATCCGACGAGACCACGGTGGCCGGCGACGAAGATCTTGGCGGACTTGTCGGAGAGAAAAAAGGAGTCTGCAAGAATTGGGAATTATGAATTAGAAGTTGTGAGATCTCAGAATGGTGTTAACCGAGAAAATGTTGGATCGAACAAGTAAATAAAAGCCAAAGCTAGAAAGACATGACACAAAAACAGAAAGAAATGAATTGTAATTTATACCGTGATTGGTTTCGGCCATTTGGGAGATGAAAGTTGAGAGTTTGCAGAGTTTAACTTCGATACCGACTTACACCCTACAATTCTCAAAGGCTAAGCGCCAGCTGGCAAACCTTTGGTTGATGTGCAGAGTATGGACTAAATGGTAATAATTTTGTAAAAGAAAAGGTAAGCTTAAAAAAGACTCGCTTTTGAGTTTCGGTTTTAGTTTTAGATTTTAAGGTAGTCAAACATAACAACTTTGAGCTCCCAATTTATAGGACTTAACTGCAGTGTTTCTGGGCTTCTTGAGGCCCGTAACAGTCTTCATACCATCAGGACGCAGCTGGACGCTGTATGTTACTTCTCGGTTACATATATATATATGTATAATTGGGAGATTTGTTCTATGGGTATGTGTGAAAATTTCTAGCCTTTACGAGAGACTAGATAAAGTTTTGTGGGAGTTCTAAACACCTTGAACCTCATTTTGAACACAGTGAAATTGATTCTTTATTCTATGAGTTTTTTTTTCCTAGTACTTAGGTTCTGATGTAATTTTTGTGTTTATGTAAATTCTCATTTTCTTGTTTATATATCTATAATAAAGATGTGATTTTAAAATGATCAAACTCATAACAATCGAACAGTTCTAGCAATATTCAATACTCAATGTGCTACAATATTGAGATAGTTAATGCAAGGAAAATCCAACATATACAAGACTACTATGACTCTAGAGTCAAAGGTTACTAATAAACATACATCGAATCACTGGAGAGCGAGAAGATCGACAAAGTATCCTGTTAGACGAGATTTGAAAGGAAGATCCTGAAAAATAATTTAGGAGAGTCAGACCTCGCAGAGTGAATTAAAACTATAGTTATATTATGCAAGGATTTCAAATGATACATATATGTATATATTTATAATGTATTGTATCCATAACTACAATTTCATAACATAATTTTATTCATAAACATGCATGCATTGCTCATATTAAAATCATGTCACATAATCATCCAATCACAAATCATAAATCATAGTGGAGGATTGACAAATGACCTTATAACATACTCCTTACCCATAGACTATAGTCATAGAGGTTCTCTCGTTCCATACCGGTCACTTTGTCCAGATGTAGTGGACTGCCATTCGAGAGCCACACTCAATCAAACTACCACAGCCTCACTACGACATGATTGTCGTTTAATTTTGAATGAACTGCTACAACATAGTCGGCTAGTATCTGAGAGCAAGCTCAATCGAACTGACCCAACTGTCTCGTATCTTAATCAATAGTCCATCTACTACTAACTTAAATCCATAACTGACTAATTGACTTATTGTACGCATAGCCTAGTGACACCCACCAGGTAGCTCATACCATAACAATCCTCTACATTATCACATATCAAGACAAGCATAACATGCACAACAAAAATATGTATACATGTGTCAGTCCATAAGTATCATGTGTGCATATGATAATGATAGTGATATCTATGATGAATATGATAATGAATTCTAATGCATGTTCATAACCATGATTATTAACTCATAGGTAAAATGCGTTCCTTCGTGCCAAACCTAGTGCCTCGAAGTGGATGATTATGCTCTTAATTAATCTATAGAAAGAAAAATAGGAATGACCATTAGGATTTAAAACCTAAACCAAATTTAGATACCTCGAGAATAAGACCATGACTTGACACTAAGGAGCTCTATTTTCTATTTTAAAACAGTGATGTCACGTTTTACGAGTAGTTTACTGAAAATTTGGCAGAGTTTTTTTTGTAAAACAGACATCCACATTTCAAAAGAAGGGTCATTCTTGCAATAAAAATACACTTTTATATCTACTAGTAACAATAGCTCAATTTGGGCCTCTAAACTACATGTCTATGCTCAATTGAGTCTATATTTAAATCACAAAATCCATAATAATCTATTTTATAATTCAATTATATCAATTTCTAACCCATACACCCTTATTTATACTCAATACATCCAAATAGTCTCAATTCTATACACCCTCATTTATACTCAATACATCCAGATAGTCTCAATTCTAATCAACAACAACTCAATTTAATTAATTTCATGCATTTCTATAGCAACATAACCCTTTCTAAATTTTTATCTAAAAAAATATGAATAATTTCAACACACCACTTTTATGAAAATTGATCCATATAATATTTGGAAAATTTTAAAATTATTTTCAGCTATTTTTGGGATGGCCAGAAAATTACCACTAGCTTCGGAGCGTGAGGTACACGTGTTGACATCGGAGAGAACGTGTTCTTCTCCACCCATCGAGCTCTCCTCAAGGAATCCAATGACAGTGTTCTTGCATCAAAACTCCTCCCATTTTGTAAGAATCAAAGGATTAAAGCTCAAAGGTGACCCATGTTTGTTCACTAGTAAAATGGGCCGATTGATGTTGAGTTTTCTTCCTTTCCTATGTTTTTAGGGTCGTTAGACAGATGGTGGTTTTAGTTTCACCCAAAAATGACTAAAAATAGGAAATTGATGACTTACCTAAATTAACTGAAATTTTTAGTCGTGATTCCTCCAAATCTAGGTCAATTTTTATGACATAAATTTAGGGGTTTCGTAGAATGTCCAGAGAGTTTTTTTGTAGAGTTTTAGATCACCAAAAATGATGGTCGAACGGTGAAGGTATTAGTGTCGGAAGTTGGAAGTGAATAGTAACTTATAGGGAAAAGAGTTTAAAAGAGAAATGAACTTACGTTTTCTTAAGATCAACTTATACTTTTTTAGGCTTTTCTCCTTATTGGTCCATTATGACTAATTTATCAAAAATTTGGATCATTGCAAAAACACACAGATTCTATAATATCAACTACAAAAATAGATTTTGTAGTTAAAAATATTTGGCTACTAAAATATTTTCGTAGCCAAAAGAATAAGATCAAAAGACAATAAATACCATGTCGTTTTGTCCACTAAAACGACATCGTTTTTTGCATATCGATAACCTAATTAAGAACCAGTCTTCATTTGATTAAGTTATCTTCGTCTTCATTATTATCTTCCAATAGTTGCAGTGTTCATCCATCTTTGTCTTTGTGTAGTGTGTTCATCTATCTTCGCCTTTGTCCACACGTTTGTCTTTGTCTTTGTCTTTGTCCACCCATTTATCTTTGTCTACATCTAGTGTGTTCTTTCGTCTTTGTCTCCAATGTTCATCCGTCTTCATCTTTGTCCACACAAGGTTTCTTTGTGTTGGTGTGCTCTTCACTAGACCACTATCGTAAGAATAACACATCATCTGGATCTGTTTTTGGGGCTTGCTCTAAGTTCTGGGTAAATTTGGTATAAAGCTAGAGAACTAAAATTGCTACCATTTGCAAGAATTAAACACTCATCACTTAGTTCATTGTATTAACACATATAAATTACTGCCTATGATGAGATATAGTGTGTTTAGTGTTACTCCCTTTACATTTTAAGATCTTGTTGTTATTTTTGTTTGCTAGATGAGGACAAATTCATGTCTGATGTTGTAGTTTAATAAGTTCGTTAGTACGACGTTTAAAAGGGAAGTATTTGGAAAGACACGAGTATATTTTGCATATTTGCTTCTTAAATTTGTTTGATATCTCAATATTTAAATTGCTACTAGGGGTTCCATTGATTGGTCTAAACTTAAGGCCCATATTTGAATTATCCATATGTGTACGGTGTAATTGTAACTAACATAGGCAAGTATAGGTCGTTCCCATCAAGATAGTGGTTACTAGTATTTACCTTTCTCCTATTATTTAGCCTACGAATTGGAATTTTGGTTTTTAACTAAAAAATAAAAATTAAACAATTAAAATAAAATATAAAACAATAATGAATGCAAAAGACTAAGGAAGTTACTTAGAAAATAATCAATATCAAGAATTAGTGTCTAGGTAATGATTCCCTTTAAAAACCCTTAAATAATTATCCTTTTATTATATAGTTATTTCATTAACTATTGGATAGTAAAAATTTCTATCTTATGTTAATAAATTTCTCGAGACTACTAACAACTAACTAATAGGGTTATTAACTAAAACTTTCTACTTAAAAAGCACTAAATATTGTATTATCGATTTATGAATTTCGCTATTAGATTTGATGATAGGTTATTAATTGACATATTATTTTAGGGTATTTTTTAGAGCATATTGGATGAATGTAGTTCTGATTATGTTTTTTTTTCATTATTTTTGAAAGTTAGGAGATGTGGAACTATTTTGGAGAAAAGAAGCTAAAATCGACTAAATTGGAGAAGAATTGCACAAGGAATTTAAGAAGCTACAATGACAAGCTAGCCATGAGTGATTAAAAGCACATGGGAACGTGAACGAGTTGAGATCTTGCTAACGTATAATGCAAGAAGAAAATCAGACAAGGAAGAGATAAAACGACAGCACACAGGAGAAAATAACTGGGGATGACAGTGGGTTTTCAACCCGATTAATATCTGCATTACTCAACCCAAAAAAATAGACATGGAGGCTAAAAAATAGATTTTAAATGGATTTTAAATAGATGCTGAAAAATGAATGTGGATATGGATTTGGATATGAATCTAGTGATAACCCGAACCGATGGATACTCATATCCTACCCGTTTTTTATTAACTCTATTTTTATGTTTTTCGAATATTTAAGGTTAAATATAATAAAATATTAATATTTTCTGAGAATAAACAGCTTTAAAATCTTCACTTTACTCCTCAGTTCTTAAATTTTTAATCATATTTTATTTTCTTATGAGATGATAATAATGCAAATGATATGGAGATGAAGTTTTGAATGTTGTGGAGTTCACACAGACAATTTGAAGCTTTGGATATTTTAGTCTTTGTTCTAGTTCTGAATTGTAAAAAATATATGTTGTTTTTGCACTAAACATTATGATTTTTATTATTCCAATTTTATAATTTTTTAAGACATACAAATCAAAATCTTGATTTATTATTATTAAACTAATTTTGATTTAGAAAGTTCGCAAAAATCTGCTCTTTATATTTTCTATTTGGAAGTTATACTTTTATGTGGTATATAACCCGATGGATATCTAAAAATTCGAACAATCTAATAAATTTAAATATGAGTAGTAAATTGTAAAAATCGATGGATATGAATATAGATATAGGTTGAGTCATAAAAAATAAAAATAAAAATAAATAGAGTAATACCCAAACCGAATCCTACTCATTGACATCCCTAAAAATAACATAGACAAAACACAGAGTACACAGGAGAAATAAAAACATTAAAATGCAGAAGAAGTGAAATGCATAGTAGCTGGGAGAATGAAATGACGTAGCAGACCAGACATAAAAAGCACAACATCACTCCAGACACCAAAACGACACACATAGGAGCAGAAAATGCACAGTAGCAGAAATAAGTTAGCTAGAAAATGAAGCGAAATGGCAGAGTCCAGAAGAATGAAACGAAAGCAGCTCAACCCAGCATATGAGAAAGAAACAAAATGACACCAAAAAACAAGCAAACCGCCAGCAGAAATAAGAAGCAAATGACAATGCAGAAAAGGAGATAAAACTCCAGTAGCCACGAGAGAAACGAAACACACGTAACACCAAAACGATAACGCAGAGAGGAGCACAGCAGAGAAAAAGAAGATTAGTCCAAAACTTAAGCAAACAAAGGAGAAAATGCAGAAGGCCAGAAAAGTAAAAAGCCAACAGCCCACCGAAACGTAACGCATCAGCCAGAAAAGAGGCAAAACGTAAGACTAGAAAACGTAACGAAGGAAGATGAATCGTACACGCACTGATGGGTTATCGGTAACTGAGAACTTAGAATAGGTAGGAGAGAATTAGAAGGAGAGAAGTTTTCTTGAAATTTTTGTATGCCTCTCATCACGAGGCTCCTTTCATTAAATAGTTAAGACCGTTACA
>JANQBM010000221.1:17888640-17901607 GCA_025594535.1 Erythroxylum domingense | reverse complement strand
GATGCTTGTCCTCTTGTTGCTTCATTCGGTGTTGAGCCTTGGCCAAATGTTCTTTGAGCTGGGAAAGGACCTTAGACCGTTCAGATAGCAAGGTATCGATGGCATCGAGTTTGGAGCTACCTGTAAGATATTGCGGAAGGCTTGGGGGTGTACGTCCGTAGACAGCTTCGAAGGGCGTCATTTTAATGGCCGAGTGCACCAATGTGTTATAGTGATATTCTGCCCAATGGAGAAATTTGAGCCAGGTCTTTGGGTTATCGGCCACATAATAACGCAAGTAGTCGTGTAGACAACGATTCACCACCTCCGTCTGCCCATCAGATTGTGGATGGTAAGTCGAGCTAGTAGAAAGATGAGTCTCTTGAAGTTTGAAGAGTTCCCTCCAGAAAGAACTCATGAACACCGGATCCCTGTCAGAGACAATATCCCTAGGGAATCCATGCAGTCGACCAATTTCCTTCATAAATATTTCCGCAAGTGAAGCAGCAGTGAAATTAGTAGGAAGGGCAAGGAAGTGGCCGTACTTTGATAGCCTATCCACGACGACAAAAATCACAGTCCTTCCCTGGACAACCGGTAAATGAGTTATAAAATCCATAGAAATGGATTCCCAAACTTGTTGAGGAATCTGTAAGGGTTGTAATAACCCAGGCGGTGCTTTATTGCTACTCTTCACCTGTTGACAGATCGAACACTGTTGAACATAAGCCTCCACATCTTGCCTCAATCGTGGCCAATAAAAGGATGAAGAGATTCATGCAGTTGTGCGCTTCATTCCCGCATGTCCCCCAATGACAGAATCATGGTATTCTCTAAACAAAATCTCCTGTAAGCCTGATTCCGGAGGAACGAAAATCCACCCCTTAAATAATATGATTCCATCCTGGATCCTATAGTCTGCCTTTTCGCCGGGGTTATCCTTAATTGTTTTAAACAGAGACATCGTGGGTGGGTGTGTTGTAATAAATCTCCACAGTGTGGCCAGGAATCCGCTGATGGGTTTCGAGATCTGCAACTCCATCAACTCCCCATGAACTCGGGACAACGCGTCTGCTGGTCCATTCTCTTTTCCAGGTTTGTAAATGATCTCAAAGTCATACCCCAACAACTTTGTGAGCCACTGCTGTTGCTCTGGCGTCTGGATTACCTGTGTCATCAAGGCTCTTAAGGGCTGGTGATCTGTCTCAATTTTAAAGTGGGTGCCCAGAAGGTATTGTCTCCAACGTTTGACAGCCATTGTAATGGCATACATCTCTCGCGCGTATGTGGATGCTGATAACATATGTGGAGGGAGTTGCTTACTGTAGAAGGCTATTGGTCGGCCTCCTTGAGTTAACACGGCTCCAATCCCTGTTCCCGAGGCATCCGTTTGTACAGTAAAGGATTAGTGAAAATCTAGTAGAGCCAAGATGGGTGTAGTCATTAAAGCTTCTTTCAATTGGTGAAAAGCTTGGGTTGCTGCTTCAGTCCACACAAATGCTTCCTTCCGTAGCAACCTCGTCAATGGTTCGGCAAGCATGGCATAATTTTTAACAAATTTCCTGTAATATCCCGCAATTCCTAGGAAACCTCTCAATTTTCTAACACTGGTCGGGGTTGCCCATTCTTTAATTGCTGCTATTTTATCCTCATCCACTGAAAGCCCCTTTGGCGATATAACATGTCCCAAGTAAATCATGGAGGTGCTGGCAAACAACGAGAGCACCAAATGATGGGTTATCGGTAACTAAGAACTTAGAATAGGTAGGAGAGAATTAGAGGAGAGAAGTTTTCTTGAAATTTTTGTATGCCTCTCATCACGAGGCTCCTTTCATTAAATAGTTAAGACCGTTACAACAGAATCCGTTTGGCCTATAACTATATTTGTCTGTATTCTTATAATATTCCAGCTCATTTCAATATGTAATCGTTTAGTTTCGCTGGTTTCACGTGAATACGAGAGTTCTTCTTCCTTGCCTCTGGGCCTTGATTCTTCTTTTGGGCTGCTACTTTTACTTGGGCTGTAACACGCACAGTAGGGAGAAAATTGCCGCAGAAAAGGAAAAAGCATCCTTATCTCATCAAATTCAAAATAAGAGAGATAAGCAAAAATCCATTTCCACATCCATTTGAAATGGATTTGATAAATAGTAAATCAGAGAGAATTCAGAGACGTGGGGAGCATAGTACGACGCTGGGTGGTGTTTGGTTTTCATCTTTTGCTCTTCAACTTTGGTTTTCCTCTCAATTTCTTTAGTAAGAATAATTTTACTTTTCAATAATTTTCACGTGTTATTTCTTCTGTATGACTTTAACTAATTTGTTAGTTTTAGTTGGAGGATTATATTGAAGCTTTGAATAGGTTTTATAGAATTCAATTACGCATGGGTATTTAATTATTTCCTAAATTCACTAATTTTATGATAATTTTAGGTTTTATTGAATAGATGCATATATTTAATAATCCTAAAATAATCTATTGCTAATTAAAATGACAAATTCATAATTGTTTGTTGGTTTTAATAAGCGGCAATCGACATAATTTTATTTTCTTGTCAAGAAGTTTAATCTATGTCGTGGAATTAATTATTCTAATTGTAATAAATCATCTGTTGAGTTTGTTGGTTAGAATTTAGTCTCTATAAATCTTAAGGTTGTCGAAACACTAAATCCTATGGACTGCCTTTGGTGTTGTCTTTCGATTTGGAAGTAATTATTCGATTTGTTTGCGATTACCGTATAAAGAAAAGATCGGATATTATATATTTGTTCTTAATAACGATAATCAATTTATTCATGAATGTGTTAAATTACTTTTACTTCAATGATATATTGCATGACTCAAGGTGGAAATAAATTCTTTTAACCAAAAATTAGTTTTATTGAATTTCAAATCAGTTTATTTTTTATTTTTAATATTGCGTTTTAAACACAATTTCAAAATTCTCTTTTTTTTTACTTATTTGTTTAAAAGAGATAAACTATCATTCCTTGAGGAGACGACCCTACTCCACTATGCTATGTTAATATTCTGAGCAGGTTAATTATTTTTGGTTAGTTTGACACTTAGGCTAATTATTTTTGGTTAGTTTGACACTTACTATATGACCTTAATCTAAAGGATTTATATTGACCTCTCTCTAGGTTTGCAATCAACTCCTTTCAATTATGGTAGATCTATTCATACAAAGGATTTCTCAATCTTAGTGTTATGAATTGACATCATGCCCTAGTATTATGGATTTATTAGAACATGCATAAAACACACAATTGAATTACAATAGATCAATCAAAACAATTACATTAAATAAAAGAATCAAAACATATTATAGCACAAGCTAAAGTTTATCATACCTAAATACTAAAAAATGTTTAGTTACACATGATAGAAAACAAAATCAAACATAAATATGCAGAAATATGAATAGAAAATAAGGTTGATAATTCTAAATCTCCCTTCTATTCCATTGACTTTTCTTGCAAGTTTGGATTTGATGTAGTCTTTAATCGAATCTCCTTTGATGTTATCTTTATGATTTCCTTGTCTCTGGAACTTTATCATCGCCTCTCAGAAGTTCACGTCTAGAATCTACTCCAAAAGTTTCCTCCTGTTATTAGCCTCTGCTTACGCCCTTTTATAGTAAAATCTAGGGATTATGGGACATACATGATAAGGTACACGGTTGTGTATCAAATAGTGTAGCTCTAAAAACACTTAAAATCGTGACTTTACACGTTTTGAGAGACTTACACGGTCATGTATCTTCTAATTGCTTCAAAACTTTGTTTTATGCTAAGATTTCACCTAAATTTCCCTCTTTTGAGTCTATGAAGGCAATTATAACGTATAAATGCACTTTGAGTGAATTAAGTACTAAATATATAACAAAATTACAAAATATTAAGCAAAATAGATCAAATATGAGTGTATAAATATAGACAAATATGCATCTATCATCTTTTGCTTTTATTTTGATGGAATTAGTAGTTAACTAATTGGTTACTAATCATATGCAGTTTCTTCAAAGAGTATTTAGCATCAACACCATCGTAAAACCTCTTCCACCTACCATGGGATGTAATGTTTCTCGTAACTTAAGCTTCTTCGCTCAGATATTCACACAATTCTTTGGTATATTTGATAGTTTGATTTGCATATAACCTCCCTCTTTTTGCAAATGAAAGGCTATATGATTGTTCTTTTTCTCTGCATTAGTTAAGAGTTCCACCTGCTAAGTCAACAAAAGATGGAGATGTCTTTGTTCATGAGTTCTTCATATTCGTTGATTATTCTCTATGTGCCTTTGATGCTTTGATATCTATATTACCTCTTTGGTTGGATTTTTTAATGCATTTGACTCATTAACGCTTCTAGAACTTTATATTTATTTATTCGTCTAATGTTTTAACATGGTTGGAATAATTCTCTCTAAAACTTGGCTTTTTTATTTCTTATTCTCGCCATTACTTCAAGTAAACTGCAAAGATAGTAAGATTGCCATTTGTTCTTGCGACTTTGTTTTTTAAGGTATTTTCTTCGTTGGATATGCTGTGAATTTGTTGTGTTGAAAGAAATGATTACGAAAAATTTCATCTGGAAAGAATATCTACTAATTTTCTTTGTGTTGTGGATAATAGTTAATTCGCCTTTTCCAGTCTCTTTTAGATCTCTTCCATGTTTATGAGCTTATCCATGATCTTGTCCAATTTAGAATCCCATGAACTTGACTCATCTTACTAAAATCCCAATAGGTCTTGATGTCCCATGTGAGTCCTTACATTGCTAGACTAGTAGAAATCGGGGTAGTTCTGTGAACCCGGATTGTATGTTTTCAAATATGGATGATGACTTTCCTAACCAAATTGTGTCTCACTGAAATCTGCAAAGGTCCTTTGCTGCCAATAATATGTTTCCTTCATCATCGTTGTTTCTATCTCTGCTTGACATTTAACTTTTACGGATTCCTCATTTTTGCCTTGTGATGTCCAAATTGATGTGTATTCTACTTTGCGCTTAAACTTCCATCTCTTCTTTCTTTCTTTATTTTTTTAAATTTCTTATGATTGGGTACCAAAATCATAAGAGATGCTGAAAATTTCTTAGACTAAAAGAATTAAACTAATCCTATTGGACCCCGTTTTTGGAGCTCAACATCGGACATGAGATCATAAAACTTGAGCGTGGAGAGAGGCTTAGAATTTGGAAATTTGAAAGCAAAATTCTTCGGAAGCAAAGGCAGGCTTCGCCGGGGCGAACATATTGGAGAAAATCCCCTAGACCCTTCAAAAATTTCACGTCGCGGAGAACATATTGAACTTTGCAGTGGCAAGCCTGAAATTTTATTTTTGCCACGGTGACCATTTAGTCTCGCCACGACAAACTCACTACGCCGACGAACCCTGTGGCAGAACCCAAAGCCCAAAATTCCTATCTTACTAAAATGCAAACTTAAAAATCCTTCAACCACCCTCATCAATTCAACCCAAAAGCAATAATACATATAATATAAACGACTTTTCTAACTTTAATCTCATTTCAAACAAAATGTTTTGCACAAACAAAAACGATGAGCAAATTGAAACATTTTTCACTTATAACAATAGATAAGAGTTTTACAAAGCTTTAATGAGCATTTTAAGCCCTATTACATCATAATCCAAAAATACATAGTTTGCAAAAAGTATAATTTCTCAAAAAGCAAATAAAGCTTTGTTTTGCAAAAACTAACTTCAAAAGCAAAAATAAGTCTAATTGGAGTGATGTCTCGGCTCTTGACTACTCAATCTCTTGCTCCTCGCCTGAAGATGGGACGGAATGGGATGGGGTGAGCTTGAAGCTCATGGGTAACATATTTATAATCGAGAAACAAGCAAAAATCATTTTCAAAACTCATTGCCATTATACCTTTTTGGAAACCATAATAATTTCGCATGAAAAATCACCCAACACTTATTTCTGAAAATTCTCACTTTATCAAACAGTTCATGAGCAATTATAAATCATGTATGCATCAAACTTGCTAACATTTCCAAAGCACATACACACATCAGAATGGTTTGGGTAAATCCATGAACATGAAGAACTACACATTTCCATTTAATGGTCCTGTGTAGTCGTAAATCTTGACGTACTATTGTAATTCCACATAGTGGTCTTATGTAGACGTAAATATGAGGGAGTCCATAAAGAAGCTCTGTGCCACTAGCGGGCAGGCGGGAGAAACCTTTTTTTGGTCAACGTTCACGTGACATTCTTGAATAGATTACACCAAACCCACATAATATGTAATTCATGAATCGAAAAATAGTTTGCCCAAATGACATGTTGTTGGAAACTTGTTTTTTATGCACATGAGATATTTCGAAAAAAAAGAACATTTCTGAAAACCTGATTTCATAAACTTGCATCTTTTCAAAAAGAATTATTTTCAAAATTTTTTCATAAATCATTAACACAATGCATATAGCAAACATATAACAATTTCACAATCCAATCAAGAGCAAATAAATGCAACATCTATGATGCAATTGAAACCATTAAACTTCCTTGATTCAAAGAAAACAATGAGTGACTTATTTACTCTATTATAAAAATGTACCCACCTTGAATTCCTTGCTTATAAACTTGCTTAGGGATGTCTTTGCTCTTGCTCCTCTTGTCTCTCTTGCCTTACTTGATTTCCTTAAAAAATAACCAAAATTCCATTCAATTTGGTTTAGAAATCGGAAAGTCATATCTCAACAATTTAAACTATTTCTCATGCTGAAACAAAATTCTATATCCAACTTCCATCCCAAAATTGAAATACTTACAGACTGAATTTATACTTAATTCCTTCATACAATTTGTTTCCCTATGTCTCTAGTTGAAAAAAAATAAAAAATAAGTCCATTTGGATAACTACATCAAAATTTATGCCTAAAATATCAAAGCATGTTCGTGCAGGAAAATTGAGTTCACCGTGGCGAAACCCAGAAGTTTGTCGCAGCGAACTTGTTCGAAAACACGTTCCGAGAGCGTGTTTTGCTACATTTTCAACCTTTTAACCTCCCCTATTTCATATATCACCCATCTCAAACCTAAACCATCTCTTCTACTTCATTTTCAACTTCATTCCAACCCAATATCATTCACAATAAATTCATAATCTACTTTTGATCATTAACCAAACATTAAAACATTCACATAAATCATTTATCAATAACTTCCTATGCATAGTCACTTTACTTTCACTTCTAACCATCCCTAAATATGCTTCATCTAACAATCAAGAAGGGTTAATTGCTCATACTTACTTGTTTTAGCCTCAAATTCTTCAAGTTCTTCAAGAATCTCTAAAACCCTAGCTTGTTTTTCTTCTTTTCTCCACTTCTCTTTTTCTCTTCTTCCACTCATGATTTTTGCTTCTCTAAAATGTAAGACTACACTTTCTTCTCTCACTAATACCCTAAATTAATGAGAAAAGTCCATTATGCCCTTCCATTTATACCTAATATCTATTTGAACTTAAGTGGTCTTCCAAGAATGCTCTTATATCACCTTACAACATTAATACTTTAATTCCATTAAACCATGAAATAAATTCTCCCAAACTTGAAATAATAATTAGACTTCAAATAAAATGGTTTATCTAACAAGACCACAAAATTTATTTAGATCATGCTTAATAAAATAAATAAAAAATTTTTTGGGGCCCAACAAATCCTACTGACTCCCTGACAATGACGCTAAAAACTTGATGATTGGTAATTTTATAATTTATAAGCCCTCAAAATACTGCAAGCGCATAAGTCATGGGTGTAGTATATGAAGTGTCAATCCCTTGAGGAGTGGTTAATTAATTCAATTATAAGTTATCTAAGGCCCTAATAATTAAATGAAAATAAAAGTAGACAGAAAAGTAAACACGTGAAGATAATTAACAGAAAATTAATTTGTAAATTAACATAAAAAGAAATTAAATTGAGCTATACCAAATTCACAATGAGAAATCACACAAGAAGAAGTTCCAAATTATGAGAAAGGGGGATTTTTTTAATCATTAATGCTAACTTAGTCATTTATGTGTTAATAAAGTGTCAGTTCTAGATTATCGAAGGGAGGATTACTCTCTCTTATGTTATAATCACAAACCCTAATTAATAATCCCTAATTAGGTTAAATACCAATAATGTAATCTCTTAATTATGAAAATATTTAACCCCGAAAAATAAGCAGGCCTCACACGAGATCTCTTCGCATAATAACTGATTTGATTAATTATGTGGTCTATTAGATCGCTTAACTTTCATTAACCTAACTTAATCATTTTGCAATTGATTCACTCTCTCGATTTATTACCAAAGCATAAGGAGCTCAAACGAAAGCAAACTGAAACAACAAAGAACTAAAATGAAAGGATAAGGTTGGGGTGCCTCCCAATAAGCACTTAGTTAATGTCACAAGCTCGACCCCTTATTTTCTCCTTACGTGATAAAATTGTGATCTTTAGGTGTCACATGCGGCTCCTCCACATGAGGTTCTTCAGGATAGGGTCTCAGTGGATGATTCGTCATATTCAGCATGTTCCCTATACTCTGACTTTCAATCTTGACTGAGTCTATGCACTCTAGAAAGATCTCAAATGTCTCGTCGCCTTTTTCTTCCTTATTTAATTCCTCTAATATGCTATGTAAAGGTGAAGAGTTAGTGTAGAAAATAATCATGAACTCAGTACAAACCTCCGAGCTAAATGATATAGCTTTTTCTACCTCGAGCTCCTCTTCAACTTCTTCGACACAAGCAATTCGTTGAGGATTGACCTTAAAATTCTCCAGCTCATCATAACTTTGTAAAGTTTCCGCACAAATGTCCATTGGGTACACCTTGAGTTGATACGACTGCTCCTCTTCAGTTTGCAGTTCCAAATGATTGATATCTTCCCATCGAGGCAATGGTTCTTGCTGGAATTACAGAGCATCATATCGGATTTGCTGTACACCTTGCTGAAACAGCTGTTGCATATTTTGTTGGAACTACTGCATATCTTGTTGAATTTGAAGATTGTTAGTAGCCATAATATTAAGCATTTCTTCTAGAGATGCACCTGAGTCATGTTGGCTCTCCGAATCTTGGGCAGTAGACCATGTATTTTATGGAAATTACCCTCCATCCTGCTGGAATTGTAGAGTATTCTGCTGCAATTGCAAAGTATTAGAGTTCACAATATTAGTTAACTCTTTCAGAGATAGACCAGAGTCGTGATAAAAAGCTTCTAGTTTGCATGAGAATTGTTATGCATCCTGCAAACTATCATGAAAGTGATTATGATGATTACCCCATCCATAACAAAAGTTAGGTTGATTAGTCCAAACATTGTTATAGGATTGAGAATATGAGTTATCAAAGAAATTAGTTCCATCCATATCAATTTTTTTGTTTATTAAATCACAAACGTGAAACAAAAAAAAAGAAAAGATCATGAAATAACTGAAAAGAAATCAATTACGAACAATTATATACAAAACACCAATTAAAATCACAAACAAAAACTAAAACACCGCACTCCCCGAAGTAATGAACTTATGTTTTCCTTAGCAAATTTATGCAAACGAATGTGTTTTGAGGAACCATGGGACATGCAAACCAATGAAAGAATGAAAAAGATCAGTAAAAGAAAAAAAATACAAGAAATAACAATTAACACACGCTAACTCCTCGGCAACGGTGCCAAAAATTTGATAGCCTATCGCTAACTACCAAATAATAAATTCCTAACTACCAAACTATGCAGTAAATGATGAGCTAGGGTTGATTCACAAAGAGCTGGGATGCAAATGCTATTTCAAATGTTGTAAAAAAAGAAAACAAAACACCATGAAATGATGAAGATGAGACAACTAATATGTAATGAATGTAACCAAAAAGACAAACACAAAGCAAATTTAGAAAAGTCTAATAACAATGGTAAGGAAGTGGGCTGGAGATATCTTTGGGATTCCGAGATGTTTATTGATCCTTGAATGTAAATAAAAAGTACTCTCATCATGGTGTTAGCCTATGGACTCGACTAAGCTCTCGAACCCTTAATTTCTCTAAAGTAGGCAAAACTAATAAGCTCTAAAAATGCCCTCGATCTCTACTTTAACCTAGAATAGGCTCTCTAAGTTCAACAGCGAAGATGCATTAGGTACTAAGAAACAACTAACTTAGTCCATCTACTCATAAGCTCGGAAGGTGTAACCTACAGTTATAAGATCCTAGATTAGTTGATTAAGTATCCTGACAAATTCAACTAACCTATTGCTACTTCCAGGAATCACTATGGACTATTAAATATCACAAGCTCAACCCTAGCCTTCAAATTGGAATATTACCTAAAGGGTGATCAAGCCTACAAGCAATTTCTAATTCATGACATTTATCCTAAATCCCAAACCAACCTAGAACTACAAGTACCAATTTAAGACAAGTCCAACTCCATTCTCACAATTTCCATTCTTTCATCCTTGTAATATCTCCAAACCCCTAAGTAATCTAGCCACACATGTTCATATCAAGCACAATTGATATTAAATAAACAAAACCTATAACATAATCATTAAACATTCAAATACTCAATGAATTCAGATATACAAAAAAGCATAAATAAACTCAAACATCCAAGATTAAAACTGAAAGTTGCAGAAATAAACATCTATTGATAAATCACAAAGGTTCATTAATAATTCATGAGTTTCAACTATGAAATCCATCAAACATTCATTTTAAATATTCTAACACATGTAAAAAAGTGATTAACACTAAGAAAGCTCTAAACTAATGGAATGAATAGATTAAGACATATGAAAATAAAGCATTGAAAATGAAATAAACTAGCTAAGCATAAAAAAAAAACTTTTCTGCTCCTTCCCTCTCTCTTCTTGAAGTTTTCCAAAAGAGGCCAATTGTGTAGCCTGCCTCTTAGGTCCTCCTCTCTTTCTTTATGTAGTATGTTCCATTTAGGGTAAAACCTGGAATTTTCCTCTACCTCAAAAGTCCAAAAAGCCCCTCAAAAACTTAACTTCGGAAGGTCATCTGCAGTTGTCTATATACAGGCCAAGATCGTGGCCTTTAGTGTATGATCGTGGCTAGTTTATCTGCTCTTTGTCATGATCATTGCTGACACCCCACCATCGTGGCTGACTCCCCACGCTTGTGTTCTTATGCTCAAGCTTCTATCACGATCATGGCCCTAGGTTATTTCTCAGGTCTTCTTCGATTACTCTCCAAACTTTGTCAAACTTCTTCCTTTTACCATATATTTGTATACACTCCTTTAATAATTATGTAAACACAAGATGGACACAAATTGAGTATTTAAACACAAAAATAGGATTGAAAAGACACTGAAATGCATAAGAAAATATAAGATGATTCAATCCTATCAAATACCCCCATATTTGAACTATTAATTGTCCTCAAGCAAATTAAAATTAACCAAGATATTCTATCAATTTGTTTTCAAACAAGATCGAGTATATGTAATCCTTCAAAATTTGACAAACTCAAGTATCGAGCTACTACATATATGATAATCTTTTCATCAATGCACATAAACAAAATCAAAGGTATACACCATTGATCAAAGGTAAGATAAAACTATGATGGATTTTCCTCACGATGTTTACTCATTCCACTCAAGTGTTTAAGATTAGTGTTTCACTGAATACTCCCTCTAAGAGACTACACTATCATAGGCTTATAATTTAACCAATTATCATCCACATAGATTACAAGCCATCATGGATCAAAAAGGCCATTTACTTAAGGTTGTAATGGAGTTTGGGTTAAGGCAAGGTAAAAAGGTCAAAGGGTAACTCACAAGTATTAACAAAGTGCTAAATAAGAAGGGACAACCAAACATAAATTCTGAGATATGTATATAAATACCACAAACTACAACTACTCATCACTAACTAATGCTATTACGTTTCCTCCAACAGCAGAAACAAAGTTTCTTTTATTCAATAACGCCAACAATAGAGATGCTTTTCTTTTACTTTTTCTTTTTTCTCTTTTTTTTTATTTTTTTTTGAATAACACCAAAACAATAAAGATGTAATAGTAGAACAATCCAATAAGTCATGAGTAAAAGTGCCTCTCGAAACATCTTAGAATTGTATACAAAACAAAAGTCCCTAAATCATATATATCAAATGCTCACTTATTACTTCATTAAACTAATGACAAGATAAGGCTAATGGGTTTTTGGGTTTCAATGTAAGGTGATCAATTAAAAAACAAACAAGGTTAAAGGCTCAAATGAGTTGGCAAGGGAAAAATGAGTTGTTGGGTTATTTAGGCTAAGGGTTCAAAACAAAGAAGGCCTTAATCATTTCAATAAAGCATACATCTCGTAGTTTCAAACTAGTTCAATGCAAGTTCTGAAGGTAATCTTCCTGGAGAGCATCACAAATAACAAAGAAAAAGAATGACTATGAAATGCAGTCATATGGGCTCAAAACCTCGCATGTGCTTATGTGAAAATCCATCAAAATTTCATACATTACGTAATCATTCAAGTATCAACTTATTGAATGAGTTTATGCAACTAACTACTTCAATCAATCCATATGATTCACCTTCCACTCAAGCGGCCTAATTCAAAATCAAGCACACACCTCAATTCTCAATCCAACTACTATGATAGAATGGCATGGTTCAACATTCATCCTAGTTCATGTGGAAAAATGCAAAAACTTTTAAACTGTCCCCATCTCCACACTTAAATGGGACATTGTCCCCAATGTCATAAAATCAATAAAAACACAAGGGGATGAGAACAGAAGGACTTCGCTAGATCAAAGAGGTCTCAATGACTTGAAAGCATAATTCATAGCTCTGGTCTTGCATTCCTAAAAATAAAACAGACAAAAAGAAAATAAGGAACTTGTAACATCCCGTTTCCAGAGAACGGGTCGGACCAAAGAAAAGGGTCCAGGTGTGGTAAATTACCACACCTCATGC
>JANQBM010000221.1:17858812-17874432 GCA_025594535.1 Erythroxylum domingense | reverse complement strand
TTTCCTAATTTCTCTTATTTACCTCACTTGGACCCGTTTCTCTGGTCCGACCCGTTCTACGGAACCAGGATGCTACACAACTAATATGCAATGAACGTAACCTAAAAGAGAAGCACAAAGCAAATTTAGAAAAGTATAATAATAATGGTAAGGAAGTAGGCTGGATATATATTTAGGATTCAGGGATGTTCATTGATCCTTGAATCTAAATAAAAGGTACTCTCATCATGGTGTTAGCCTATGGACTCGACTAAGCTCTCGAACCCTTAATTTCTCTAAAATAGGCAAAACTAATAAGCTCTAAAAATGCCCCCGATCTCTACTATAACCTAAAATAGGCTCTCTAAGCTCCGTAGTGAAGATGCATTAGGTACTAAGAGACAACTAACTTAGGCCACCTACTCATAAGCTCGGAAGGTGTAACCTAAAGATATGGAATCCTAGATTAGTTGATTAAGTATCCTAACAAATTTTACTAACCTACTGCTACTTCCGAGAATCACTATGGACTATTACATATCACATGCTCAATCCTAGCCTTCAAATTAGAAAATTACCTAGATCAAGCCTACAAGCAATTTCTAATTCATGACATTTATCCTAAATCCCAAACCAACCTAGACCTATAAGTACCAATTCAAGACAAGTCCAACTCCATTCTCACAATTTCCACCCCTTCATCCTTATAATATCTTCAAACACCTAAGTAGTCTAGCCACATTTGTTCATATCAAGCACAATTGATATTAAATAAACAAAACCCCTAATATAATCATTAAACATTCAAATATCCAATAAATTCGTATATATAAAAAAGCATAAATAAACTCAAACATCTAAGATTAAAATTGGAAAGTTTAAAAATAAACATCCATTGATATATCAAATACCTAATAAATTCATATATACAAAAACGCATAAATAAACTCAAACATCCAAGATTAAAATTGGAAAGTTTAAAAATAAACATCCATTGATATATCACAAAGGTTCGTTACAAAATTCATGAGTTTCAACTACAAAATCTATCAAACATTCGTTCTAAATATTCTAGCATATGTAAAAACGTGATTAGCACTAAGAAAGCTCTAAACTAATGGAATGAATAGATTAAGACATGAAAATAAAGCATTGAAAATGAAATAAACTAGCTAAGCATAAAGAAAATAACAAAAACTTCTCTGCTCCTTCCTTCTCTCTTCTTCTTCTCTCTTTTTGAAGTTTTCTAAAAGTTGCAGATTATATAACCTCCCTCCTATGTCCTCCTCTCTTTCTTTATGTAGAATGTTCCATTTAGGGTAAAAACCTAGTATTTTTTTCTGCCTCAAAAGTCCAAAAAGCCCCTCAGAAGTTTAAGTTCAGAAGGCCGCCTGCATCTATCTATGCACAAGCCACGATCGTGGCCCTCTGCTCAAGCTTCTATCACGATCGTGGCCTTAGGTTATTTCCTGAGTTTTCTCTGATTTTCCTTCGAATGCCCTTAATGGTTTCTTCTCCATGGATGGCTCTCCAAACTTTGTCAAACTTCTTCCTTTTAGCATATATTTGTGTTCACTCCTTTAATCTATATGTAAACACAAGATGAACACAAATTGAGTATTTAAACATAACAATAGGATTGAAAATACATTGAAATGCATAAGAAAATATAAGATGATTCAATCCTATCAGTTGTCCACGTTTGTCCTCACACAAGCCACGATCGTGGCACTTGATTTTCCTTTCTATCATAATCGTGGCAGACCAGGCCACGATTGTGGCACCTTTTATTTAGTTCTGTCACGATTGTGGCTCACTGGCCATGATCTTGGCCCTAGGTTTGGCTCATAGCCTTCTTTGAATTTCCTCTGTTCTTCGATTTTTGCCTTGAAATACTAGCAAATATATCAAGGCACTTCAAACATATAAAATTGAAGCTCAATTGTATGCTCTAACTAAAAAAACACACAAAACAAAAATATTTAACTAACTAACTAACTAACATAATCCTAACTTAAACATGTACTAATCGTTCAATTTAATAACTAAACACATATTAAACTACCCACTAAAATATTATGCAATCTACTATTATCAACATCCCCACACTTAAACTTTTGCTTGTCCTCAAGAAAAAACAAAACAAGCAAAACAGAACACACCAGACATAAACAACAAAACACACACATATGCAATAATGGGATAATGGCATTAAATTTCATGAAACAAATTTAAATACAAATATGATCCCTTAAGTTTTTCTAACTTGTTAACTTGCGAACTCTGTGTCTAAGTACTTCAGACTAAATATACATACTAATCAAGACTTAATGTCACATTCATTCTCTCCTCTCACTTACACACATACATTGATAATTATTCGGTCACTATTTACTAAGATTGATAGGATATATTAACCAACACATTATTTTTGTTACTTTTAATTAACATAAACCTAGCCTTTTGATGCGAAAGTAAATATTTGTGATGAATGTCCCTTGGTTACTCAACTAGGGTATGTTTTTGTTAAGCAGTTTGGTTGGAATGTCATTATAGCCTTTTGATGTGAAGGCAAACATTTGTGATGAGTATCCCCTAGTTACTCAGCTGCATCACATTCTCAATTGGCTACTAACTCTATTTATAACCCGATTTGTTTCAAAAAAGGGCTAGCGGAGTAGTTATTAATTAAACAGAACACACTTTTTTTATTTTATTGCCTACCTCATTTCTTTAGTTAATCATTCTTATGAAAAGGTACTAACAATGCTACATATTTGATTGTCCTAAAATTATAAATGAATGTGTTAAATTCTAGAGTGAATGAACTAACATCATATCGTAATTAACATGGATATTTGACTGAAACAACCTAAAACACTGATTTCATAAACTAATAAATCTTCACAACCTAAAAGACTATGTTTAAAGCTAAATCGATCCCGTTAAGTCCTAGCCATTAACACATTCACACAAATCACACCATGCAATCCTAAACAAAACTCACATACAACATGCAAAATTCACATTTAAATAAAAAATATATAATGCATACAACCCTCCCCACACTTGGACAACACATTGTCCTCAATGTGAGAATAACAAATAAACAATATATAAAGTGGGAATAAAAATAACGAAACATGAGAACAATTGAAACAAACAATAAAATAAAAGACAAGGGTTATAATGTAGAACTCGTCATAGTGACTGAGGTAGTGACGGTGATGGTGTTGAGACTAAATATGCTTGACACCGAGATTACTTTACTTTCTTATAATTGATTGAAGAGAGTAAGAGAATTAGTAATCCAACCCATTCCAAATCATTAATACTTACTAATAAAAGTTAAACAAATCTAACTACACACAATTTAAAGCTAACTACTAAACGTGCTAATTTATGGTCTTTAGCTTGACCCTTCATCCTTTAAAACTCAGTCGGAATCAATTATGAATAGCTTGCTTCCACCAATTTTGCCCAATTTTAGCTTTGTAGCCTGTAAATAAGCTAAAATTGCAAAATAATCAAAAGGACAATATTAATAAAATTAAGGAAAACAATTAATGTCCTTTTCACCAACAACCTGTCAATAAAATAGGGAATGATGAAACTCCCTGAATCTTCTATTGAATCTAGCAGTTTTTCCTGTAAAAGGGTGATATGTTTTTGTTCTTCCTCAGTCAACCTTGTCTCTTCTTCTTCTTTCGCTCCATAAAAAGATACTTCCTTATATTTTTCAAGTTTTATGCCCATTGTCATATATTCTTCTTCTTTTTGCTCCTTTAAAGATTCGACCACATCAATTTTCATGAATGATTCACCCTCCTTCTTCTTATCTTGGTCTTCTACAAGGTAGGATTCAGCTTGTTTTTTCGTAGGTGCATTTAGCTCTTTCCCATTCCTAAGTGTGATAACCTTACACTACTCTCTTGGATGTACTTCAATATTGTTCAAACATTTTTCCACAGTTCTCTTTCAAAATTTATGGGAAAGTTGTCTCATTTGAAGCTCTAAGTTATGAATGGAAGAGGCATGGTCTGCTATTACTTGTTCAAACTTCTCTTTCAGTCTCTTCTGGGCCTCTTCCATATTTATGAGCTTATTTATGATCTTATCCAATTTAGAAACCCATAAACTTGACTCATCTTACTGAAATCCTAATAGGTCTTGATATCCTATGTGAGTCCTTATATTGTTAGATCGGCATAAATCTGGACATTTCTGTTAACTCGGATTGTACGTGTTTAAATATAGATGATGACTTTCACGACCAAATTGTGCTTCATTGAAGTCTGCAAAGGTCCTTTGCTCCCTATAATGTGTTTCCTCCATCATCGTTCCTTCTATCTCTTCTTGACATTTAACTTTTTCATATTCCTCATTATTGCCTTGTGATGTCGAAATTGATATGTCTTCTACTTTGCACTCAAACTTCCTTATCTTCTTTCTTTTTTTAATATATTTTTTAAATTTCTTATGATTGGAAACCAAAATCACAAGAGATGGTGAAAATTTCTTAGACTAAAAGAATTAAACTAATCCTACTAACTCCCCGACCACGGGACCCAAAACTTGGTGAGGGGCAAGTTTTACAATTTATAAGCTATTAAAATATTACAACTCGTAAAGAGATTTTTAAACATAAAAATCTTAACTACTAATTACATAATTATTCTTAATTCAACAAACAACAAACTTTATCTAAAGTTTCAAAAAATACTTTCAAATTCAAATAAACATATATTCAAAAACATAAACTAAGAGTAGACATGAGAAATGAAGATTAAAAGGCATCTAACAAAGAAGTTTAACAATGGACTTCATTTGAAAGAGACAACTCCACATTTACAGAACCAAACGATGCGACAAGGACGAGGACGAGCAGTACCTGAAGCAGATGTGATGATGACGGTGAGGACGATTGGTGATGAGGTGTGTTGACAAGATGCGTGGTGGCCTTCAGTAGCGACAGAGATGATGAATCTGGCTCGTCGAGGACAGTAGCATACTGAGGACATATGGTGGCACGATGATGATGTGCGGTGGGATGATGAGGAGGTGCGGTGGGACGACGAGGAGGTGCGGTGGGATGATGACGATAGAAGAGAGAAAAAAATGGGGTTGCAGTGGACGAGGGGAAATGGTGGGGGGGGGGGGGGGCGGAGAGGAAGTTGGGTTCGACTTAGGTTATATGAAAACGACATCATTTGGTGTTAAACCAAATGACGTCATTTTTTTTAAAACGTTGAACCAAAAGCAAATGATGATGTTTACGACTAAAATTTACCGATGAACTATTGTCGGTAAACTCAAAACTCATTTTCTCGACTAAGCATTCGCGCTTTCTTTACCAACGGACATTTCTTACTGTTGCTATATTTCATCAGAAAATTTTCTAGGTTGATTTCCCTCCATATTTACTAACTGAAATTTTTCTGTTGTAAATTAAAAATTTTCCCGACAATTGTACCGACAGAATGTGATTTTTCATGTGTAATTTCCAATGGTTCCATTTCTGTCGGTAATTGTCCATCGCTAATAACTAATTTTCTTGTAGTGTAAAATTAAAGATGACTCAGGTACCACTATTAAGAAATCAGTGCAGGATCTAATCACACGCATAATGGAATAAGGAAAAAAAATTGTTTGTTTGACTTTTCAAAGGCTAAAATCACTTCAAAATTTTATAATGTCTTTAACATATAAAACGTAATAAAGCATGAATCATAATTTATACCTTATTATGAAGCTTGATTCTTTTCTTATCATTTGCATTGAACCTTTTCAAAATTGGTTGATTTCAACCATCCTCTAATGGTATATATAAATCACGTTGGGAGAACTCTACAAATATTATAGAGAGGGTTACATAAGAAGTTTTAACTCCATTAGAGCATAAACCTACTTATAATAGGTATAGGACAATTTTAGTAATTTAATTGAAAGGAAATTCTTGTTTTAGTTAAATTTTAACTAGAATTATAATTAGTTCTTATTGAATAAGCCTTGATAAGATCCAATATCTTATATTGGTCCTTATTTACTAAATATCTTATATTTAATAAATTTATCAAAATTTACAGTTAAGTCTAACTTTATTAAAATATATTTTCTTTCTTCAATATGCTTTTTCTATGTGACCCGTTAAGATCTCGAATTTGGCAATTGATATAAATTACAACCCTAAATTGTATTTGTAATTAGATAAATTAAACTCCTTTAATTTATCTTTAATTTTCTAATTAAACAATTTATATCTATACATAAAGATTGACGTCTAGTAATACAACATGACTACTCAAATATTTAGGATATTAAAGTTTTTTTTGACTAACCTTTTCTTGCATACATTTTTTATATAATTTAATCCTTTTATCATATAATATTCCGATTAGACATAGAGCATAGAAATAATGTCTACTATATTTGAGATCACTCATATTAATTCTCTACCATTAGTAATTGATTCTCCTAATAACATTTATAAAATATTTTACAAAGTGTAATTCCATATTGGCTAAGGATTTCTCAAATTAATACTAATTAAGAATAATAGAACATTATCCCTAATTACTTTAAGGTGATGAATCCTTTATTGATAAGTCATCTACCTCTATATAGTTCATTTTATATGCAATGACTAACGATAGTTTGATAATTGACACTCTTTAAGACTTCGATAATTTACCTTAACTCCAACACTCTCATGACAAGAATGTTAAGAAACACTAAAGTCTTAACTCATAGTACTCATCATTTAATAACATGATCATCAATATACTTTTAGAGTACTCCCCTAATTTAGACGTTGAAGACAAAATCTTTTGATTAGACACAATTTAAACAAGTTTACTAATAAATCATGTTGGAAATCACTCTCACGGATCACATATTTGGCACTTTGGAAAAATATACTTTGGTTTATAGAAAATCATCCTAAATCCTTGTTTGTAATTTGGCTAACAATCAAGTAAGAGTTGATAACTAGAGATAGAATAAAAGGAGGGAGCCCTAGCAAACTCATTTGTGTCTTCCATAGCACTAACTAAGAATCACACAATTATTTATTTTTTAATTGTCAATTCAACTTACAGTTGCAACCAGTATTGCCATGCTCAAGGAGACCTCAATTTGTTCAAAATTGTTTTAGTAGTGTTATTTACATCATTTGGACATTAAAAAAGGTAGAATCTTCAAAGGGGAGCGGCTAGAGTTCACCAATTTAAAAAAATTAATCTTTTTGAATGGATAAGGGTACTAGTCTTGAGAAAAGGATTAGGAACTTTCTTAAGTCCACTTATGGCAGCAAGTTGTAGCTTATCATGAAATTGCCAAAAACAGGAAACTCCAAGTACATCACCAACTTTACTCTAGGGATAAGCAAAACAAGCTCTAGATTTACTCATGGTCCCTCAGGAATTGAATGCAGATATCCTATATAGACCTCGGGACAATAGTGACAATTGTTGAGTTCTGCAATCAAGCTCAAGATCATCGAAGTTTATTTTAGATATGAGAAGATCATACGTTGTCTGGCCCTACAACCTAACTTGGAACATTCCACTCCAAGTTCTTTCATAAGCCACTTTTTAAAATAATTATTTCATATTAACTTATTATCTCTAAGTAGTTGCACTGTTATCTTCTAATGACTGGTGTTATTGTCTTGTATGCGCTTTAATGTTGACTTCTAATTTATTAATATAATTTTTATATTTCAAAAAAATATATAATTTGCTTTTAAACTAATATTTATTTATTAATAAATTTTAATTGTTAAAAATATTTGAATTATTTAAAAATAAAAATTTTTATTTTATTTCATAAATAACTATTTCTAAAATTTTAAAATGCATTAATGTTAAGATATTTAAAATTTAAATATATTTACTGAAAATTATCTAATTTTAAAATATTAAAATTTAAAAATAATTTCTAATTAATTATAAAATTAAAATTAATTTGATTTAATATAATTACTAAGCCCAATTAACTATCTTCTCTGACAGAAAATCTTATCCTAGCTTGCTACCAAATGCTCAAAAGTGACTGCAAGATTTGTGTGGAGAAGACGGCGTATACTTAGATGGGCCTTGGCAGCTTGGTCCATATTCCCTGTATCTTGTTAATAACCAAACTACAGAACTGTTATGCTGTAGATAACCTTTTGCTTACTTATTTGTGCTGTTTTTTTTTCAGTTGGTTTATCTTTTCCCGTCTCTTGCGATTGTTTATTATCACGCTTTTGTTTTGAAGAACGAAAAGGAAAAATATTTGTAGGAATTGGCATATCTTATAATTAGCTTTTTCAACAAGGTTTGTAATGAATTGAACAAGCCATAGTTTCTTTACATTTTGACAAGTCAAAATAAATCTAAGTGCAATAATTGGTGTATTAATTTTTATCTAAAAAGGGAGTGTGTGCGGGTTGTTTATTTCAAGAATAGGCCAGATTGAACCACGATTTTTGTCATAATATTGTATTGTAATATGATGATAAAAAATGGCTGGCAAAAGTAAAATATGACAAAAAAGTCATTATATCGTTCTAAATAGTCCAATCCTTTGTTTATTAAGAAGAAAAAAGGATAAATAGAAATGTGGATTAACAAAAGAGAGATAATTTACAAGATATGATCCATCCGTAGCGGACATATCCATTTCAAATATTGAACATAAAAAGAGAATTTCCTTATTTTATAGCTTATTTTAAAAATCTTTGTTTTGACCTATAGGATGAGGCTCTTTTTTTATTTCGATTTTAACTTGTTTTTTAACTAATTAAGTGGGCCAACCTTTGTCTAGCCCGAGCAAACCTTTGCACACTTCAGTTACCTATTGGGAGGCCTATGCCTTACAAAAACTATCTACCTGAGATTGTCTCTTGGCCCGTAGGTTTTGACATAAGGTTAGAATCTAGCTCTTTTAGAGTGGTAGCTCACTAACTCCCCCTACCTTCTTTATTATTAAACCCACTCTAAAGAGGTTTAACAATCAGAGGTAGCTTGAGTCTTAATAGTTGTGATTTGCATGATATTTTTGGGTTCAATTTGTTAAGTATTTAATGTTAATTTGAGTGTTTAGTATGTATTTATGTTTTAATTGTGTTAGTTTATGTGTTTAAGTGTTTTTATGGGTTAATATGAGTCTTTGAGCTTAAATGTTATATTTTTGAGATATCTTGATGTTTTTGTTAGTGTTTCAGGGTAAATGGCGAAGAACAGATAAGTTTCGAAGAGTTTGGCAGAAAGAGGCGAGCTGAAAGAACCCAGGCCACGATCATGCACTTTGGGCTACGATCGTGCACTTTGGGCCACGATCGTGACAAAGAGGGTTTGTCACTGCATCGAGATGACACAAAAACTCAAGTTTTGCAATACTTTTTATACCGTTTTGACCCTAAATTAACCGTAGGGCTTCCCAAGTATAAATACAACATTAAGGGATAGATGAAGCAGTCTTGGGTAAGAGTCTTTTGCATCAGTCGAATTCCGAAACCCTAAACAGTTTATTGAGAGATTGAGGAAGGAGACGAAGGAAGAGAGACATGGAGAAGAAGCTTGATGCGAAGTACTTCCCAGAACAGAAGGTTTCCTGCCATTGCTGCCTCCGCTATTCTGTTCCCGAAGTATTTTCCGATTATTTCAATTTTATTGATGTATAAAGTTGAGATAGTTGTTGAGAATAGGTTGTGTTAAATGTTGAGTTTTTTGTATATACTCTCCTTTGGGGTTTTTGTCTTGGATATTAATGAAATTCGATTTATTGTGATTTTATTGAATTATTTGTGATTCAATTTTTGTTTTTAATAATTCAGTAATAAACTGAGAAGGTGAACCGAGTGAATATCATCAAATTGGGCTAACCAGAGTTAAGTAATTTGATAGATAAAGAATTGAATCAAACCGTTAAATTTGTGTAGCGAGAGATAGTGCATAGGTTTTCGGTAGGTTTTTAGACAGTTTCAGAACTAATTTAGGTTTTGGGTCAATTGTAAATTGAGAGATCACAATTTCATAATTTGAATTAGGGATCATAAATTAGGGTTAAAGATTATAACTGGAGAGAGAGTAATCCACCCTAGAATCATTTAGACCTAGTAATTTGATAATCGCATAATTAATTAGAGTTTCATTAAGGTTGGATAAAACCCCTTTGCTCTCAATTGATAGTTCCTAGGTTAATTTTCGATTGGGTTGAGCAAACTGCTATCCTGTTTATATTTCTGAATTTTAATTCTCGTAATTGATTGTTTGATTGATTAATTTTCTGTATTAGTTGTTTATTTTGAATTGTTGTGATTTAGTTTATCCTTAGATTTTAGGACTAAATTGACCTTTCTTGTGGGATCGATACCTTAGGTACTACATGAACGACCCGTGCGCTTGCAGTATTATCAAGGTTAAAAATATTAAAACTTTTTCATAGCGTAAGATCCCGATCAAGTTTTTGGCATCGTTATCGGGGAGGCGATAGTTTAGTTCTATAGTTTAAGGTGTTAATTGGTTTAGTTTTTAATTTTTATTTTCGTTTCTGTCATTTTATTTCAGAATCGTACTCTTGCATGAACACAAGATTCACGAGAGGTTCGAGTCGTGCAGCGGAGACGTTGGATTTAGATATCAATTGACTAGAACGAACCCTTAGGAAAGGTCGACGAGAAGAAGATGAAGAGAGTGGAAAATCAATAATGGCAGAGGAATTCTAATAGAATATGGACCACGGAGTGAACCAAGGTTGACAAAAAAGGACTCTGATGGACTTCATGAGGCCGAGGTTCAATGCTGCGAACCAGGGAGTGGCTAGGCCACCTGTTCAAAAGGCCTCGCTCGAGATAAAACCAGCACTCCTCAACATACTTCAACAGAATGTGCAATTCTATGGATTGACGAACGCGGATCTGAACGTGCATATTGTGAATTTCCTCGAGATCTGTGATACTTTTCAGTATCATCAGATGTCAGAGGATGTTGTTAGACTTAGACTGTTTCTCTTTACTTTTAGAGACAGGGCAAAGGCTTGGTGCCATTCACTGAGCCCAGCCAACATCACGACATGGGATTACCTTGTGCGTGCCTTTCTTGATAAGTATTTCCTGTTGACCAAGACCAGCAAGATAATTAAGGAAATCACTAATTTCCAACAAGATGATGGGGAATCAATCTACAGAGTGTGGGAAAGATATAAGGATCTGTAAAGGAAGTGCCCACACCATAACCTATCGAAGGAGTTCCTTTTGCAAACCTTTTAAAATGGAGTTAACCTATCGACAAGAGGCACAATTGACGCAGTGTTAGGAGGATCTTTGATGTGAAAGACTATTAATGAAGCAGAGGAGCTGATTGAGGAGATGGCAAGCAACAGTTGTTTATGGACGAATGAGCGAGGAAGGCAACCAACTAATTTCAGAGAGCAGAAGAGAATTGTCACGGTCGATTAGATGACAGAGATGCAAGCAAAGATCGACAACCTGACGCGACAATTGAACAACATGAAGGCATCATCCTCAGCTCAGGTGAAGTCTGTACATTTAAAGTGTGAGCTCTGTGGACAGTTAGACCATAACACCGTGGACTGTTATTTGACGAAGGAGGACAGTCAAAAGCAAGTGAATTACATGGGGGCATAATATGGATGAGGAGGGGATAACAATCCCTACTCCAATACTTACAACCCTGGGTGGAAGAACCAACCTAACTTCTCCTGATCAAATAATAATGGAGGACAATTCAGGCCTCAGGGACAATCAGGCTTCCAGCAAAATAAAAAAAGCTCGATGGAATCGAAATTGGATAAAATTTTAGATAAGCTTGGGAGTTTAGACAATGCATAAAAGAACCTGGAAGATAAATTTGAGCAAGTCACTAAGAACCATGCTTCCTCAATTCATAATCTAGAAGCCTAAGTAAATCAATTGTGAAACGCCTTTTCTATGCAGAATTTGGAAAATATTCTTAGTACTTCAGGAAAAAAATCAAGGGAGCAACTAAAAGCTATTACACTTCAAAGTGGAAAGGAACTTGAACCACCTACAAGGACAGTGGAGGAGCCCGTCCAGTCAGTGGAGAAAAATCAAGAAAAGGAGAAAGAAGTGGAAATGAGCGAATATCCTCCTTATGTTGCACCTCCACCGTATCAACCCAAAGTTCCTTTTCCTCAATGACTATAAAAGAAGAAGTTAGATAAACAATTTGCAAAGTTCATTGAGAAGTTAAAGACGCTACAAATTAATCTCTCCTTTGTTGACGCATTAGAACACATACCTAAATATGCAAAATTTCTAAAGGATATATTATCGACGAAGTGTACTTGGGAAGATAATCAGATGGTAGCTCTAACTGCGACTTGCAACTTAATAGTCACCAGTAAAATGCCTTCAAAATTGAAAGATCTAGTAAGTTTCACAATATCTTGTGTGGTTGGTGAATTTGAATTTACAAAGTGTTTGTGTGATTTGGTAGCTAGCATTAATCTTATATCGTTGTCAATATTCAGGAAGTTGGGACTGGGAGAGGTCAAGCTAACATCAATGTTAATTTAATTGGTTGATTAATCCATTAAAAGGTCGTTTGGAATAGTGGAAGACGTGCTGATGCGAATGCATAAGTTTATTATTCCAGTGGATTTTGTGGTTTTGGATTTTGAAGAAGATAAGAACTGCCCACTAATCTTAGGTCAACCATTTATAAACACAGGAAAAGTTATAATTGACATTCATGAATGGAAATTAACACTTCAAATAGGAAAAGATTAGGTCGAATTCAATATGAAAAAGGCTTTAAAGAATCCAATAATAAGCAGTGCATGCATGAAAGTTGAAATTATGGATCAAATTTTGTTGCAGTCGTTGGAAGCAGAGGTTGACATTGAATATCAGAATCCTGAATCTAAAGAAGATGATGAGATGGAGGAGGCAGATATTTAAGTGCAACAAGATAAATTAGTTTTGACTGAAGCACCCACACCACCATCTTTAGAGAAACCTCCGACATTAGAGCTTAAGCCTTTGCCTGCACACCTTAGGTATACCTTTCTTGATGAAGGTCAAATGCTACCAATAATAATTTCCAACCAATTGAATAAAAAAAAGAAAGTAAGGTGGTGGAAGTTGTTAAGAAGCAGATGAAAGCCATTGGATGGCATATTGCTGACATTCGAGGAATAAGCCCGAATATCTGTATACACCGAACAAACTTAGAGGAAGGATGTAGAATGGTAATGGAGCGTCATCATAGACTAAATCCTAACATGAAGGAGGTGCTTAAGAAAAAGATCATAAAACTCCTAGATGCAGGGATAATTTATCCCATCTCTGATAGTGAATAGGTCAGCCCAGTACAATGCATACCTAAAAAGGGAGGAATGACGGTGATAAAGAGTAATAGTGGAGAAGTAATTTCAACAAGAACAGTCACAGGATGGAGAGTATGTATAGATTATCGCAAACTCAACTCAATGACTAAGAAATATCACTTTCCTCTTCCATTTGCAGACCAAATGATAGAAAGGGTAGCTGGCCATTCATTTTATTGTTTTTTAGATGGATACTCGGGCTATAACTAGATTTTCATCTATCCTGATGATTAGGAGAAAACCACATTCACTTACCCCTATGGCACCTTTGAGTACAGACGGATTCCTTTTGGACTTTGCAACGCTCCAGCCACATTTCAAAAATGCATGATGTCGATCTTTACTAATATGATAGAAGACATAATGGAGGTGTTCATGGATGATTTCTCAGTCTTTAGAGATTCTTTTGATATGTGTTTAATTAATTTAGATAGAGTTCTACAAAGATGTGAAAATCACATTTAGTACTAAATTGGGAGAAATGTCATTTTATAGTATAAGAAGGGATAGTGCTATAACATAAAATCTCACATCAAGGATTTGAAGTTGACAAAGCAAAGACAGAGGTAATAGAGAAACTCCCACCACCAGCAATGTAAAAGGCGTGTGATGATTCTTAGGTCATATATGATTATACTGTCGATTCATCAAAGACTTATAATAAATTGCAAAAACTTTGACAAACCTTTTGGTCAAGGATGTGCCCTTCGTGTTTGATGATAAGTGTAGGTCTGCATTCAACACCTTAAAGGAGGCATTAATATCAGCACCAATGTTATCACAATCAGACTGGACACTTCCATTCGAAGTTATGTGTGATGCAAGAAACCAGGCTATAGGTTGTGTTTTGGGCTAAAGGAAAGATAAAAAGCTGCATGTGATTTACTAAGCCAGTAAGACTCTTGCAGGACTACAACTAAATTATACCATCACAGAGAAGGAACTACTTACAGTAGTGTACACATGTGATAAGTTTCAACAATATCTTTTGGGTTCAAAGGTAATTGTATTCACTGTCTATGCAGCACTAAAATACCTTTTCAATAAGAAAGATGCTAAACCTAGGCTCATTCGATGGGGGTTACTTCTGTAAGTGTCGGACCCCATTTTCAGAGCCCAACTATCGCATTCGGATACCAATATTTTACACAACCACTTGCATTCAAACTAACCCCTTTTTGGCTCATCTCCATTCTAGCCTAAATATGTCGAAGGATAGCGTTGGCGAGTCCCCAATTTGCATATGAACATGCTTCGGGTCAATTAGCATAACTTCTTAACTTCTTCTTCATTTTTTGGCCTGTCGCTTGTGTTTTATCATCTATCTTTGACTTTTATCGTCTGGGTTTGACCTCCTATCGTTTGTGTTTTATCGTCTGCCTTTCATTTACTTTTGCCTTTCATTTGGGTTTGCCTTTCATTTGCGTCTGCCTTTCATTTACGTTTGCCTCTCATTTGCGTCTGCCTTTCATTTGCGTTTATCTTTCATTTAAGTCTGCCTCTCATTTGAATCTGCCTTTTATTTGTGTCTGCCTCTCATTTGTGTCTGCCTCTCATTTGCCTCTGTCTCTCATTTGCGTCTATGTGTGACGTTAGTACAGACGATTCCTTTTGTCTGTGTTTTTCCTTCCCGTCTGTATGTGACGTCATCACAGACGATACTCTTCCTCTATATTTTTCCTTTGCGTCTGTGTGTGACATCATTATAGACGATACTCTTTCTCTATATTTTCTTTTGCGTCTGTGTGTGATGTCAACACAGACGATACTCTTCCTCTGTATTTTTCCTTTGTGTTCAGAACACAATCTCTACAATTCTAACATGCTATTCTAGTACAAACAACCTTGGCAATTTCAATAGAGAAGAACATGCACATGTACGTTTCATTATCCCAATCTTCAAATATAACAAAATTAGACATAGAAAGGAATTCAATCTCACTTTCTCATTTTTAAACACAATCATGGGGTGTTTGGTTGAGTGTAATAGAAATTCTATTACCTTTCTATTCCCACCTATTACTCATTCTCTTGTTTGGTTTATTTTATGATCCAAGGAATAGCATTCTTAAAGATTACCTATTCCTTAAATTAAGGAATAGCTAAAGACAACCCTCCTCCTCTTTACCTATTCCATGCAAGTGGGAATACCTAAAATGCAACTCTCTTTCTTTTGGACAACTTATACCCCTCAATAATAGTAATAATTACTAATAATAATAATAATAATAATAATAATAATAATAATAATAATAATAATAATAATAATAATAATAATAATAATA
>JANQBM010000221.1:17836007-17852155 GCA_025594535.1 Erythroxylum domingense | reverse complement strand
CATTCTAAAATTATTTTTCTTTGGGGTTAAAGTCCATAATTATTTTACTAACCCAAAATGTTGTCCTTTAATGGCCCAAAGGCCCAAAATCAGTCCAGAAGTCGCCCATTGGGCCTGGAAGCACGTCTGGCGCGTGCGCATCACAACAGGAACCAGCGTCCATGCGCTAGCATCTGCGCTGGCCCATAAGCAGCGTCTGGCGCGTGTACCACACACGCCAGACGTTGCATCATCGTCTTCCTTGAACGATGATTTCTTTTCTGTTACAGTTTTTTTTAACTCTATTCTAACGTTTCATTGCATGGATTCTTGTCCTCTCTTGCCTTGAGTCACAATTTACATCATCCACCATTACCTTTTTTGGTGGTCAACACATATGACTCAAACTCATGGAGTTTCTCACTCTAACCCATCACAGTGGAGTTTCGTGTCTTTTCTTATCTCCACAAGCAAACACAGAACCCACACCCATATGTTTTGCATCAACACCGAAAGTTTGTTTCATTTTTTTTTATGTTCGTGTATCTTATCCTTCATCTTCGATGATTGTTGACAACCATAAAAGCATATCTCAACACAGTAACACAACGGTAAGTACATGCATGACATTATCAACACAACGTATTTTGCATGATTCTTATTTTCATGGAATTTTCGTATACGAAACAGGCATTAATAACACAGACATGCAATAATTATTAACAGTGTTGATAGAGAACATAAACACAATCAATACCTTCAAACCATTCAATACCGTGCTTCTTGCAGAAACATATTCGGTAAACAATAAATCATGCATTATGAGCATCACAAATAGTACAAACAACCATGGTGTATGGCAGACAATAATAATGCAACACCCATGGCTCTGATACCATTTGTAAGATATTTATTGGATAGAATGATTTTGTGCGTACCTGTGTCCATGATTGTTTTGTTTTGTACAATATTGATTTATTTCCTTTCTGCTTCCTTCCTTTAAGTGGTTCTTCAATGGTTCAGAATTATTGAGATTTCACACACTCATAAGTGTTTGTTTCTAACACTTACATACTCACTCACCAACCATCATGTTGGTTCATCAACCATCATAATGGGTCATTGCTGGAAGAGAAAGGAAAAGGGTTTGACCCATTTGAGATCCATACTGTAATACCCAATAACCATTATCTCGGGTGCTTTTCATGGGACTCAAATCTATAAGTTACATGGGACATAAAATAATCTAACACCTTCTAGCTGAGGGTGAAGAGGAATGGAAGTAAGACGATGCAACAAACACAGATGTTTAGATGAAGTAAAGCGAAAAGAGGAAACAAAATCCAGAAAAAGATTAGGAAATTAAGGATCAATTTTCCCCAGCTGTTATGGTAAGAGATAATAGGAAAATTATTCTAACATATTTTTTTCAGTTTTTTTAATCGTGGGCTTCAATCGATTTCTAGAAAAAAAAAGAAAAGCAACCACTTTTAACCCAAAGATTACCCAAACAAATGAAAATAGTACTGTCATTGTTGTATTATCTCTAACCTAAAAACGAAGGATTCCTTGGCATTGCTTGCTAAATTTGTCGCTTGATGTGCGGTTTGCTTTATTACATGTTTGGATTTTTATGTTTTATTACAAAAAGATCTGTTATATGAGTTTCGAGTTTTGTCTTTTCTTGCAGTGACTATTTTATTATCATTTTGATTTTTAAAACTTTTATTTGGTGGGTGGCTACGCTTGATGTCATTTGTTACTCTGAGATGCATGAAATTTTTATTATGTCAAACATAAGCCCACCATAATATAAATGAAGAACAAATTAAGCTTGTTTTGCATAAACCAATCTTATGACCTGCATCCTTTTTTCTAGTAGGTTAAAACAGAGATTAACCATCCATATGATCCAACTGGACATATACTAAAAATGGCAATCAACTTGTTGAAAGCTTGAAGAGAGATTCAAAACATATATAAGGTTATTTTCTACTCAAATGTTTAGAAAATAACACAATATAGTTTTATTCAGGCGTTTTGCCAATTTATTACTTGTAGAGTTGACATTTTGCCATAGGCATAGTCCAGTCCTACCTAGCTGACTCAAAGTCAATAGAATCGGTCTGAGTTAATCAAGATTCAAGTCAGTCAAAGCTTTTTTTTGGGTTTCGAGTTAGCTTAGACTAGGATTGTTGCTTAGACTAGGATTGTTCAGCTCGCACTACAACAAAGTTGATTTTTCTCTACTAAAAAAATTGTAGCGAAAGGTATTAAAATTGTAGCTAATAGGAATTGACGTAGATTTAGTTTCATGGCCCAAAACGTCGTCAAATTTTGTAGTTGAAAACTACAGGTGACGTTTTATACTAATTATTGCTAACAGTTTTTGCCTACTTTTTTGCTTTTGTAGCGAAAAACTATTAGTGATGGTTTGAGGAATCATTGCCAATAAGTTTGCCTACACTTATTTTTCGTAGCTAATAACTATTAGCTATGTTTCCAAGAATATAGACAAAAGTTTTTAGCTACATTTATAGGAATATAGGCAAAAAAAACAAAATATTTTTAGCTATGTTTTATAAAATGTAGTCAAATTTTTAGACTACGTTTTAACAAAATGTTATACCATGTTAGAATAAATTATTTGTTGCATTTTTAATCCATATTATTGTATATAATGTTTTAATATATTTTTATTATTAATTTATTATACAAAAAATTATACATAAATAATTGATTATTTGAAGCATTGTATATAAAAATAAAATAACATTAAATTTCTTAGTATGCAAGATTTTAGTTACGACTTTAACAATTCTTATATAAAAAATTAATAAATATAAAGACTAATTTACAAACTATAATACAAATCACTCAATCATTGCATCTTCTTTAAAGTGATAATTCGAGAAAAAAAGTATTAAATTTAAATTATAATAAAAATAGGAATTAAAAGAAAAAGAATAAGAGATGTAATTAATACCATTAACTTTCATCTTCACTACTATTATACTCTGAACTAGGTATTTTTCTGAAGTATTTATCATGCTTGACTAACTTTTTTCGAGTATGATGTAATTTAGCCTTAAGCGTCTTGTTTTCCTCTTTAAGATGTTGAACGTATGTGGATCTTGATGAGGTTGAAACATTTGGCTTAGGGCCAAAGCTAAGACCTATGATATAACCAGAATGTGTACCAAGCACGATATTCTAAATGTCTTCTACATTGACCTCATTCTCCTCAGACATTGATTTCTGTAATAACTCTTGCATTTTATTCTAAAATTTAAAAACAATATCAATATTCAATACAAATATTATTAGTTAGTATTACATAAATAAATAAACTTAAATTTTAAATAAATTTTTATACTTACATAGTTATTTTCTGCTTCTTCTAACATCCACTCTTGACGTTCCTTATAGTGAGTGACTTTGTATAGTGTAATCATATCACACTCTTGTCTATATAATTCCTTCTCACTTTGTTTGATACAAAAAAAAAATACAAGGCACAATAAATAATATATTATTTATTGATATAATTATAACTTGTAAACAAAGATCTTACGTATTCATTTTCGACGACTGCAAATAATTTAGACCCTTGACTATGTGGTGTTTTCATTTTTCCTCTGTTGACCTTAGCTTTCTCACATTTTTCCTAAATGAAGAAAAAAGTTAGATAGTCAATAAATCATCTAACAAGATTAATGGAAGCAAATGTGAATGAAAAGAAAACAAACCTAAACTTTGGGAGAGGCTCAATAATCACACAAATTATTCCAATTTTCTTGAGACATTTGTTCTGGAATATATCTCCTTGCCTCCGCATCAAAAAGAAAAGACTTATAAAACCAATGCAACCTATAACAGTGATCCATGGTCCTTTATTTCAATAATGAAGTCAAGTAGTTTGAAATATCAAGGTTCTTACTATTGAAAATATTCAATTTCATCTATAATCAATAAATAAAAATGTACTTAATCTTGAAATAAGTGAAATAATATTGCATATAGTTAAACAAATTGAAAATTTACTGCAACCTTAACCAAAGCATTTTAAAGTAAGCTATCTTCCTTCAAGTCTTTAGGATGCTTCAGGCAAGGAAATTCTATTTTTTCAATAATCTCCAACCCACTTGACAATTTTGCACATTGGATCTTATATATAAGATGACCTTGTAAAGTATCAATGTGTATTAATAAGTTGATATTCTTTGCAACATTCATTCATGTCAATTTACAACCTCTAGTTGTAACTCTACATCTTTTTTTAAATGTTGACATTAGAACCTGAAGACAAATTAATAATGATAAAAAAATATGCATTAAACATGTAAATATATATTTGAGCATAAGTCTATTTTTAGGTGATAAAGATTAACAAATTAACAAACCTGCAGACCCCTCTATACTAGTTGATTTATTATTGTTTGAGTAAGAATGAGGTTATTCCTGACTAATTTCAATGGTGGCTGAGGTTGAATGTTGTTGTTGGATAGAAACTGATAGATCTGGTTGAAGTTGTAGGTCCCTCTTTCCTACAATTTCGATATCTATCACCAGGGCCGACCCTGGGCAAGGGCAGGGTGATCACCCGCCCAAGGCCCCTCTTTATAGGTGATAAAATATGACCCATTTTTATCTTTATAAAAAATAAAATGAAATAAAATAGGGCATATTCTTGACCTTATAAAAACAACAAAAATGGCCCATATTTTGTTTATTTTTATTCTTTACAAGGGCCCAATAATAGGAAAAAATATGACTTTTTTTTTACTTTGCCTAGAGCCTATAAAAACATATTTTGCCCAGGGCCTATAAAAACTTTTTTTTTACTTTGGCCGGGCTCATATATTTTGTCACCTTATTCTCTTTGTTTCTACCAGGTACCATTATATTAGACATCTACAAAAACAAACATAAATTTTCTTAACATTACAATACATCCAATCTTCATTACAAACATACATTCAATCGTTAACATTAATTGCATTAACATAACTCAATCATCAACAATCCGCATTAATATAAGTTAACCATCAATAAATCGCATTATAATAACTCAGTCATCAACACTTGTAGATTAAAATTTCATGAATTCAATTGTATTAGATAAGGAATTCAATTGAATAATTTAGTTAATTTACGGTTCAATAAAGAAGAAGCTTTCACCATCTTCCAAACGACAAAATGAAACAAAGCAAAAACAAAAACCCAGAGAATGAAAACAGAACACCTAAGAATGAAAGCAGAATACAAAAATAATACATAAGGTGGACGACTTACCTAAACGGATGGACAATCGGAGACAACCATAACAAACGACAAAGATGGTTGACATGAAAGGCTTTTTGAACGTAAAAACTAAAGAGAAAAACAATGTCAAATGACGAAGATAAAGACAAATTGAAGTTTTAAAAACGACATCATTTTTGTTAAATTCTGAAAAACTATGGCCAACAGTTGGGAATGATTTTTGGAAAATGTCATCAAATGTAGACCAATGGCGACAAATTTAGAGAAACATCGCCAAAAGGTTGACCATTAGTGATGATTATAAAAACTGTAGCCAAAGGGTTAACCAGTTGGTGACATTTTCACTAAAGTGTCACCAAATTTAAGGCTTTAGCGATGATTTTATTATATATATATTTATATTTTTAACAAAATTTTATGTAATATAGACATTCTATAAAATTGTATAACATTTATATATAATAAATAGAGTTTTGTGACACCATATAACATTATCAAATCATATATTTGAAAGAGAAAAATAAAAAATACAAATCTATGTAATATTGTTTTTATAAATTTTTGAAATGACATTGTTGTTAGTTAAATTTATTTTTAGACTTAGAATCGTTGTCAATAATATTAAAATTTATTTTTTTGGATATGATATTAATGTTTAATATTAGTTTCCATTTTTAATATATAGCAATTATTTTTGAATTATATTGTAATTAATATAATTATATATGGTAATTAATATAATGATATATGAATATATAGATAATAATTGTAATTAATATAATGATTTATAAATGTATAGATAATAGATAAATTTTCTCATATTTTAGTTATCATATTATTCTATTTAATCATAATTATCTTTTTGTTATATATAAATTCTATATTGTTATATAGAGTGTAATATATAGAAAAAGTGGGGACAATTTTTGTATTCGTCACCAAAAGTGAAGTCAAAATCACGTCGTTTTATGAAATTGAAAACCTAATTACCCAAAGATAGGGCATAAATTATTTAGATAGAGCTTGCAAACAATTAAGGACCTAAAATAGAGCCCATTTCTGCAAGCAATAGATATTCTAGAGAGTTCCATTGGGATTTACATAAACGGTCTAGATGAATTGGAAGGTTCAATAGCATTTTCTTGGAAATACATTTAATATCACCCCTAGAATGTACTATTGCCTCTCGTCACCTTCAACAGTAACAACTAGGCCTTATCCAAACACCCACCCTTCACTCTCCATCGTCTTCTTCATCATCTTCTTCCTTTTCTGGGTACTTGTTCAACTCTGTTCACTTCTCTAGTTTTTTGCTTCTACTTCATCTTATGAGAATTGAATTAACTACTAAAGCTTGTTCCTTTAATACTACCACTGGTGGTGATGATGACATAGATTCATATTCTTTTTTGAAGGCTCATAAAGATTTTTTTTTTTGTTTCTTAGTCATCTCACTTTTATCATATAAAGATTAAGGAAATGAATTTGTACTAGAATGTTAGAACAAATTTGTGGGGAAGTGGGATATTTTTATGTGTGAATGATTATCCAATATCACCAAATTCATTTCCTTAGCACTTCTTATTTACAGTGTTTCTATTGTTTGTTATAAGTTCAAGTTTAAGATGTTCTCTCTTGTTGATGCTTATGGTCAAAATAATGCATTATATTTATACTCATGTTCAAAATTAATGCATGGATTGATAACAGCTACTAAGATTAGTAATGAACTTTACCTTGATTGATAAGCATCTTTGTATTAGATTTGATGATAGAAGACTTTAAAAAGTTATATGGTATATGTTGTATAATTTGATAGTGTATTTATGTAGGTTGTGACTTATGTTTAGAATAGACAATATATAAAAGTATTGATTATGTGTATAATACAAACTTTTATAAAAGTACTAATTATATGTGAAAAACAAACTTTCTTTTCTTATGTGAATAGGTTATAAACTAAACTTCAACCAGTTATACTGACTTATTGATGTCCATTAACAATATTGGAAGTGTGTCAGATGTGAAAAGAAAATTCAAATAAGAAGTTTTCTATTCTTAAAGATGTCAAATCACGTATTAATCCATGGCATGTGCTTTGGGTTTTATTAATCTTTAAGGGTGAGTGGCAAACTTAGAAAGTGCTTATGCATGGATTTTTGACTAGTTAAAAAATTATATTATGATGATCTTTGCTTCTTCTATAAATATTTTCTTAATTGCATATAACTTCACATAATTTTTTGTTTCCTTATTTAATTATACACTTTGCTTCTTTATTAATTATATCTGTGGTTTTTTTTTGTTTCTATTGACTTTTCAAAATAAAACTATTTACATAAATTCATCACAAAATTTCGACATGGTTGATAGTATTCGATGGTGGAAATAAGCTCTGATGGTAAGTATCTAGAATAATTCTCCCCATTGAAGAACAAATCGATGCATAACAAATTTACTAACCAAAGTCAAATCACTGCTTGCCTTCAATGGTCGATTTTATTCTTCAAGATTTTTAGTATCAATCGAATTAGCTCTCTTTCGTTATTTTCTGTATCTCATTTTCTGTTAAGAAGCTACTAGATGAACGTGTGACTGTATATACTATGTTTAATGTAAAGATTCCTCAAATCTTCAAGAGAATATAGATGGAAATGGAGGCGATGGTGATGTCTCGATGGTCCGTACAAAATTAGGTAAATTGGAAGTTTTGAAACAATCATCAATTACAAAAACAAAGCATGTTTGTTGTGGCAATGATGGAGTCATTCTATCAAGTATGCATGTGTTCAAATTTAGGTTCCTTATACCGTTTTATTTAGCTTTTCTGGTTTTTAGGATTTAATTTTTCAAAGGATTGTGAAGACATTATGGTGATTGTTCTATACTATTTGCTCCTTAGGTAAAACATATGGTATGTGCGATTCATCTAATTTACTATTCCATACTGTATCTGAGAAATCGTTCAATGTATCTTCTGCTAGTTTAGTCAAAGCCAAGAATTTGCTGGAAGAGGCTGTCATTAAACCAATTGCTCAGGGAAGATCTTTGTCTGCTTCAATTGATGCCTTCAAACATGTAAGAAGCCTTCTTCGGAATCCAAATATAGGAAACTCCTTTACCTTATCTACCAAGTCTCATGTCATTTAGAATTGAAAAAAATAATTATTTCTTTTTCTCTTTGATGGAACAAGCATGAAATTCATTATCTTTTTTTCTTTATTTATTGTTTTATCTGTAGGAATTATTAAAGTTGTAATAAAAATTTTGTATTACTTACCATATATTAGCATATTATATTACTTAACATATATCATAATTTATTGTTTTTTTGTAAGAATCATATATCTTATATTACAAACTTCATGTTAAAACTATTTGAAAATTTTGTAACACCATATAAAAATGTCAAATCATATTATTTAAAAGAGAAAAATAAAAAGTATAAATCTATGTAATAGTAATTATTTTTAATTTTATAGTTTCATAAATTATTGAAATGATTTGACATTGTTGTTAGCTAAATTTATTTTTAGACTTAAAATCATTGTTAATAATATTAAAATTGATTTTTATCAATATGATGTTTAGTCACAAAATGGTCAAGTAAAAGTTAGTGAATTCATAATTATAATCCGACTTGAAGCCTAATAATTTATATATAAAAGTGGCGTCATTTTGAGTAAAACAATGCCTTTTTAAAATTTTAGATTGAAAAATAAATTAATCGAACTTGGAGCATATCTGAGCATTATCAAGTTTCATTCTTGCAGTTTTCATTATTGAATCATCCCTTTGCCGTGTATTGAAGCATGACGGCCTAGTATGGAGTTTGACTTCAATTCTTGCCGCTGGTCCTTAATTTATTTTCAAGTTTAAGAGATGTCCAATGAAGTTTTCAACCTAGCATTAGTTTGAGTGTGTGTGTCACCATATTACATGCTTATTTTTCAGTACCCACCGATAAGATGCAACATTACAGGATCAAGGGGTTTATTCTATGATGACGAGAATATATTGCTCATGTCGCCAACATCATATCATGTTGTATAATCGTAGAATCAAGATTAACTTAAGAATCATATTCAATGATATTTATTATATCTCATTATCTGTTACGCTTGTTGTTTTTAAGCTAATAGTTTTGTGACCGTTTCCTTTTTCATTTTTGATACAAATTTACTAATGAAAAACTGCTCTATTTTCTCCTTCTAAAGCTCCTATGTCTGATTCATTAAGTAAACAGTTTCTTTAGATGCAAACTTTAGTGCAATCCAACGATCTAATCAAGAGATACTGTTTTGGCATCTAGAAATAGGGAAACATTTAACGGCAGGTGCAAGTTAGAGTCTGAAAGCACAATTGAATGCTTTTGGACAGTTAGTCCTTAACTAAGTATAGAAAAATATAAATGTTTATTGAAGTATAAGTCTCATGAATTTGGAAGGCTTCAATTCATTTGTGATTATTACAAATACTTTGAACTAAGCATATAATCACTCTTTTTTTCTTTTGGCAAAAAACACAACTAAGCTGAAAAGAAGTCGTGTTAGCTCGTAAGTTTTGGTTTTGAATAGGCATTTAGCTTATTATGATCTCTTTTTATATTTATCTAGAGAAGTAGTTGATGTAGTTTCAATTCACGAACATGTAATAGTAGCATATTCGAATTTCTCTTTGGATATCATATGCTTGCCACTTTTTTTTTATATAAATCTTATTAAATTTTGAGTATAGTGAACAATTATTATTTTTGAACTCCACTAAAAATGTCATAATTACTGAATCTGTGCTATGGTTTTCTTCAACTCAATTTCTATGTCAATGGCATTATATTCTTAAAACTCCTCTTTTAATTTGATCCCTTAATATCACCTTGAGTTTTTCCAGGAGAGTTTAGATCTTTAACTTGTATACATAATTTGAACAAAACTAAATTGTCTTAGTCTCTGTTTGAACCTATAATCTTAACTTCTACTACGTATTTAAGTTGATGTAAAGCTGGTAATATGACTTGTAATTTTATTAAGGAAGTCCATTTCCCATATTTCGTGACAAAGCATTTCAAGCATTCAAAATCGATTCGACTATTCATAATAATTGATTATTTTAAGTATATTAAATATTTATATCTTTTATTTCTAATAATAATGAGAATTGCTTAATTTAATAATAGAATTAAATATATTAAGAAGTAAATATTATTAAAATTTAATATTAACATCTAATATTATAATATGAATAAAATGAAAAACAAGATGATGAAACTAAATATTTTCGTTTTCAAATTTTATTACAATTTTTAATTAAACATGTTTATTTTTCCAATTTTTGGTATAATTTCCAATAAAACAATTTTATGTTAAAACCAAAAATTAAAAAATATGACAAAGAAGCATAAGCGAAACTAAACAATCTCTTATTTCTTTAAATTTCGACAAACACAAGAACGCGCAGACATGATCATTTAAAAATAGACTTTTAAGTGATCATTTAATTGGTGTGTAAAAAGTTGTTATTCATGTTAGAAATTTTAAATTTAAATTTTCAAATAAATTTCTCAAGTATTATTTAGTAGATTTATTTTATTTTATTTAAGAGTTTTAATAATTTACTAATTTAAGTCTATCATTTAATTTAAGTTATATGATAAATTAAATAGTTTCTCAAATATTTTTTAATTATTAAAAATTGTTTTCAATTATTTAAATTATCAAAAGATTTATTTAAAATATATTTTCAAAATTTTACCTTAAAATTACACAGACCTTGGATTTCCACATTATTAAAGAAAACATTAGCGTTATTCATCTCCCAAGTCACCAATATGTCTAGTTGAAGTACTTACGTATTCATTTTCTCTAATGGTTTTGACCTCCTGGTACTTGACATTGCATCTTACACTTCTATGAAGTTTGAAGTACTCTTATCCATATTGCATCTTATGATGTTACTTTATGCCCTTGTAACCAGTCAGTTGGTTGCAATTTGATATATAACATTATTATTTAATTAATAAAAAGGCATTATTTATCTGTATATATCAAGTTAATTATATTTGATGTTTAAATACTAAAAGTAAAATCCCTAGAATAATTATTGTGTAATTGAAATTATGATGAGATCATAATTATGAGATTCAATTACAGTTATATATTGTTCCTAGTTTTAGTTTCATCAAGATGGGATATTGTTCAAGTGGTAAAACTAGCACATATTATATTTCTTTCTTATAAATAAAGTAATTGATCTTATAAATTAAAATATATAATTTTTTGTTTCAAATTGTTCCCTCAGATCACTTAATTTTTGGAATAGGACCTAAGCCCATCCAAGATCATCGCAAATGGCTTCCTTGTTAACAAGATATCATTGGGTCGAGTCTTAATTTACTCACTTATTTAGAAATTGAAGATGAAGTATTGTAATTTTATTACTTCTAAATATTTATAATTTTATCACTGTTATATTTACAATTCTTCTATTTTAAAATATTTATAATTATGTCACTATCGAGTATTTATATTATTACCTCTACTTGTAAATTTGTAGCTTTGTTCTTGATTGTAATTTATAGTTTTGTCACTTAAACAATTAAAGAGTAGTTAAAGAAAAGTTTTTAAAAAATAATATCCTTTGAGAGGAGTGTTTTGATATGTTTTGTTACAATGAATATTTTATCTATTTACATTATAACTTTCCTATATTTTGGATAGCTTTATGTCTTTTCTGACTAGTTATCATTTGTTTAATATAACATTTTGATTATGTTGATCTTATTATCATGTTTTGGACATAATTAAATATTTTATTCTTATGAACTTACTTCTCATAAGTTTAAGCATTTAAATATTTTGTTGATATTATTTCTTCCAATATTAATTAACTTTTTTGTCATAAGGACAGTGAAAGTATTCTATCGATGAGTTCATTATTCAGTAGGATGCTCATAATGATAAAGAGAATCTTTTGAACAATATAAATTAACAAAAAAATTGAAAATTTTGTATGTAATAAGCCTTAAAGGCAAATCAAAATGTCATAACTTACAAAACAATTTAACATCTCAAAATAGTGAAATTCGCTTCATCTGAATGGTTAAGGGAAACTTCTCATGTGATTAATTTCCAGAAGATCGCTCACCATGCCACTTTTGCCTACGTTTTGTACGTCCACCATTTGTGTTGCTAGCAACTTAACCTACATGCTAATAGGATAAAAATGTAACTGGGTTGATTATGATAAAATCCACAACTACCTCAGGTGTCTCAAAGAACGCTTCTATGGAACCCTTCCTCAGTAGACACGATCTATTTTGACTTTAACATTGAATTAATTCACCAAGGTTATGGGCATTTCACACATTCCAATATGTCAGTAAGTGTTGTCCATGTTGAAGCTTTTGTCTTTATAAGTTGATTTGATGTCAGATATGTTGTTTCAATTGGTCATAAAACTACTATTGTGTGGTGTTTTTGTCTTGAAATGTTCTGAAATTTCTCTCATCCCATGTAGCAGTGATTATCAAGGATAAGGCTATCCAAAAACATTTACACGCAGTGTTGTTTCTATAGTTCATCTGTCAAGTTTGGATGCTTTCTAGGCTATCGATTAAAACATTTAACATGCATTTGTTATGAAGGTCCCTCTAAATGTTTTGAATCTAGCAATATTTGAAGAATAAATGTTCACTATTTTCTTCCTCTTCTCTTCATAAACAACACCAATTGGTGATTTATATGTATTTGGTGATTTTATCAACTGTTTGTAATCTTCCCTTCATCGCAAGCCACAGGGTGAATGCTGCATGAGGTTGAAGATGACTGGACCATATGTATTTAGTCCATGCTAGCTTGGGAAGTTGTTTGAAACATAATTCCTTTCAAGAGGAGTTCAAATACATTTCATCAGCCACATGTCTCTAGATGTATGTATCTGTTTTGGTGTTGCAATAAGTGCCACAAATTTCATCAACTAAGCAGGAGGGGATTGTTGAGCTCTAAAATATATTTTTGCTTTATAATGATGTAGCTATCGACACTTCTAAGAGGATGGAGCTCTTTAAGGAATCAGCAACATTGGAGGTAATCAAAAGCCTCACAAAAAGCCAATAATCATACCAAAAGTTGATGGATTTCCCATTACCTATGAGCGCAATAAAGTTTGTTTTGTGCTATTTCCTCCTCTTTTAAATTGCTCTGAGAGTGGCAAAGGGAATGTTTGAGTAGTCTATTGATTATATGCTCCTGTTCTTGATGAAGTAACTATGTATGCACTGGCACCATAGAGGTTGTTTGTCCTCTATTAATCTCCAAAGGCTTTTTGTGAGCAGAGTTGAGTTCATAGTTTTGATTAAATAAATTCCTAAACCACCTCAATTTCTAGAAGTGCAAATTTCTTTCCATTTAACCATAGTTTTGTGACTTATTTTCTTGCTACCTGTCCGTAAGAAGTTGCTGAATAGACGATCTATAGCTTTCAAAATTGATCTTGGAAAGGACAAGTGGGCCTCCCAATAGGTGTTAATAGAATTGAGGATCTAGTTAATAAGTTGGACCCTCCCTACTTGCGAAAGATGTTTAGAGCTCTAAGTTAAGATTTAGGCTTGTATCATGTCAAGTAAATCAATATAGTCCCTAACTTTTAATATGTGTGGAGAAATGGGTATGCCTAAATACTTCATTGGGAACTCCTGTGATTGAAATCCATTTAAGGTAATGATCAATTACTGCAGATTCGAGGCACTCTTAGAAAGAAATATATTGCTTTTGGAACATTTTACTTGTGGTCCTGAAGTTATGTGGAAAATCTTCAGAGCTTTAACAAAGGAACAGATAGAGGTGGCATAAGATTTTAAAAGCGAGATCACACCATCTGCAAAAAAAAGGATAGTTAGTCTAAATTTACCACACTTAGAGTGGTATTTCAAGTCCTTTGTCCATGTTATAACTTGCTCAATGATTTTATGGAGAGTTTACATCACCAAAGCGAAGATGTATGGAGACAAGAGATCTCCTTGCCTGATCCCTTTTCTACTTTGAAAGAACCTGGTCAGTTGTCCATTCATCAAGATGCTAGAAGTTGTTAAAAATTATTCGATCCACCTTATGCGTATTCCTAGAAATTCCATAGCTCGCAGAGTATTTGTGATGAAGCTCTAATCAACATTATCATAGGCTTTCCTGAGATCAATTTTAATACAACAATTGGGTTGTGTTGATCCCTGAATTTTTTTTAGAATTTATTTTATTAAATTAGCAAGCATGAATATAAGTTACAATACATGAATTAGCATTTTTGGAGTTTAATTATATATATTATGAATCTCATGTGCATGAGTTAAAAGAAAGAGTTAGAATTAAGTTAAGGAGTTGGAAGGAATTAGATTAATAAGCAAGGGTAAGCTTAGAAAGACAAAATTTGGTCTTAAACTAATAAGAAGAAAAGAGAAGAGAGTCATGCATATTAAGAAAGAAAAAGAGAGAAAGTCATAGAAGAACCTAGAAGAAGAGAAGGATAACTGAAGCATAGAGAGGAGAAGAGGGAAAGAAAGAAAAAGGAGATAAGAAGTAGAAGAAGAGATTCGGCTAAGTGTTTAGGTAACCTCTATCTTTTCTTTTTGTTTTGATAGAAGAATGAAGTAGAGAAAACATGTTTTATTTGCTGAAAATGAAGAGAGAAAAAAGAGGAATAAGAGATTTGTGTTCTTAGATTTTTATGAACTTTAACTAGATCTTAGTTCTTTTAGCTTAGATAAATTAAAAGTAGATTAAGTCTAAGCTTATCTTTGGATGATATAGCTTTATGGAAGTCCTATTCGTGTATGTTGATTTGGACGAAAATATGTTTGTTTGAAGGGAATCAAGAAAGTTGAAGGCAAGAACTAGAAGAAGAACAAACTTGATCTTGGAATTTCAAGTAAATAGGTGGGTAATATGTTTATAGTTTATGATGATGAGCTGTAATATTTGATTTTGTGTGTATAAATGTTTGTCTTGAATCATTGTGAATGTTCTGTGAATTTAATATCATGTATGCCTTGCAAGATTTCTATTGCTATGATGTTAATGAAAAATAGAAAATTTAAGAAGCATGAAAGTATGAATATGGTATGAAATATGTAAGCATCAAAAATCTGCTTGTGTAGGCAAGAGAGATACTATTTTGTTTATCATGTGCACGTTAAACTAAAGCTTTCTCCCGGCTACTTGCTTGTGGCACATGATCTCCAAAAAGTGAACTCATTCTGTTTATGGCCTAAACTTTGATTTCACCATTCTGCTTTATGGGATTCTTTCGATCCATTATGTTTGCGCATTGCATTTTAATTTGTTGAATATGGAGCATAATTGAGTGTTATTTTGTGATGATTAAATGAAACTTATGAACTGATTTGTGTGGTGATGTATTTATGTCTATATGTAAATTCTCAAAATTTAGAATGTGAATAGTGTGATCTGCTAAGTCTAAAATGAAATGAATATATATATACTTAATTATGCGTGTGGTTCGTCATCGCTGGCTATAAACGTATTAGCCACTGAACGTCGCAGCTCACCTCATTATTTTTCCTCTCCTCAGGTAAAGAAAAAGCAGATCATTACTGAACCCTTGTAAAGCTTTGGCAACTCCAAGATTTCAGTCTTTTGTAACTAAGTTAGTTTAGAAACTTTCGGTACTTTAGAGGCATATCAAGCATGAGCATTCTAAATTGTTTTCTAATATGCTACTGAAATGATTTTTAATATGTAATTTGAAGTTATGTACAATGTAACATCCCGCTTTCATAGAACGGGTCGGACCTGAGAAACGGGTCCAAGTGAGGTTAATCGGAGAAGTTAGAGAAAAACCACATCTCATGCTCATGCACTTGTGAACAACGATTGTTACTCATGAAAAATTTA
>JANQBM010000221.1:17811208-17835907 GCA_025594535.1 Erythroxylum domingense | reverse complement strand
AAACAAAATGTTTTGGAAAAAGAAAAAGTGGGCCCACATGAATGATAGGTGATAAGATGTTTTCAAAAAAAAAATTTATACCGATTTTTGTTGAGTGAAGTGATGTGACACGCCATCCTCGCAGGGCACGGATTCGGATATCACCGTCGATATCGGGTTTGGGTCCAGTCGGGAGTGGGGTGTTACATACAATCTCTGCTTTTGTTAGAGAAATGACAGTGAGAGCCGCAGAAATCCTCATTTGTATATGTTCAGAATTTCTTCTTTGTTAGGTTGTCAATGTGTTGGAAATAAAATTGTTAGATGTTTAAAGGCCTTGGATAAATTTTTCTGAAGTAATGGGTTAAGTTGGGAGTTATATATATATATGGTTTTAATTGTTGAATTCGGGTCTTTTGTTATAGTTAACAGTTATACATATGGACAATAGAGAGAATAAGAGGAAAAAAGAATGAAAATTTGAAACTTCAATCAATAAACTATATTGATCTAGCCAAATTTTGATAAAATTGTCTGTATGAAAGTTGTAGATCTTTCTCTCAGCTTTCCAAAGACATAAAGTTTATAATTTTTGAAATTCGGGATTGAAACTTATGAAGTTTTGAAGTGGGTGTGTGCTGCAGGAAAGTCGTGATCGTGCAACCCCTTAACACCGCTACTGTTCATCATATGTCGTGATCGTGCACATGCACGATCATGACTTTTGTGCTTTTGAAGGAATGCACGAACGCGACACTGGGTTCTCACAACCGTGAGTTTTCAAAAGTCACGGTTGTGAGTTTTCAAAAGTCACGGCCGTGACTTTCCACTTCTTCTGTTCCTTTTTATTTCCTTTATTCATTTGTGGTATTTTATCCGACTTCCAAATTTGAATTATTTTCATGCCCATTTTATTTTACGCTATTTATTTTAATTTTTTGTATATTTGTTTTTATTCCCATTATGAATTAATTTTATCTTTATCGTAGTTTCATTTATTTATTTTATTTTAAAAGTCCCCTAAATTTTGGCGCCTTGTCGCCATAAAATAAGGACCAAAACTCGGGGCCAACAGGTTGACTTTTCTTCTTGGAACAATTGGTAATGAGCTCTTAAAGTAGTAGAATTTTATCATCACCTAGTCTTCCAGGTATATAAGCTCGAGTGTGACTAATGTGCTTATGGAGAATTTTTTTAAGCCTTTTAGCTATAAGCTTCGAAATGATTTTATACATGGAGTTGCAATAAGCAATTTGTCAAAAGTCAGTGAAGCTATTCAATTCACCATTCTTTGGTACAAGTGTGATGAAAGTCTTATTAATGTCTTTAAGAAGTGTATCTTTATTAAAGAATTCCATCATAGCTTCTGAAACCATATTACTAGTGAGAGACGAAGTATCCTTAAAAAATTTGGCATTGAAACCATCTGGTCTAAAGGCTTAAGGCAAAGAGATGTGATGTTTCTTTGATTTCCCGTATTAATACAGGGCTGGCTAATTGGATTGCATCATCCAAAGAAATAGAGTTGTTTAGAATATATTTGAGAAATAGTGTGGAAGAGCGTGCATTTGTAGGCTTGCACATAAGCTCACTAAAGCGTTCATAAGCTCCTTGCATAAGCTATGTCGAAGAATCAAGAATAATGATGTTGTGAGTAAGTGAGGTAGTCCTATTCTAGCCTTCCTTGGATAATGGTCTTATGGAAAACCGAGATGTTTCTATCACCATCTTTCATCCATTCTACTCGTGCTCATTGTCTGGATAGGGAATAATCGAATAACAGTGCTTGTAACTGTGTAATACGTCCCTTTCCTTTGCTTCAATTCTCGAATTCCTCAGATTAGTGTATTGCATCTATTGAATAGCTTCCAACTCTCCTCTAGCAATGTTGACAAGATGGTGTGTGTTGCCAATATTAGCACTGTAAAGAGTCTTCATTTCCTACCTAATTAATTGTATCTTTTTCGAATAGATAAACTGCTTAGTTCCACGGATGTCAAATCTCAATGCAACTCATAAGCCTTCCTCAAACCCAGCTAGTTGCATCATAAAGTTATTGAATATGAATGGATGAATAATTCTCTCTGCATTTAGAAAGGTGAGAATGGGGGTATGATCTGATAAATGATTACTAGAAAACTTCGAGAAGCAACTAGGAAATAGATTCATTAATCAAAGATTTGTCACACTTCTATCTAGCTTCTTCTTTATCAAATTAGGACCCGCTTGCATATTTGTCCATCTATAAAAGCACCATCCCATTAGTATATCTGTATATTAAGCTTCCTCCAAACATCTACCAAGCTCCATGCAAGGAATAAAAATTAACCGTGGTCCTTCTACCTCCATGGTTCTCAACATAGAATTGAAATCATCTGATAGCATCCAAGGGTTTGTATTGGAAATAGTAATTTGTTTGATGTGATTCCATAGGAAATTTCATTGGTATGCACTATTATGTGCATATATGAAGGAGATACACAATTTGTAATTGAGTTGTCTAATAATAACCTCCAAGTGGATCATCTGATCGGTTATGCTAGATGAGCTGATAGATAGAGCAGTAGCATCATACAAGATAAAAGTCCTACTTGCTTTTGATTTACTACCCTATCGATAGTTGATTTATGCATTTGCTTATGATATTTAATGTATTGCTATTATATATAAATGAATCATTTTTTAATGCTCAATATACTCTAGCATTCGATAATGACTTTCGTAGATCATTTAAGGAAGTTGAAGAAAGAGAAAATAGCACAATCTGGTTTTACATGTATATTAATATTGCCCTATGATTTTGTTTTTCAAATTTAAACAATGCTCAATCATATGCTATTTTGAAGCTTAACAGGACTAATTAGAAGCAATGGTTTGAATCTCTCATGATGAATTTAAAAATCATGAAATTGGACTTGACTTTGAGAGATGACTATCTTACTAAACCCACTGTTGAGACTTCTGTTAGTGATAAGAAGCTTTATGGCATTAGTACAAGCCAAAGACCTAGGAAATTTATATTCAAAGAATAATCATTATCCTTGTTCATGTTGCTTCTAATCCATTAATTGGTCCTATAGTACAAAATGCTTTAAATGTAATCATAGAAGATGTGTCTATTAATTCTAATCAATATTTTAATGATAACAAAACATAAATATTACTAATGAGTTTTACTTTTTCATAAAAGCAACATGAGATCAAATTGTACCCATGTATATATCAAGAAATATTTCTTAAAACTGTTAAGGAAATTTTAAAGTTTGCATCATTCAAGTGAAGATCAAAGTGGAGGACAAAAAAGATCAAAGTATAATAAGGTCATAGATAATTTGTAATATTCATTGTACTTTCATTTGGCAAACTTGATAATGTTAAATCCTCACCATGCATAAATACATCATTATTTTAATTAATTTCACGATTATTTTCATTCATAAAGAGGGATTAAAGTTTTGAGTTCAATAAAAACCATTTTGAATCTTCAAACACTTTTTGAAAAGTATTTGTATTAAGAAAATGAAGTTTGAGCATTTGAAAATGTTAGAATTATGATTTTTGGGGGATTGGTCAACTTAAATGGGGTAGAAATAAATTAATGTAGGTTAAAATTATCAAAATTGATGAATTGAGAGTTTTTGATCATATTAGATGACATATTCATCGTCCAATAGTTAATGGCTAATGAATCTTATGTATTTAATGCATATTAGTCGATTAATGTGCTTATAACAACTACTTTTTACCTCCAACAGTTAATGTGCTTTAAAAGCCTCTTATTATTATTAAGTACATGCCTGCAAGCATCATATCATAGATCCACTGACTATAGACTTGCCTATCTGTGTTTTAGGAATGTCTTAGGTATGAGACTATTATGAGCCTAGTTTTTCTTTGTTTTAGTGGGAGTATGTATTTTTTGCACATTTTGTGATGATTGCTTAAATTTTGTGTACTATATGCTTATTATAGATTTTTATAGATTTTTATGATATTTTATAAATTTATATTTCTAATAAGTGATAAATTGATTATATTTATTACATTGAATCCATATTGATATTGTTGTTATACTTTTGGAGTAGTAATGCCTAATTATGTACAACTCATGCACTATAACAGTGTGTTGGGTATGTATGATTAGTTTGACCACGAAAATAACTATGAAAGAATTATGATAGGATAATGTAGTCCAAGTGAGAAAATGTTAAATTAATCAATGTAGGATGATATAATCTTATGATAATAATATTTTAATTATGTGCATATGACATTTAGTCCATTTATGGATGGACATTATATTACTTATTGTATTATAGGTCTGTGGGTCCATTCAACAACCTCGTTCAAGTTTACTTATTAGACTTGTGGCTTACCACAAATTATATTTTAACCTAATTGATATATTTTTAGTATATTTTTTCCCATTATCAAGTTAGGTACTTTATACTAATATGGGAAGGAAATTGATAAATAAGATTCAAAGAGTCATAGTTTTCATTGTATTGGTTCTTATTTTGCAACAATTTATAGATGATTGATTGCTCTCAATTATTTTTTTTCATTTTTAGAATGTAAGCTTTTTAGTCTTATTATATGTTCATACTTCAAAATTATGATGGGATTGAATATTGAATGTTCGTATAAAGTATATTACAAACTATATTAATTGACTGATTGATGCATAAAATCCAATATATAAATATCGATTTATGATAATAATAATAAAAAGAAATGTGTACCTCACGTGTCAACATATCTTGCAACCATTATAAAATTTGCTCACTTTATAAGGTTAGGAGTTTGAATCCCATTTGTGAATGCAGCAATGTTAAATATTTAGTGGTAATACTGAGTCGCTTCATAAGGTCTTCTATAGGTACGAGCGAGGATTAATTTAAATGTGATAATGACTTAAAGATGAGTTCAGGCTCGCCCAAAGTACCTCATGGGTTTTAAAAATAATAATAAAGGAATTGGGACTTTGGATTCTGTCGTATTCAATGAAGCCGGAGCTTTGGAGAGCATTATTTAATAAGCTTATTTAGTGATTGAGTTAAATAATATTGTGATCTGTCCAATTTTGACTGCACTATCCTCGTGGCCACAGGCGCAGCATCCACTAATCAGAAATATCTCTAACAAAACAAAAGCATTTGTTCTCCATGAAATGGAAAATATATGTTTGGCTGAGTGGCTATACAACATAGCCATGCAAATCAAATCGAGTTTTTGTGTTCAACCACCAACTTTAATGAGATTTGAACCTTTTCTTATCTAGCAAGTAATTCAGTACTTAACCAAACTTAGTCATGGAACAAGCGAAAGCTTTTCAGTCCTCATTATCGACTCAACTTATATTTGATAAATTAAAAGATAATCCCATACTATATTATTAGTTGTTATTAGGCTATTAACGGTCGAACATGAAGTATTGAGCAAGAATTTATGCTTCGACTATTAAGTAAAGGCTCAAAAGATGTCACCCATATACAAACGCTGATACTTCTCTCCGGACCATATATCTTCAACTTGTCAATGCTTCTTAATAATTTTTCACTTTAAAATCTACTACACAAGTTGTTACTTGGTTGGTAACCAATTGATGGAAAGTGTTGGATTTTGAGTCTAAAAACTAATAAGCGCATGCATAAACCGAAAAGGGTCGAAGCCAATGAAGAGAGTACTGGTTTGGATCACTAACATAAAATATGACTAGCTATTTTGATAAGTAATGGTGGAGCAAGAATTAGTGCCAATGTGGGATAGTTACAAAATGAAGTAGGTGCATCAACAACTAAAAATTCCTCTACAAATCAAAAGGTTGATAAATTAATACGTAGTTGGTACCTTGCCGGTATTGACCCCGGAAGAACATGATAATAAGTTCAGCAAGTTGGTTCTACGCGCGCTAAAAAATTTTTTACAGAGTTTATTTCAAATTTCAATTGATAAGATTCAGTTTTGCCTTTCTTTTGTAGGTTTGTGTTCTCATAAAACAATATGTTCCTTTTCCACTTGATATCATGCAAAAATAAGTAATAATCTTATTGTTTCGGAAGAGCTGATCAATTTGTTTTCATTTACATTTAACAAGCATTTTTAGTTAACCTGGCCCGCTGTTCAGAAAGAGTAGCACCGGAACCGCTTCAACAATGCATCTTCTTTCATTAATTTGGGGCTGTGTCATCTCTTAAGCCAGAGTTCTTTGGATGGTCTGCCATTAGACACAGACTCTCTATATGGTGCTGAGTGAATTCAGCGTTTGTTTTATTAGTACCAAGGCAACTCTATGGGTAAGTCATCCTGCGTGTTTTCCAACTGCTGTGGTATGCATTTGGTGCATGCAAAAGACACGGCGGTCTAATGCATGGTGTTTACTAATGAACCATGCACAACAGCGAGCATACGCGTAATAAGTATTTTCTTGTTTGGTTGGATTCACTTGTAATCATTATTCTATTACCTAATGAAATCTGGAACACTCCATTTGCGTTAATGGGATGAAATGGAGTCTACCACGCTACTCATAGTTACGTCCAGGTCTTTTAAGCTTCGCCACCTTAAACCTAATGTAATGTGGCCCGTTGCAGGCACAAGATAAGACGTTGTCCAATCATCTGAAACAGGAGTGATGCTGGTCTGCCAGTCTTGGCATCTCCAGTTGGCAGAAGAGATGCCATGATATCTATACCAGTAGTCATTTTCATGTAGCTGTAGACCACAACAGATAGGCTCACTATAATTAAACTAGGCTCTCAAATTTAGCAGAAATTGGAAGGTATATATGCTTATAGCAGGCAGCACGATCTGAACAAGGTCTACCCATTTAGCTTGTTTCTTTGGACTATTCCAACTTTTGGTTTTAGGATGTTTGTCGATGGATTGGGAATTCACGTACCCTGCAATATCATGCAGCAGTCTATCTTTCAGGATAATGCTGTATATTGCAAAAATATAATATCCGCGATAATATTTGGAGCACGATTGATTTTATAAAAGATTCTGAAAGAAAGTTGCTTTCAGATGTAATGCTTGATATATTTGTTTACTCTAGGTGTCGGTACATTGAAAAAGGTCTTCTAAATTTTGACTTAACAAGAGAGGAAAGAGTATTATAACATCTTCTATTGTCAGTAGTGGGATTTTTAATGTGTGCCGAATAATTATTTTAGAATATATAATAATATATTAAATTAGTTTTTTTTTGGGTTGAAAGTTGAAAGTTTGATAATATTGTGGTCCTCACTTTTTATGCAGCTTGGAGTCCACAAGCCTTCATCAGTACAGCTGCAGAATATATCAAGCGTGCATCCTGGGTTGGACTCAACTCTTTTGAGGTCTGACGATCCCTCGAAAATTGCCTACATGAACTGGATTCAATTCAATTCGTTAACATGTAGCTGTGAGATGAGCGCGAATGCAAGGAGAAACAAAAGTAACCAATGTTTTTTTAAGGGATAATAAATTTGGAAGTGTTTAATTTTTCAATTTTTTAATTTATTGTCTATATTTTTAAATTTTCTATTACATAATTAATATTTTGTAATCTTAATAGCTTAATTTAAAAGGTTAGTTTTGTTAATATTTTTTCTATTTTGATTAACATAATAAAAAACTTAATTATCAACTAATCATTTATATGGACTAAACATCTATCTAATAACCTCTTTCACACATTAAGTTAGGTGTTTTAATTCATGTTAATGATTAGTTAGCAATCAATTTTCTACATTATGGAAAAAAAGATTTTGTTAATCAAATCAGTAAAATACTGATAAAACTAATTTTTTGGGCTGGATTATTATGTTTATAAAAGGTAACTCAATTAATTGAAAGTTCTAAAATTTTAGACATTAAATTTAGAAAACCTTAAAAAGTTAGAATTTATTATCTCTATTTTCGATTACATTATTTGTGGGACAGAAAAAGGTGGGAGGAAGGCAAGAGCAGGAGCACTAGGTATCTTGTTGCTTTTTCTTGCCTTTACTAAAAAGCTTTTGTACACACACCGAATGACATCGACATCCGGTAAGAAAAGAATCAAATCCAATGGCATGGAAGAGTAACCGCACTCCAACGAAGATTTGGATCATTCTCTTCTCTTAATTCCATTTTCCATTTTTTGTTTCAATATCCAAAGTTGGTTCACATGTCTCCATGAACTATTGAAAACTAATTCTAAACCAATAACCCTCCTCCATTCCTGACTTTCAATGGCTTTTTGTGGTTTTGACTATTGCTTTCATGGGGGCATGCGTTGATGGGCATTCCACTAATTTACTTATGTGAACAACCTTGTCAATTCTTTGCAGTTTAAAAATCAGAGCAATTTCTAGTAAGCGTTTCTTTTGAAAGATTTGGTGTATGGTTGGTACTTATGAGTTGAAAATATGTGGACTAATATAATCACAACGTTAATTCTATATTTATGACCATTAATCGAATTGTCTAATATATGTTTAATAATCATAATGGAATGGTTAATAATTTACTAATTGCATTTGAGGCGCATGGTAGTACCCTAATAATTATATATTGATCCATTAAATTATAATTCATAACATCCTTGAAATGACACAATTATCCTTTTGGTAGAACATGTTATAAGGAATAACATATGGTGAGATTGTATGCATATTGTGTGTGGGTGTGAAAACAAAAAATTGGGTCTTTTACCATAAGCTTCCTCTCTTGCCCAAGGTTTGTTGATATTGCTAGGTTGTGGTCCAAAATAGAGAGAATGTATCAAGATTCTATGTCAAACATTGGAGGTTTGTTAAACTTATTGTGTAGTTAATGCTCAAAATAAAATGTAGATCTTGGCTTTGTGATTAATAATGATCGCATTTGTGAATAACAATTGGTATTAGAGCTCCATGATCATTTGATTTTAGGGCTTGTATTTGGGTATGAACCTGTTTTTTTTCAAATCTTTTTTTGGCACAAATGACTTTGAAATGATGCATTGAGGTGCAGAAAATGTTGTTGGTTGATGTTATTGCCTTTTACCTTTGTTTTAGACAAAAAAATCATGATTTTTTGGGTTAGATTTTCAAAAGTTGAGATGTTATTGTTAATGGCCAAAATAGGTTTGATATTTTTGAGTTTTGGAGCATTTTTGGCTTAAATGGATATGAGAAATCCATAGAGCATGAAAAATGGAAGAAAACCCCTCAAAAATAATTAGAAACTGAAGGCCGAAGAAGAAGTTGCAAGCGGGTCAACTCGTCGCCCTGTCTCAGGGTCAGGGATGACCCAGACAGCATCCTCCCGACTCCAATAACTATTTTTATTTTTTAAATATTTTAAAAATTTTCTATACGGTGCACGTGAGGCGCGTGGAAAGTCCTTTTTGGACCAATTTTCATCAATTTGCTCCATTTTTTATTCTATTTTGCCAAGATTAATTAGTATTTTTACTTGATAATTCTAATTGCTTTAATCTTATTGTGGCATAAACATGATTATTTGTTGACAATAGTGAATGCTTATTTTTACCTATCATAAAATTGAGCATGTGAAACTATTTATGATGAGGAATTTTTAAATATTAATAAATGTTTAAAATTTTGTGTTTTTCCTCTAAAATAACATTAAGATTCATGCAGGTATTTAACTTTCCTGTCGATAATTACTACTTAGTAGGATGCTTAATATGGTGAAGAAATTTTATTGAAGTATTATGAACTGCACAAGTTTTTCTATCCTTTAGATAGTACATTGATGATTTGGTTGTAATATTTAATAAACTATTCTTACATGTGAATGAGCTTTATATTTGTTTAAGGAACTCTAGCATGAATGATATAATTAATTTTGAGAAAAAGAGCACAAATTGCATAATTATGTTTTAACATGCATATCATAGTTATTGCTTTTGGTTCTCATTCAATTTTAAGCAATCCGAGAGTCTCTGCTATCTTGACGTTGAATGGAATGAACCATAAGTAATGGGTTGAATCTCTCCTGATGAATTTGATTATCATGCGAATGGACTTGGCCTTAAAAATTAATGCACCATCTAAACCCACTGATGATGCTACTGAGAAGGAAAAGAAATCCTATAAGTAGTGGGAATACTCTAACTGATGTTTTTTGATGATTATGAGGTATCACATAGATGAATCCATTCGTGATAGTGTATTCCTAAAGCTGATAGTGCAAAGGATTTTCTTGCTGCCATTAAGAAGTACATGAAGTTCTCAAAGAATGAGAAGAATAAGTACTTAAACATGCTTTATCATATCATTTATGATGGTATAAGTGACATTAGGACTCACAACGATAAGCTCATGGGTTGTTACCGTAAGCTTAAGGTAATGGATATGGACCTTGGTAAGGATTACATGGTATGATTTGTGATGGGGACTCTTCCTTCCAAATTTAATTTGATCAGATCAAGCTATAATGCTTAGAAAGAGCAATGGACTGATTGATATTCTTACCAAGGAAGAGGATGACATGAAAAAGGGAAAAGCAAGGAGCATCTCCATGATGACAAACCACAACAATTCTCAAAAGAGAAAGTTCACTTCTAATAGCTCAAGTGACCAAAAGCCTTTCAAAAAAGAAAGTTGTTAGTCCTAAAGGAAGTAGACAGGTGGGCTCGTCTTCTGTTAGTCAAAAGAATAAGTTTTTCAAAAGGAAGTGTAACTTTTGTCAGAATTTTGGGCACAAGAAAGTTGATTGCTAAAAACTTAAAACTCTCACTTAGAGAAGAAAGGTAATTGTCTTGTGATGGTTTGTTTAGAGTCCAATGTTATTGATGTGACCTTAAATACTTGGTGGTTAGATACTAGAGTAACAATTCATATTACAAATTCCTTATAGAAAATGATAAGTCGAAGAAGACCAACTAGTTCTGAGCAACATGTGTATATAGGAGACAATACCAAAGTCAAAGTTGAATTTTTTGGGACAGTTAGACTATAGTTGAATACATGACATCTTTTGGTGTTACATGATATCACTTATTTACCCTCTATTAGGAGGAATTTGATTTCTGCATCTATTTTGGATAGACTAGGTTATAGTCTTATTTTTGGAACTGAAAAACTGACTTTGTATCGTGACTCTCTTTTGGTGGGAAATAGAATTTTATGTGAAAATTTATACAAACTTGAGTTAAATGATGTTGTTATTGTTGCTTTTTCCTCTTCCCTTAATGCTGTTATTGGTTCCAAACGTATGAGGTTGGATTTGAGATCTTCTATGTCATGGCATAAATGTTTAGGCCATATTTCTAGAGACAGAATGGAGAGGTTGGTAAAAGATAGTGTACTTCAGGATCTTGATTTTTTGGATTTCAGTACCTGTGTTGATTGTATTAAAGGAAAGTTGATCGCTAAGATAGAAAAAGCAAAACAGACAGGTGCTCAGAATTGTTAGAGTTGATTCATACTGATATATATGGCTAGTAATTTCACCTGCTATGGGTGGTTACAAATACTTCATCACTTTTATTGATGATTTTTCCTAGTACGGTTATGTGAAGCTCATTCGAGAAAATTTTGAATCTTTGGAGGCGTTTAAGGTTTTCAAAACAAATGTTGAGCTTCAAAAGGGGAAGAAAATCAAGGTAGTTACTCATAATAGAGGTGGAGAGTATTATGAGCGTTATGATGAGAGTGGAAGGAATCCAGAGCCTTTTGCTAGATACTTGCAAGAATTTGGTATTAAAGCAAAATATATAATGCCTAGAACACCTTAGCAGAATGAAATCATTGAAAGAAGAAACCACATACTTCTTAATATGTTGCAGTGTATGTTAATTCATTCTAGTTTGCTAGAATTTTTATGGGGTGAGGCGTTGAAAACAATTGCTTATATTTTGAATCAAGTACCTAACAAGTTAGTCCCAAAGACTCTATATGAGTTATAGTCAAGTCAGAAACTAAGCATGAGTCATTTTCATGTTAGAGGATGCAAAGTAGAAGTGAGGCCCTATAATCCACAATTTAAGAACATTGATCCGAAAACTATTAGTGGCTACTTTATAGGCTACATTGTCGGATTAAGGGGTTCTAGGTTCTATTACCCATCTCACACAACCAAAATTATAGAATCAGATAGAGTTATCTATTTTGAAGATGAATTTGGTTTAAGTCAAAGGTCAAGAGAAATTGTATTCAGGGAAGAACATATTCCAATCCCTATACTTGTCACTTCCGCTCATACTAATGACCCTATGATTAAATAGATTCTAGTAGAATCTCATGATGAACCTCATAATCAAGCACATAATGAAGTCATTGAACTAAGGATGATGAAGTTGCTATCAGGAGATCACAAAGAACACGTAGACCTGCCATTCCTAATGACTATATTGTCTATTTGCAGGAATATGAGTTTGATGTGGGAAATAATACTAAATCAGTTAGTTTTCAAGAAGCTAGGAATAGTCCTCAATCTGCGTTGTGGATGAATGTAAAGGAAGATGAGTTGAGTTCTATGTCACAAAATGAAGTTTTAGAGTTAGTTAAACTACCTAAAGGTTACAAACTCATTAGGTGCAAGTTGGTTTACAAAATCAAACATGACTCAAGTGGACAAGTAGAAAGGTATAAGGCTATACTTGTGACTAAAGGTTATGGCCAGAGACAAGGGATTGATTTCAATGAAACCTTCTTACTAGTCTCTACCAAAGATTCACTACGAATCATCATGGCTATAGTTGCTCATTTTGACTTGGAACTCAATCAAATGGATGTGAGGACTGCCTTCTTGAATGGAGATCTGTATGAGAATATTTATATGACTCAACCAATTGGTTTCGAGATGAATGGTAAAGAAAAATTAGTTTGCAAGGTCAAGAATTCTATATATGGGTTAAAACAAGCATCAAGGCAGTGGTATCTCAAGTTTGACATGATTATCACTGCAAATGGCTTCAAGGAGAACGTAGTTAATCAATGTATATATATGAAGTTCAGTGGGAGCAATTTAATTTCTCTGGTACTGTATGTTGATGACATTCTACTTGCTTCTAATGATACTGATCAATTATTTGAGACAAAATAACTATCATTTAGCCATTTTGATATGAAGGATCTTGGTGAGGCTTCTTATGTACTTGAGATTTAGATTCTCCGAGATAGTGCTAATGGGATTCTTCGATTGTCTCAAAAGACTTACATTCTTGTTCTCCTATAAAGGCACCAATAGTGAAGGGTGACAAATTCTCAAAGGCCCAATGTCCACAAAATGATAAAGAGAGATGAAATGAAAGTTGTTCCTTATGCGTCATTTATAAGCAGTCTGATGTAAGCTCAAGTATGCACACGCCCTGATATTTCTTTTATTGTAAGCGTGTTGGGAATATACTTAAGTGATCCTGGTCTTAGCCATTGGAAAGCAGTTAAGAAAGTCATGAGGTATCTTCAGGGTAGCAAAGATCATATATTGACTTATCAGCAAACTGACACTTTTGATAGTTGGGTTTAGTGATGTGATTATGTAGGATGTGTGGATGATAAAAAGTCCACTTCAGGCTACATCTTTATGATGGCTAGAGGAGCTGTATGATGGAAAAGTGTCAAACAGACACTCACAGCATCCTCTTCCATAGAAGCAGAGTATATGGCGTGCTATAAAGCAGCTTATCAAGCAATATGGCTGTGGAATTTTATTTTAGCATTAGGTATTATAGACTATATTTTGAGTTTGTTCAAATTGTATTGTAATAACTCCGTAGCTGTAGCTTTCTCTAAGAACACTAGAAGTACTTCTTGCTCAAAGCATATTGATATAAAGTACTATTTTGTTAAAGAGAAAGTTGTTGAATCACTTATTATTGTTGAGTATATGCCTACAACTAGCATGTTATCAAATTCACTTACAAAAGTCTTGCCTATATGTGTGTTTGCAGAACACACCTCTAGATGGGATTGTTAGGTGCCTAGCTTGATAAGATTAGTGAGAGTTTGCTAATTTGTATTGAATATGTTAGTACTTTGTACGAATTGCTTATGAATTATATATATGAAACATATATAATTATGTTTGTAGTCACTTCTTGTTAATATTGGCATATATATGTTGATATATATATGTAATTTGATGAAATGATAGGTACAAAAGGAGACAAATGCGTAGTCTCAGTTGTTATACTGCATACATGTTGTTTTAATGGTTATTGTTGTATTTGAACATCTCCAGAGCCTAATCAACTGTAGTATATATATCATGTCGATATAATATTGCATATGATTTATTTGATTGCTTTTGGATGATGGAGATTGGTATGGCGGTTTGATTATATTGTCTAAGTGGGAATATGTTAGAAACATATGGACTAATATAATCACAACATTAATTCCATATTCATGACCATTAATCGAATTGCCTAATGTATGTTTAATAATCATAATAGGATGGTTAATAATTCACTAATTGCATTTGAGGCACATGGTAGTACCCTAATAACTATATATTGGCCTATTAAACTATAGCTCATAACATCCTTGAAATGACACGATTATCTTTTTCTACCCCTTAGGGTAGAATATGTTATAAGGAATAACATATGGTGAGATTGTGTACATATTGTGTGTGCGTGTGAAAATAGAAAATTGGGTCTTCTACCATAAGCTTCTTCTATTGCACAAGGTTTGTTGATATTAATAGGTTGTGGTGTCTAAAATAGAGAGAATGCACCAAGATTCTATGCCAAACATTGGAGGTATGATAACTTTATTGTGTAGTTAATGCTCTAAATAAAATGTAGATCTTGGCTTTGTAATTATTGATGATTGCATTTATGAATAACATTATGTTCATGATATAATGAATCAAATCTTCACAAAAGTTTAGGGTAAATATTATGCATTTACATTTGAGTCTTGGCAGGTTATACACGATACAGAAGTAGTCCATTCAAGAGTGACATTATAGGCTTTTTCTGTTAATAAATGATATCAATGCTTGCTTTAGTTACAGTGTTACTTTTCATCAGTTTAAAAAATGGTCAACATATTGTAAGGAACTTTGGGATAGTGTAAGTGGGTGTAAACAACAAAGATGTTGACTTATCATGAATGCTCCTTTTCTCAGCGTAACTGAAAGCTCACATTATCATTCTCTATATGGTATTAGAGAGGGTAGAACTCCTCAACCACTCTGTTTTTTCCTTGTTCAACTTCAGCTCTTAACAAGCTCAGACTTGGCTTTCTTAAGCTTACTCCCACTATTGTTTCTGTGTTGGATATCTGTCTAATTTTGTAACTTCCAGTCAATTAAAAGTCATTGTTAAGGTTGAAATTTTGCTATGAATATGAACAACCTTGATGAGAAGTACTGTTTTTAGAAAAGAAACTTAAAATATGACACTTGAGAATTATTAAATGATAATTTACTCAAATTGTTTAACACTTATATCATTAACTACCAAAATTCTCATTAATCTAAAAGAATTCATCAGTCACAAAAATTATTTATATAAACATAGTCATCCAAACTCTCTCTCTCTCTCTCACACACACACACACACATATATAGAATAAAACAACTATAGTCAATTTGATCCATTGGCTTTAATTAAACTCCACATTGTCAATTATATACACTGAATTTATCGCCAATCTCTTTGTCTTCTAAAAAATATATATCAATAAGGGATGAGTTTCCTACTCTGTAAGGGTAAGCTAATTGTGCTCTTAAAATCAAGTAACTCAATATATATTAAAATTAGTCACATTATTCACTATCACACAATCTCTGATTGGCAATCATACATTCAGGTTATATCTTAATGGACTAAACTCCCCCAAAATTATAGAGAAAAACTTTAAAGAAACATAAAAATGTGTAGATTCTAAGTCACTAACATATATGCCTTAATATCAAATAATGAAATCATACTATAAATGACATTGTTGGCTGCAGGTGCCTCCTCCCTCATCATATGGTATATCCTCGCTTGAGTTTGACCATGTGTTGAGGATGTCCTACTAGTATTTGTACCCACTATTAGTCTGTAACTAACTTTTCTACCATCACCTTTACTACCAATTCTACCTAAACCTCTATCTAAACCAAAAAAACCACTCTGATCATATACTATCTATTCTACCCTCACTCCCAAACACCTCCTTATTATTGGACAACTCCTTTATAAAATGCCCCTGCTATCTACAGATATAATATACCTCACTGATCCCAAAGGGTCCCTAACATGGTCTTCTGTGAACTCTCTCGTAGGTAGCACAACTCTGCACCCCCTTAACTCCTCTACTAAAAAGTCCTTTGTACTTTTGGCTAACCATTTGTCTAATCTAATTAATGGTCCACTAGTTATTCTATGTTGTCTTGAATCCTTACTAAGTCCTCGATCTCCACCAAATTTATAAAAAGTACCACTCCTGCTCGATGTAGCATCGACCCTCCTAGATCTCCCCACACTGGTAAGTCATGAATGACTAGCTCCCCTGATCTTAACAGACCAACTCCCCTATCCATAATGACTCTTTGGTCATCTCTTTAGCTCTCCTCTCCTTCTACCTTATTGTTAAGTGTAGTCTCTAGTAGCTTTTTGAAATCATAAGTAGCAGCTCTCAAACTCAAACGAATCTTCATCTTTAAATCCTACTCAAATTAGTAACATCTATCATCTGGATTTGTCATAACCTTCAATGCATACTTAGACACAATTGCAAATCGAGCCTCATTCTTTGCCACCAACATCTCCTCTGTTTGAACCAAACTCATAAACTCTATCTTCTTTTAATCCTGATATATCTATGAAGTGTATTTATCTCCAAACTCCCAATGGGATTCCTACAAGTCATCTCATGTGAACATAAGATCTCTTCACTGACTTTCCACTATGTTAGTGAGTTGCTCTAAAACAATGAAACAATGTACTATGACCTTCTTTCCAAGTTACACTCTATATGGTCTAAAACTGATTCTATTTGCTCCCATCATGCCTCACCCTCCTTATAATTAGTAGTGTCTCGAAACTCCATTACATCCATCTTACGAGTTCGCTCAAAATTGCAGTCTACCTTAAAATCACCTAGGACTAAAGCCACATTAACAACTTATTGCATCATCTGAAAGAATTGCATCATTTAAGTTGGTAATAGCATCTCTCCTCCTACTTAATCCACTTCGGCATCCCCCTGATTAGGCAACTCTGGAGCCCAAATCAAATCACTCAATTTCGTATTAGATGTTGGGCTAGTAGTATCATCTCCTATAACCATCCTAGATAAGATAAGAACATATCATTAGTTTTGTTTTGTTTATTTAATTTGTTCCCATAAATATAAACCCTCTTTGATACCATCAAAATATGACGCTCTAAAATTTTTAAACCACTATTTATCCAAATTATTCCACAATTACATCATTAGTTACCAAAATTCTCATTAGTCTAAAAAATGATGTCCATTAGTCACAAAAATTATGTATACAAACATAACCATCCAAACTATCACTCACTCACTCACACACACACACACACACACACACACATGCGCATATATATATGTATAGTAAAACAAATGTACTCCATTTGATCTATTGTCCCAACCTAGACTACACGTTGTCAATCATATATACTGGGGTTATCAGTAATCTCTCTATCTCCTAAAAAATATATCGACAAGAGGTGAGTTGTCTACTCAGTATGGGTAACTTGATCGTACCCTTAAAATTAAGTAACTCAATATATATTGAAATTAGTCAAATGATAAAATATACAAATAATAATAAAATATACAGCAATATTTAGCTTACCCAATCACTCAATAAAAATCCAAAATTTTATTATTAGCAATGATTAATGTCAAATTTATTTTGTTATTACCATTTATGTTTTATCTCTTTATTAACTATATTGACTAGGCTCTACTTAAATTAGTAGGCCTACATTCAATGATTTATCGCTTCATCTCAACTCATCATAATAAATATTGACACTTGGTGCATAATCTTTCAAACTAATATGGTACCTCAGTACCTCTCTAGTACCTAGGGAAAACAATGGGTCGAGTTGGACTTGGGCTTGGACCCTGACTGCTGGGGGCTCGGGATCAATCTGAGACACAATTGGGCCTAACGTAGCAAGCTCGAGTCCAAGCCTGATTTGGAATGACCAAATTTTTAAAAAAAATTTCAAAAAAAGCCAAAACGAAATAGTTTTGTATATAAGGGTTAGGCCTTGAGCCAACCTAGGCCTGGGCAGTTCGAGCTAGAGGCCTGACCCGAGGGGCCCAATTTGTTTATTTGTAGCCTGAGCCGGGCCAAGTTACCATCTCTACTAATACCTAGCTATCAACACAAGATATCCCCAAGACTCAGGATACCCCATTACTACTCCAGCACCTAACCATCATCACAGGATGTCTTAAGACCTAGGATGTCCCGATACCTACTCCAGGAACAAGTACCTAACCATAACTCTCTTATTTCTCAACAACTCATCGATTTATGATTGTCGAATATACGATATCATAGGCAAGCCACAACTTCACAACTTTCATTATCAATTTTCAAACCATTATAAATCATTCTCTATCTAATTTCATAATTGTGATATATCTTACCTTAATATTATTAGTTATACATATGCATAATTGAAAATTTTAATTATCATTTTCTTGAATTGTCAAGCAATACACATCTTAATTCATAGCAAAATATAAACACTTAACATTTTGTACTTTGGCAATTATTTATTTAATAAAAACAAAATTCGTATATTTTAAAAATCCACATATGTAATTATTAATCATTTATTTAATTAATTTCTAATTCAAAATATGATTTGCTATAAAATAATTTATTAATAACAAAATTCAAAATTTTATGAATCATGTACTATTATAAGGGTACAATTTAAGGTTACCTTTACCTGATCTTCAGACTCAACTAATTAATAGGTCTAATCTACTTCCTAGTTCGTTCTCTGAACCTAGACATTACAAAATTCTGTTAGACTTTATTTAAGAAAAATTTTCAACCCAATTACACTTAATAATCCAAAATTATCTCAATTTTTCATTTTATTCTTAATTATTAAAATATCCTTAATTCATCTAACTACCATAATTACTAAAATACTTTAACTATTCAAAATTCCTATTTTATCCCCACATTCTTTCATTAATACAAAAATACCTTTTAGGAATTAAATTATAATTTTACCCTTAATTTTTCGCGTTCTCTATTTTGTTCCTTAATAGATCTTAAATTTTTCTAAATTGTCTTCTTCTTCACCCTTGTCTCTTCTCCTAACTCCTCTTTTTCTCATTTTTTAGCCACTTTTTGTCCAATTCATTTTTTTTTAATTTTATCAAAATTGTTATCACAAACAATCATAATTCCATGCCAACTTTTTTCAACAATTTACCTGTATAATTCCTTTGAGAGATAAATATACCATTGGGATCTTATAGCACCTTAACATATGTTGATCTTCCTCATCCATAATTAGAACAATTAGTTGCTCTAATATCTTATTTTTCTTGTTTATTAGCCTCCAAGTTGAATATTTGTTGCATCCGACTTCTTTTGTCCTATTCAATCGTTGTTCATGAGCTTCAAGTGAACTCTTCAACTCATAAAAAGTATAGTTATGCAAATCATTTGACTCTTCAATGGCTACTACAACATCATCATACCATATAGGCAAACTCCAAAGTATTCCTTCCACACGCTTTGTTCTAACAAATCTTCTCCAAAGGATCTTATTTGATTAATGATCAAAGATGCCCTTGAAAAGAATTCTTGCATCAACTCAGAATCTTTCATTTTTAAATTCTAAAACTCTCGATGAAAACCTTACAGCTTCACTTACTTGGGCTTATTTTCTCCTTGGTACACTTTTTGAAGTGCATCCCAAGCCTCCTTTATTGTTTTTGCATTCATAAATTTTTTTAAAAATAGTTTCACCCATAGACTTTTAGAAGAAGGAAAGTGCCTTAGCATCTTTCTTCTGTTTTTCCTTCAAATCATTTCATTATGTTGTTATCATCCTAATGCCTTACTCTTCTTCAAGAACTTGATATCAATTCTCCTCTAAGTCCCATAAATCATAAGAGATGAGTATTGTCCTTATCTTGATGCGCCAAAACAGATAATTTAGACTTGCAAACATAAACAAAATTTGAGTTAAATTTGCAACTGAGATTATGGGTAATCATTTAACTATGATACCATAATGTTGTCCCCAATAAAAAGAACAATTATAACAATGGAAGAATAGGAAAATCTTTAAGTAATTTTAATGAATGATGAATTCATTGATGATGCAAAAATTAATAATAACCCTCTCCTTTTATAACTTAACTAGACTATTAATTACAAGAATCAAGTAATATTAAAAGCTACCTTAGATTTTCCTAACTGACATTTAATTAAACATCTCCTAGGCATCTTATTATAACAGTTAGAATCTAGATCTTCTCTAACTAGTTCTCTTCACAATTTAAAAACATCAAATAAATCTCAAGAAACATAGATACTAAAAGATTTTCTTAATTATCCAATAGAAGACATTGTTATTAATTTTTCTTCCATTGTGTTTATGATTGCTTCTTCTTCCATTGTGTTTATGCTTATGTTTCCAGGTTTGTTCCAATCTCATAATCTAGTAACTCATAAATATTTTCGCTATATATTTAACATAAACTCATATTTTAGTTATAACTAATGTTTTAAAAATCATATCGGAAGTTAAACCAATTAGATAATATGCTTAAGGTTTAAAAGGTTCAATCGTTATTAGATCTTCATAAAATTAGCTAAAAATAATAAATTTAAATAATTTAAAATATAATTGAAAGAGATTGTCCTTACCCATTAAAGAATTTGAAGTTTAATTGTAAAAAAAATTGTTAAACAAAAATTAATTGATTTATTTTAATTTATAAGAACTTATTAATTTACCAAAATTGACCTATTAATTAATAAATTGTTCGATTTTTAATAATAAGAGTTATAAAAGTAATTCAATCGAAAAGTTGGATAGTTTAATGTTTTTACAGTTGAATTAGTTGATTTTTTAATCATTGGTTATAACATTATACGAGTAGTCAAATCAAAAGTTAGTCATGAAATAAATAATAAGCAAAATAATTAAAAAAATCCTTACATTAAAAACCACTGATTAAAATACTCAACTAGTTTAGTCGGTTCAACCATAAAAACCTTGAATTGTTTAACTTTTTAGTTCGGTTTGTAACTTTTCTGTTTGATTTACTTTATAACTCTTATTATTGAAAATCAATAAATTTATTAATTAATAGGCCAATTTTGGTTAATTAATAAGGTTTTATAAATTAAAATAAATCAATTAATTTTCTTTTAACAATGTTTTTTTGTAATTAAACTTCAAATTCTTCAATGGGTAAAAGCAATCTCTTTCAATCATATTTCAAATTCTTTAATTTTATTATATTTTTAGCTGATTTGATGATGGTCAAATACTGTTTGAACCTATAAACCTTAAATCTTTTATTTTACTGGTTTAACATCGTGTTAATTTTTAAAATATTGTTTAAAACTTCAATGGAAGTTGCAATTTACAACAGGATATCCTCATGAAAAGTTAGTAACTTAAGTTGATTTCAAAAGATTTTCTCCCAATTATAGGAAGTGCGCCATGTTGGTGATTGGTGAATTAGAATTTGTTCTCCACTACCCACAAACTGTTGCAATTCCTGACACATACGTATATGTATATTTTTGGTTCCAAAATGATGCACAAATTTTGGATTACACAGGGAGCTAACTCTAATTTTAACTAAGAATCAATATTATAGTAAGTATGAGATTATAAATTGTAGAGAAAGAAAGGGAAGAGAAAGAGAAGAAGAAGAGAGAAAAAGAAGAGAGAAGGAAAAGTGAGAGTTTGTTATTCCGTAAGCAACCCATTGGCCAGTACACGTCTTTATAGTGGGGTCTACTAAGATTATGCTTCTCAACCAACTAGCTACCTCATAGTTACAATAACATATCCTAGCAGTAAAATTCAAGATAATAACTAAATTATAAGCTTAATTGTTGGGTCCATATACTTCAAGCTGCATCAATTTCCTCCCTCCTTCAGAAACCTTGTCCTTAAGGTTGCAGTTAGGGAACTTCTCCATCAGATCATGAGCATATTCCTAAGTAACATCTTCAGGTCCTCCATTCGACCATTAGACGAGCCACTTTGTGGCAGCTCTTCTTCCATGTTGCACTATTGCTCTGTCTAAAATTGCCACTGGAATTGGTTTCAAGTTGGGACTCTGTAAGTCCAACAGAATAGATGAGCTGAGTAGAGTCTCCATGAGCTTTTTTCAACAGCGAAACATGGAAGGTGGGGTGGATTTGTGAGCCTTCAGGAAGTTTAAGAGTGTATGCTACCCTTCCCACCTTTGCTACAATCTGGAAAGGTCCATAGTACTTTGCCACCAAATTCTAAGAAGGCCTAAAAGCTACTGTTTACTGCCTATAAGGTTGCAGGTTTAAGAACACCCAGTCACCTATAGAGAATTCTCTATTAGTCCGCTTCTTGTTAGCTTATTACACCATCCTACTTTGAGCTCTCTGCAAATGATGCTTCATTAATTTGATAGCTTCTTCATGGTCAGTTAGCATTCTATCAACTACTGGCGCTTTGGCATCCCAAAAGAAATAAGATGTGTGGACTGGTGTTGTGTGACTGTTTATAGCCTCAAATGAAGTAATATTGGTTGAAGAATGGTAATTAGTATTATACCGCCACTTAGCTAAAGGTAACCATCTAGTCAAAGTATGAGGAGCATCTCCACACATGCATCTCAAGTATGTCTCCAAACACCTGTTCACCACTTCTGTTTGACCATTCGTTTGAGGGTGGTAAGCAGAAGACATGTGCAATTGAGCCCCCAACAAACTGAAAATTTGTCACCAAAAGTTACTCATGAATAATGGGTCTCTATCACTTATTATCACCCTAGGGAGACCACGCAACTTGTAGATATAACTTATGCAATCAATTGAGCAATGTAGGGGTGCAATAAGGCCACAAAATGTGCATATTTACTAAGTTGATCCACCACAACCATTATCACCTGCTTACCATTAGACTTAGGTAGCCCAATAATGAAGTCCATGCTCACCTCAGAGAAAGTGTTTGAGGAATTGGTAGAGGTTGAATATAGCCTGGATAAGCTACATTTTCTGGTTTGCACCTTTGACAAACCTCGCATTCCTGCACGTGATTCCTAACATCCTTTTGCATTCCCTTCTAAGAAAACACAACATTAATTCTTTTAAGAGTGGCAGCAGCTCTAGAGTGGCCTTCTTGAGCCGAATCATGATAGAGTTTCATGATTAGCTTTTTAAGAGAGACATCATCTCCCACCATTAACCTGCCTTTCTCCTCAACAAGTTGTTTTGCTATGTATAGTAAGGTTTAGGGCAGTCCCTATCTTTCAATTTTTGTATCAAAGGGTGTAGTTTGATATCCGAGTCCCATCTTTTATGCACTTGCTCCAACAAGTTAGACGAAACCATTGAAAGCGCTATGGCTTGCATTTCTTGACTAGAAATCCGAGATAAAGCATCTGCAGCTCTATTTTGAGTACCCTTTTTATATATGATTGTATAATCCAGCTCTATTAACTTGGCTAGCCATATGCATTGGCTAGAGGTTGTCAACTTCTACTCCAGCAAGTACTTCAAGCTTTGGTGTTCTGTTCTAATGACAAGCAGTCTTCCCACCAAGTAGTGATACCATTTTTTAATGGCATATAGTATAGCAACAACTCCTTTTCATATACAAAGAGTGACTGAGTTTTTGGAGATAGCCCTTTGTTGACAAAGGCTAGCGAGTGGCCTTGTTGCATTATGACAACCCCAATTCCCATTCCGCCTTCATCTGTCTCAATAACAAAGGTCTTGGAATAATCGGGGAGAGCTAAAACAGGCGTGGATGTCATGGCCCCCTTTAGCTCATCAAAAGCCACCTAAGCTTCCTTATTACATTGGAATCCTCCCTTCTTGAGCAGATTGGTCAGCGGTTGACAGATCTTTCCATAATTCTTTATGAACCTTCTATAGTACCCCATTAATCCCAAGAAACCCCTCAATTTTTTAAGTGAAGATGGAACATGCCAATTTAATATAGCATCAAGCCTCTTAAGGTTAGTAGAGACTCCTGCTGCTGAGATAAAATGGTCTAGGTACTCTATTTGTGATATGCCAAATTAGCATTTACTTTTCTTGGCGTAAAGAGTGTTGTCACCTAAGACTTGTAAAGCTAGTTTTAGATGCTCTAAATGCTCTTCACGACTATTACTATAAACCAAGATATCGTAAAAAAATACAAGTATAAACTTTTTAAGGTAGGATCTAAATACCTCATTCATCAGATGTTCGAAACTAGAAGGGGCATTACTTAAGCCGAAAGGCATGCCAACATATTCATAGTGCCCTTTGTGTGTTTTGAAATCTATTTTAGGGATGTCTTCCGGCCACATGCGGATTTGATGATAACCTACTCGTAGATCCATCTTAGAATGTAATGTAGATCCTTTTAGCTCATCCAACAGCTCTTCAACCAATGACACACTAATAAAAGTGCAACTCACACATACACAAGATGGGTTGCGTGTGTAACACCCCAACTCCCGCTGAACCCGAACCCGATATCGATAGTGATACCCGAATCCGTGCCCCGCGAGGGTGGCGTGTCACATCACTTAACGCTTAGCACTGAACACTTAACAAAAGTCGGTATAAATT
>JANQBM010000221.1:17787728-17810772 GCA_025594535.1 Erythroxylum domingense | reverse complement strand
AACGAATGTACACTAAGTTCTTATATGCACAACACTCACTATTTACAACTGCATGAGCATGAGGTGTGGTAATTTATTACACCTGGACCCGTTTCTCTGGTCCGACCCGTTCTCTGGAAACGGGATGTTACAGCGTGATTATCCAAATTGAAAAAAACTACTATATCACTAAAAAAATGCCACACCTAAAACAGGGGGAATGACCCAACAGTAGGCATGCCCAGTCAAATCTCAACATGATTCATTTAGGACTCTTCATAAGATAAAGTTATGTCTTGATACAATCTCTTATAAAAAATTATCTAAGATAACTTTTTTAATTTCATCCTTCAAGACAACTATCATCAACCAATGAAATCCAAGACAGTATATTTTAATTTATCCCACTTTGATTTGAATCTTAAACTCATCAATATTATCTTGGATGTCCAATTATCGAAAAATGTCAAAACCAAATAATAAGATATATATCATATATCTTAACAACCTCCCCCTTTTTGGCATTGTTTGTCACAAATATGAAACTCCTCTTAAATGAAATAATTGGACATATAATCCACACGAAAAAAACTCCCCTTAATCCAACATCAAGTTCCAAAGATCATTCATCTAATTCTTTAAGTTCAAGAAACATCTAAAGAAGCAATAATGAACAATCATCTAGTCATCAAAATTTCTCCCCTTTGGGACAAAAAGATGCCAAAAAGTAAGACTAATAGTCACGAAGATACCTTAAAATCTCTCCCTGAATTGAACAGTCACAATATGATGTCTCCCCCTTGGATCAAAACAATACCAAAACAAAGAATTCCTTCAATGCGATCAATCTCAGTGAATAAAGACGCATAAAAATCAGTAATAGGTGTAGTGGAAGAATCATAAGCATGTAGTGCAATAGCAAAAAGCTAAGATGACAATTTACTACCAGTTAATATATATGACAACATACCATTGCTCACTTCAATTCCATCTTTTTAAGATTGATCAAATCCATAAACCCCATCATCAAGCATAGCCTCATGTACACATCAATCAACTAAACCTTAGAAAGCTCATAATAAAAACTTAGAAAGCCTAAACGATAACTCCTTCGAACCCCCTTTTTTATTTTTGTTTTTGTTTTTTTAATAAATAACATCAAGTTATACTTCAAAAATATAAAGCATACAGTTCTTGTGCCCCTCGAAGAAATTCAAACCTCGGCTTATTCCTAGTCACATTATCTTGGTCATCAACGGTCTGATTGATTTCTTCATCTGAAGTAACAGACTTATTCTCAGTCTGAACAGTTGATTCGAAAGTAGTAACTAACTGTGAATCTCGACACTTTCTTGTTTTTCCTTCACTACGTCTTTGTGCTTATATTTGACCCTTTCTAACCCAAGTGGATTTCGATACTGAAGGCTGATTTTAAAATTTATATAAGGGATATAGGGTCCTTCGATTTTGGCTTCTTTGAAACAACATCTGCTGTAACTTGTAGCATTTTGGTCTTATGTGCCCGATAACTCCACAAAAATGACATGTGGGAATAAATTTTCGATTTTTCCTCGATGTTTCTTTTTAGACAGATCTGGGTATATCAATTTTCTCATCATTCACCTTAGAGCTCTCACCCTTATAGCCAATGCCTTGAAGATCCCCTTTAATCTTACCGATTTCTATTAACTTTTCTAGTTTTTCTGTGCCTCCATTCAACATTCTCAATTGCTTTTCAATACTTACTAATCTCATTCTAGCTTCACCAAGCTCATCTAATGTCAACTTCAATTTCTTTTCTAACTTTTGGATAGTGTTTTTCATGGAGAGATTTTCTTCTTTCAATCTTTCATTCTTTCTATACGTATTCACCCATTTTTTACACATAGTTTGTAAGCCTCGTAAATATTCTCCTTTCTATCATCTAAGTCACTTTCATCACTGTAATAATCTGATATTAGGTCTTGAGTTGAGTTGTTTGCGTTTTTTTGGAAATTTTTCGTTTTTACCCCTTTTATGTCTTCAATTACTTCCTTCTCAGTTACTGTTAAGCAAGTAACTGGAATTTTGATATGTAAAGCAACTAATGCAGCACCATCAGTGATTTCTTCTTTACTACCATACTCACTTTCGGATTCATTCTCACTCTAAGTGCTTCTATAGGACTTCCCTTTTCTCTTCTTCAAAGTGTTAGCACATTCCGCTTGCACATGTCTAAAACCTTGACACTCATGACATTGAATTTTCTTCATATTTCTTTCACCCTTTTGAGTTTTCCTTTGTTGTTTGAAATTACTATTTGATGAGCTCCCGCCGTTTTGCCTAAAATCGAGTCTATCATTTTTCACTCTCTTCAGCTACTTACCGAATTATCGTATTAATAGCTTAATATCCTCATTCTCGTCAGATTCATCTTCTACATCATTCATATCTTTTCCAGTTTCAACTTGTAGTGCTAATCCTTTGCTCTTTTCTTGTTAGCCCCTCAACAAATTCATTTCAAAATTAGCCAGAATTCCAATTACCTTATCCAACGACAAATCATTGATTTCATGAGCTTCCTCAATTGCTGCAATTTTTAGAATGAACCTCGGAGGTAGTGATCTCAACGTCTTCTTGACTAATTTCATATTGGAATATTTCTTTCCAAGTTGATGTGCCTGATTTGCTATATCTCACAATCTTTCGTAAAAGTCCCCAATGGCTCATTTTTATCCATTTTCAATTCTTCAAACCTAACAGCTAACATTTGTAATTTTGACGTTACCACATATTTGAACCCTTCATGAATAGTCTGCAAAACATTCCGCACTTTCTTCTTTGGCTTTTGTCCATTCAACTGGATCTTTTCAAACTGCTCTCCTTTATCATCAGTAATCATCGAATGCGTCTACCCATGTACTACCGAGTGCCAAGCTTTTGTACCCTGAGCTTGGATGAAGACTCTCATACATGCTTTCCATGCAGGATAGTTAGATCCATCCAACATTGGTGGTCTAATGATCGATGCACCCTCTCTTGTAGTCATGTTCGCGAAACTAGGATCTGCACCAACTTGCTACCAAGTTCTGAATCGGTGACCAATCTTTGATACCAATTAAAAAATCGTAGAAGGTGGTTTCGTAAAAACTTCGATTTGATCGCAATTACTTGTAAGGTTCTGTCGTAATTACTTGTAACTGTATATGTCTGTTACTAGATATAAAATAACTGTATCAGCAACTGTTAATTTTTTTACCACAAATAAAAATAGAAAATTAAATACGAATTTAAACAATTCAACATCGAAATTTGATAACGCAGTTCGGCACACCTTGCCTACGTCTGCGGAGCCTTAACCCAGATTAATACTTTCACCAAAGTACAATAGATTTACCCAAGGCTTTACTGAGCCGACACTACTCATCTTTTAACACTATCTCTTAACCTCACTTCCCGTGAAAGAATTTCACATCCAACAGCACGACCGCCTTATACTAACCTCAATAGAGGATTTTCTCAAACAATGTTTAATGATAATGAAACAAAATCAACAATTTAAGTAATTAAACAAAATTTAACATAAATGACAACACTTGAGAAACAAAAGAAAGAACAACTTCCTAATGTTTTTCAACTCTTTCGAAGATTAATCTGACTGTTGCTCACTAATGACACTAACTGATTCACAAAGTCACAATTGCACCGATAACACATTCACCAACTAAAGTATACGCAGCCCACAAGGAAATTAATTGACAAACGTTGCTGCCCAAGATAGAATTGTACTTGCACACCACGTACAACTAATCAAAACCACGTAAGGAAGGAGTAAACCCCCATGCCCAATCTGCAGCTCCCTAACGTTATCTTGCAATACACAACAACGTGAGTACTTTCAAGCACTTTGTTTTTAATCACCAGAACAAGCAAACCATGGCCACACTTCACATACACATGCAACCAACCCAAAACACGGCAAAGACCCCGACACACTCACAAGGTGTCACGCACACACCACACACAATCTGCTGCAATCAATGACAAAGGCACCAAATAGAAAAACGCAACAACCACTCAAGACAACCTTTTTCAACCAACGACACACTAATAACAGTGCAACTCACACATACACAAGATGAGTTGCGTGATTATCCTAATTAAAAAAAAAAACTGCTGGATCACTAAAAAAACGTTACACCCAAAATAGGGGGAATCACCCAGCAATAGGTATGCCCAGTCAAATCTCAACATGATTTACTTAGGACTCTTCATAAGATAAAGTTCTATCTTGATACAATCTCTTATCAAAAATTATCCAAGATAGCTTTTTAATTTCATCCTTCAAGACAACTATCATCAACCAATGAAATCCAAGATAGAATATTTTATTTTATCCCACTTTAATTTGAATCTTAAACTCATCAATATTATTTTAGATGTCAAATGCCAAAACCAAATAATAAAATATATATCATATATCTTAACATATTTGTTTTGTCTGGAGAGCAATTCTTTTACAAACCAAAAAACCAACTTTGCTCAAAAAAGTGCAATGTATTGTATAGGGTTTTTCTTTTACTATTTAATGTATTCCAAATTGCGTATACAACAAAGCAGGAAGATGAAGATGAAGATGAAGGTGGACTTGAAGTGGGGGCGTGTGACAACTGAGAACTAAGCGGTATGTCGTGGAAAATTGTTTCCATGTACTCTCTATTCTTCTTTTGTTTTGGTTCTTCTAACTTGACCAATGAATCGTTGTAGAAAGGAATCTTGTATTTTTATAAAACCTTTTATGACTAAACAATAATATTACTGAAAGTTGCATTTTTTAAAGCTCCAGAATTTAATTTCGTAGCACATATATCTTTTAATATTTGCTATTTAAAATTTTAAAAAGTTGGGACCCACTCTGTCAATACCAAGAAAGATGGGAACTTTAGCCTTAGGAGGAGTCCGTACCAAGTAAGGAGTTAAAAATAGAAATGGATTCCCCAGACAAAACAGAGCCGGAGAAAATATATTGAGAAACAACTTTACTTCCTCGACCAACAATTGGTGTGATGACCAGCCAGTCTTTGCAATATCCAATCATCAGTGCTTCTTTCAATCAAGACAATAGGTGAATGACTCCGCATATTTCAAAAAATCTCATTTTTAGTTTCGAGATTTTTAATTTAATCTATGTTCTTTTCAATTCTTCTGTAGTGGGTTTGCAATTAGCACGAGGGATGGTTTTAGAATATACGATTCCAGTACAGGGCGTCTTTGTTATGAACGAGGCAAGTTTTGAAAGCCGCTGCTTTTTACACTCTGTTGTCCTTAGGTTTTAATTTTTTGTGCTCTGAAGCTTCTGATTTCTTTTTTGGCTTTTCCTGACGATCAGATTTTTTTCTTTGTAACATTCTATTGCTTTTTTTCCTTGGGATAGCTGTTGGAGCATTTATTATCGTTGAGATGCTTTACAGCACTAGTCTTCTTGCCATTGTTGGTGCCGGTGAGCAGGTACTAGACCAGTTTACTATTTAGGTTCTTGCAAGTTTTTTTTGTAATGCTTATGGCTGGTGGTTTGATTGATTACAACAGCCATCTTTATCCCCACGACGCCTCTGTTTTTTCAATACTACGGCTGGAACTGCTTTGCGGGAACTGAACTTTTTGACTTCTGTTCTTGCGATTCGCTTGAATAAGAAAAGGTACTTGACCAATTTGCTAGGAAACTGTCGCTGCTGATTTCTTAAGAGTTTGCCAATCACGTACGACTTAAATACGCACTTTCATTATAAGAATTAAATGAAATTATGGAATGTGCAAACAACCTGACTTCTTGTGATGCCACTTTGTGCATCAGCACATGAGCAACATGCCAAAGGATGAAATTGCCTATGTTTTATATACGTCTAAGAGTGAGCTGCCTAAATCCAACTAAATGAATGCCTTAACAATTGCAGGCTCGTTGTTGTTCTACAAGAAAAAACTTACCTCTATGACACAAATACGCTGATAATATTGGATACGCTCGATACAGTTCCAAATGCAAAAGGTAATTTTCAAAGTAACTTGCTTATGTGTGTGTGTGTGTGTGAAACAGAACGATTGGATGATCTTTTGGACTTTAGTCAAATATATTGCAGCATTAACTGCTTTAACATCATTTGTTATATTTAGGCCTTTGTGCATTCTCTCCTAGTTTGGATGGTTGCTTCTTGGCACTTCCGGCAAGTACAAACAAGGGATCTGTCTTAGTATACAATGTCATGGAACTCCGGTTACATTGTGAGGTTGTAACCTGTATATTCTCTTTTCCTTTAATTGAGTGGGACGTACTATGTGATAAGGGCTGGCTGCTGTAACATCTTTGTTAATCTCTCTGTCTCTCTCTCTCTCTATGTCACACGCACACAAACACGTATATCTTGTGAATCCTTCAATATCATTTGTACTTTGTTTGAATTTCCTTGCAGATAGAGGCTCATCGAGCACCATTGGCAGCAGTAGCTCTTTCTTCTAATGGAATGTATATTGCGACAGCGTCTGAACAGGGAACAATTGTCAGAGTTCATCTGGTTTCTGAGGCAACTAAGGTGAATCAGAATTCATATTAGATGGTTAAGTAAGCCAGCATTGTGGCGTGAACAAATGTGGATCATATGTACCACACATAGGACAGACAGATTGAACGCTTACCATCTCATGGATATCATATATGAAGTCCCTAGGAAATAGATTATTCCTAGATATTTTAGGATTTGGTGCAATATCAGGAAAGAATTTTCGTAAAGTAGGACCATTAACACCCAATTAAAGTTTCACTTTGTGTTTCTCCTGTCTTTTGCTTGGGTTTGTTACAAATTCAATTTTCTGCTCGCACAGATTGACATATGGTTTTCTCATTATTATCCTTTCTGCAATCTGATTTATTTTGCAAGTTTACCTATCAAAACAGCAACGCCCTTTGTACTTCCACTTACCTGCTGAGTAATACTTCTAGTGGATTTATTAAATTCTTTTGTCATTTCTTGCAGTCATATAGCTTTCGCAGGGGAACTTGCCCTTCAACAATATTTTCCTTGTCATTTGCCCCATCAGTGCAGCTTCCAGATATTCTTGTAGCTACTAGTTCTTCAGGTTCCATTCATGTCTTTTCCCTGTGCTTTGCCCTAAATCAGAGGTGAGAGCAACAGTTTATTTGTAGATTAGATTGGACCATTTTGTTGCTCAAGTATTGTGTAACTTGTTCTCTTTGCCTGGCCTTTATTTATCAAGTCATGCTGTAAGACTGTAAATTTACCTCGTAATTTTCTAAAGTTTCTTCCTCATTCTCCAATCCGTCAAAACCTAGATGCACATTCTAATCCTTATTTGTGTTGATATTTTCTTGTGCTTTGTTTGAAGAATAATATTCTTGAGCTGAAAAAAGTCTCTGTTGCATTGACACACTCAAAAACTGCACATTGTTATCTACCTCTCTTCTAATAGCGGCTTGGTGCTGAGACTGAAAATTTGTTTGGAATGGATGCTTCCTCTTAGCTAACTTCTCCCTTTTCTTTGATTGCTCCCTTTTCTTTGATTTAGCCAACAAAACAAACTGTACTACATTAAAGACGAAGCCTTTTCCATTTAGCTTCAGTTTCTTTTAAGTTTTGATGTGCAAAGAGCTAATGTCTGAAACAGATTAATTTGAACTTTCTGAAATAGTTTATCTGATCAGTGAACAATAATGGGCAAGTGTAATTCTTCAAAACCCAGAGTTCTATGAGATGTTGCAATCCTTAAAAAGTTTGTTTTATTAGAAAATAAACAAACTCACTATTCTGTTTCCCATTGTATCCGGCAACAATTTGCCTGGAATTTTCTTATCTGTACCACTATAGAGCATCACATGTTCTTGATTTTTTCCTTTCCTAATGTTGTTTCTATATTATATTTCCACAATATTAAAGCCAACTAAAGAATATGAAGGCTGTTTTTTCTTGTTTGTAATTTTGTATTTACCAGAAGCAGAAGATCAAGCAGTCTTCTTGGGTCAATACTACCTGATTCTGTAAATGATGCATTTGATCCTGCCTATCACCACGTGCTTCAAAATGCTGTTCCAGCAGGAGTAAAAAGGTTGAACACATTTTGGATCATTAATTGTTCATTAGTCATGTAGTTTGGCACAATCCTGTCTGTAGGATTGTAGTTAGATTGTTGTGTTTGCAGTATTTTAGTACACGGGAGACTGAATATTGAACACAAGCTGCATTCTTCCTTGATTCATAATTGAAAACACATGTATCTCTCCAACATGAGCTTGGTTATCTAATCATTTGTTTGTTGATTGTTGATCTATACAGCTATGTGGTAGTTCGCAAGATAGATAAGGTTGCTGACGGATCATCAACAGAGATTGAAGCATGCCTGTAAGTCCTTTGTACTATTTGCTTGTTCGAATGTATTATCTCTTCTCAACTGCTTCCACTTGATTTGTTACTGGATTCTCCAGTTTTAAGCTTTGGGAAAATATTGGTGGGTAGTTGGACAAACTTTTTTATGCCATATAAAATAATTACATCATGGAGTATGGATAGAATACTGCACAAAAGGATTTGGCTTGGTCATAAACATGGAAGTACAGTTGTTAACAGCATTCCATCCTGATTTCTTACTGCTCATTACACGAAGCATGCCACTACCAATGATTCTTTTTATACTGCAACTATTAGGAATCGCAGAACTTTTGTTTTTGGACAATGAACTCAGATTGATTTTGCTGACATTTGTGTTTCATCTTCAGATCGTTGCATTTGATGTGAGTGACTTGTGTATAATTCCATTTCCTATAATTAACAAAAAAGTTGATGCACTTGTCTTAAGAGCATAAGTTTAAGTGTCTTTCTACTGACCTACTGTCCCTAATTTTGGACTTTCTAGGGCCACACTCTCGGTCATAACATATCAAGGCTGTTTCCTTGAGTACTTAGTAAACATAAACAATCACAGTGGGCCTAAATGGAGTTTGGAACGTGAATTTAATCTTCTGACAGCAATGCCAGGTAACATCTAAAGGTCATTTATATCACATTTCTTTTGTTCGATATATGAAGGTAATGCTGATTTTAGCATTCACCCTGCAATCATAGGCCAAGAACAGAATTTTCAGCTTGTCTGAGGTTTGTTTAACTGTTGCTGGTATAACTCTTCATGGAACCTCAAAATGAAAGCTATGTTCTTAAAAATACAGTTCAGCATCAAGTGGTGATCAATCAAGACATATTATCAAGATCCAGGACGTGTCAAAACACAAAAGTAGATATATAAGCATAGGTTTCAATATATATTCGATGAAACACGAAGTATACAATTGAAAACATGTAGAGCTGTAAATAATACGCTTGTCAAGTTTTTGATACGTTAAAAAGAATCTATTAACATGTAAATTGATTGGCTATATCCGGTGTCCTCTTTTTTTTTTTTTTAATGATTTGGTAATTACATACTTTTTTATATTATGTGAATTTATAGCTTCTTTTTAATGAAATGTTTGGGAACATATCTCAAACTTTCTACCTGGTTCCTATCTTTATATTCTTTTAACATTTTCTCTCAAGTCTTGGAATTTTGTTTCCTTTGAAATGTCTGGTTTTGTAGATTCAAAATGTCTGGGAGGAAAGCAAATGATTGTGGAGTAGGCCCAGAAAAGGACAATCAGGCACCACCACATAATAAAAAAATTATTACTGATTAGAGTAAAGAAAGAAATACTACGTAGATCATCACTTCACATGCTATTCTAAACGTGAATCTTCTTTTGTTTTATGAAGTATAAATTAAATAAAAAACACATTTGATATGAAAAAGAATGTATTTGAAGTATTGGGTCGAGTTCATGACCCTCTCCAATGAGTTGACATTAGTAGGTTTTAGCGCAAGCACAATAGCTGAAACAAATGATGAAATCTTCTCGTGAGACGATGTGGTGTGAGCTCCGGATGACTTTAAAACTGATAATTATGTTATTGACGAGCATTATAATATCTCAGGTACTAACTTTTAACATGTTCAGCGTCAGTTCATTGCAACGGAAATGTAAAGCTATAATAAACCTTTGTTCCAATATTTTTTGGAAGGTAAACCTTTGTTTTATATTTCCTGTAAAGATGAATATTCTATTTCAAATTTCACATTGTAGAAGTGTTCAAAGGGAAATTTAGACATGATTTAGAACACTCATAATGATTACTATCAGCCATACTCCCAACAGAGTGGGAAACAGCGAACAAAACCTTGGAACTGGTATTACCAAGTTACTGCTCAAGAACCCTGTCAAATAAGGTTCTTACTTCTTACATCCTGATTCTGGAAACAACCTAAATAAAACTTGTTCATGAACTTTGAGGTTGAACAGATTTGAATGAAAAACTTGGATCAAGAAAGGGGTTGCCAAAAGGATTAGCTGAATCATAGCTCGTCACATTTGGCTGTTGTTCCTGGTGATCCTGAATCGGGAAGACAGCTTGTTCTTGGACTACAGGTACTATTTGTGTGCTATTCGAAGGGGACATGCTACTGGTAGCATGAAATGACTCGCAGTTGTAAAATTCAAATTCGAAAGGATTAGATGCAACTTGGCCCGGAACTTGAGTTCCATTATTTGTTTTTCCGGATAATGCGTCATTGTACAAATTGTCCAGTTTACCAACCTGCATTGGAAGATCCATATATTCGTGTGATAATGACACAGAACAATTGGAACTGGATAGAACTGATAATCGATGTTAGACTTGATATATAATCTCTAGTTCTGTTGTCAGACTTCAAAAACAAGTACGAAGATGCTATGAAACACTAACCAATTTAGTCTCTTCATATACAGCTCCACCGGAGGTCGGAGCTGTTACAAGCTCAAGCTCCCAACCTGTACTTTGAGAAGTTGAATTGATGCCGTCCAATGCATTATCTGCGGCATTAATGGGAAGCACATGAAAATTCATATGCATCGACAAATAGTTTTATCAATAAAAACTAGTTTAACGTACCAGGTGTGACAATTGCAAGCGCCAGGTGATTGCTTTCATCCTGCCCTTGTGTCTCTTCTGTGAAGTCATCCCAGCACTGGTAGAGCGATCAAATCAATCAAGTGAGCGTGAGCAGTACAGAACAAAAGGAACAAAATTTTTTATAAAAGTATGTTCACACCAGAAGATCGGCAACTTCAACTGTCGGGGCAGTCTCATTATGTTGATTTTTTGATGTGTTTGATGAAGTCACACACGGTTCCAACTTCCATTCAACTTCATCAACTTCAGGGGCAGGCAGAGCTTTAAGTGTCGCATTTTTGTTGTCATTGATCTGAAAACGCATGGTATTTATTGCAGACATGCAGGTAACATTACAAAACCGCACAAGATGGGGCACAGGAAAATTCATACTGGTAAATCATTTGCAGTGTCTGTCACATAGTCTTCCATAGAAGATAGGAAAGAATCGGGGGGCTGCATGGTGTAAGACAAATCAACAAATTGTTTGATTACATGAGAGAGCAAAAGTAAGGCCTTGTAACAAGTTATTACCTGTTCAATACTAACAAAATTTTGGCCCCGAGCAAAAGGCATGATTCTACAGATATCATAATACTGCCCTAAACTTTTGGCCTGCACAACAATTTAAGTTTCCAAATAAAAATAAGCAATTGAAATCCTGAAATTAAAACGCCATAACATCAATAACGTACCTGATTCCCTGATCTCCGATAAATTTCTAGTGCTTTAATAGCATCTTTGCGCTGCATATCAAAGTACTGAAACAGAATGAAACGAAATTTTAGTATTAGAACCTTATAGCTTCCATTGGTCAAGCAACCTCACCTTATCCACCAAGTTGTGAATTCCACCAGAGATTGCCATATAGAGCCCTGCACTATCAGCTGCAACCTAAAATTCTCATGCAAAAGGGTCGTGGTCAACCAAAACCAAATTATAATGATAGCAATGAGTTCTGATGGTTCCTTACCATGATCAGAGCGTAATGGACTAAGGGAGTGTGAAGAGCTGCCCCCTCTGGCTGCAGAAATAAAATTTCAAACAGTTTTACTTTTCATAGATTTAATGGAAGCTTAACTTTTGGATGAGGCATAACCAACAAGTTTCAGCTCCATTTCATTTTTCAGTCAAAACATGATGGTTAGATAGCTACCCTGCAGGCAAGAAGGCGAAAAAGAACCTCCTGCAGTGCTGGTAAGTGGTTCAGCAATTCTGGTGTTTCAAGGTTTCTGATAGTCTGCCAAAAATTGGATAATAACATAGATCCACTGAACTCTGTTTGTTATATTGGAATGAAACTTAACATACAAAAGTAGTTCTCTTTACAAGACGTACTGGGTAATCTTGATCAATATCATAATCCAAGATGCAAATACATTCAAGACGCTCTTCAAGATAACAAGCATAACTACGAATCCAAGCAGAGCAGTCCCATGCTTAAGACACCCAAAAAGAGAAAATAGAAACGAGAGCAAACCATAAGTCAGTTCCTCCCACTCCAACATTAACGAAATTAGGGGAAGTTAAGATATACCATTTGGACTTGAATCATCCCTGAAATGATATAGATTCAACATAGGCCCTCTGCCCTGGCCATAGTTAAATAGCTCTCCACGGAATGAAGGATCAATTTCTTTCATTGCACGATGTATAACGATCATTGCCTTTAGTGCAACCTGAACGTGTTTTCACAATGATTTTATGAATATAAAGGTGAGTTTAGCAGACGAAGGGTTTTATATTTACCGTCCACTTGCTTGTCTTCTTAAGACGCTTCGTAAGGCGGTGTATGCAGTAGGCAACATCCATGCGAGGACTTGAGGCTGAAAGTGCACTGAAGATTTCTGATGACCGAACAAGAAATTGTATGTTATGTTATGCACAAACACTACAGACACCATGTTGATCCCCTAGCTTTTATAGGGGTCAAAGAGAGAGAAACAGAGAAACAAGGTTTTGGCTCACTTCTGATGTGTTTCTCCTTTGGCATAGCTTCATCGTGTTTTGTGGCCTTTACAATGGCAATATCAATCCCCTGACGCACATAACCCAAAAACAAATGAAACAAATTTGACAGAAGAAAGAGAAATCAATCAGTAGCAAGAGTCACCTTGTATTCACTGTTTACTTTTGCCAATCCAACTTTTGTGGAGTCCTTCAAGGCACCTATGGCTTTTCTTAAGGTTTGAGGAGTGTTAACTCCAGCTGCCATTCTGTTGCAAGAAAAATGTTCCTTCAATTGAATCAACCAGGCCTTCAATTCAAATTTTATATGAATATCGCATGAAGAATTCACTGGTGAACCAGATCATCATATCATAACTTGCGTTAATCTTATCAACCGAAAAGAGAAGGACTTCACATACACATCCAAGACGTTAAATTATGTTGAAAATGTCATGAGCTTGTTTATCTATCCGTGCATGTGAATTAGATACAATGTCTAACAAGCGTATGTTGGTGAGTTTCCAGAAACGAAAGACAATTTATTTAACAGAACATAAAAAATACCTTCCCTGTTAATGTCTGGTGGGCGGCAGATGGGAGCAACGGATAAAAGAGGAAAAACCTGCCGGAGTTGGTGGGTGGGCAATTTAGAGGAAAAGGCCCTGGTCCTCCGTCTCTTCCTATTCCTACGCTTTGATGTCGGACTTGGAGGCACAAGTTTTAAGTACTTACAAACTTATGTTCATACTCAAAATAACACACAGACTGCATTTACGAATGTTGGTTTAGGCAAAAATTGGTTTTGCTGCTGAGGACTTAGAAACACCAAAAAAAGGCACTTTTCGACTATTCTCCTGTGCCAAGAAAAGATGCGGTGATGGCTGAGTCGGATATGTACTTATGGGCTTGTGAATGCCTGCCACATTCGTGCACTTGAAGTTTTATGTAACCAGCAAAAGGGGCTTGGCTTATAAAGTCCTGCCCTTCTTGTCTGCTTAATTTCAAGTAAACGGTTAAATGCATGATTCTGCTGTTCCAAACTTGGGTTTGCCCCAAGTTTTTAGTCTTACTAAGATAAGACGATCATTGAAAATAAAAAGCTACCGTCGCTTTAGTTTTTTCCCTATTTTAAGATTAATTTTATTAGCTTCAAACTATTTCTGCTTCCAAAGGCTGTTAAAATAGATATTCATAAAACCAAGCTAAGCCTCACAAATTGGGTAGTTTTAGATCTTTACAGTAACAAGTGAACGGCCACAATTATTTGCTTCTCACCTCATCAAGTTACGGAGAATAATACCCGATGTCCACTTCAACCGTCCAACTATGAAAGTAAAAGGGGTTTTTCTCGGATTTCTAAGGTTCTTTGTCATGAGGTAGAACCCAACTAGATTGTATCCAGGATTTGCTCGTCCCTACGGACACCTAAAACACCTTCCCACATCCAATAATCCAAAGGAAAATCATATGATTTTGCATTTGTAGCCTTTTGATCTATGAATTCATATGTCCCTGAAAAGGAACTCTTTATGTTACATCATACGATTTTGCATTTGTAGCCTTCTGATCTATGAATTCATATGTCCCTAAAAAGGAACTCTTTATGTTACATCATACATGGTTTTATGACATGGAGCTGTAACAATGACAATCAATTACATTACAAGCTGAAGCTTAAGATTTGTAGTCCCATTGTGTTAATGCAAACAGCAAGTATTGCTTGCTTTATTTGCTTACAATACCAGCAGCAATCGCATTCCCAGCTTGCTGTATAAGCTAATTAATTGCTAACATTGCCGCATGCTGTTCCAGGTATTCTTTGCTATTCATTTCCGTCAATCTGCATATCCATTAGTGGTATTTGCAATTAAACTTAACATCTTACGGCAGGAGTAGGCAGAAAGGATATGGAGATTAAGATAGAAAATTTTCATAAAACAAGAAAGAATTTCACCCTTAACAGTATAAAAGGAACTAGGAAATAAAGAAAACAAAATTTGAGGGAAACAACAACACAGTTCTCAGTAGGAAGTAAGAAGGTCAACTAGATTCAACCAAAGAATTGTAACCGCTAGAAAATAGCAAAAGAAGACATGTTATTGCTTAAGCTTAGTTTTTCCATTTCTTCCTTTTCTTATTCATGTCTCCAAGTTTTATTCTCATTCTAATCCCCTAAGTTTTTTGGCATTATATACAATCGTTGCTCTTGCTCAAATATAAATCCCCCGTTCCACCTACTTACGTATACAAGATATCTAAAAAGATGAGCATGGCTGGCATTAATGGCCAAAGCCCATGAAGACAAACAACCATCTACCCTTGAAGACCACAAGTCATATAAAGAAGGCAGTAAAGAAGTACAAACTCCTAAATTTTATTCACACACATACTGAAGATTGAAAATAGAAGGCATCAAACAATTAACTTAACTCTGATAAGCTAATGTTCATAGATTAATAAGTATGCTTTAGAGGTAGTTTTCAAAATAAAAAATTGAAACAATGCAATAAAAGAATCATCCGCATCAATTTCCTTCCTTTCTCTTGTCAATGACCCATGTTGTTTAGAATACGAAATCTCAATATTACGGGAATGACAATGGTAGATCTACATTACCTACTAATGGTGCGGTCTTTTGCGAATCCTAGTTCATTGTCAACACAAAGATTAGACTCATCATTTCTCAGTGATCTCGTAGAAGTCCTGGGCGCCATTTGCCGCGCATCAGAAATTGTCACTATCTTTTCAAAAAGCTCTACTGGACTTGCCTCAGCTGAACATAATAGTCTAGCATGGTTCTCATACATTACCTGTAGCCATAATAACATTAAAACCATTACAAGAAGTTGCTACTTCTTGAATAACTTCATTAAAACAAGGAAAAGAATTCAAGACGGTTTTTTTGAGTCGAATGGATTCATAAAATTGCGAGTGACAAGTTTGCAAAGATATTTTATACAAGAATGTGATGTTAGTCTTTCGAAGATACAAGATTGTTGGCATTATCCAGAAAAAGGAAACAGGAAGTATTGCATGTCCACAGGGAAATAATAAAATCATTACAATCTAACAGCTTCAGAAGTTGAGACAGTACTGGAAGAATTTGCCTAGACACTGCATCTAATTAACTGCTGACTGCTCAAGATTGCTTATGTTTAAACCATACATCCACAAAGGAAACATAACTAGGAAGTAAGTTGTTTATAAATCAAAAGCCTATACAGATATCAACTCTAGGAAAACATTCACTCTGGTCCAATAAGTAGTCGTCATATTCCATAAATAGAACGAAAATAAAATAGAGAAAATCAAACTACTGCTTGGACAAATTATATGTACGGATTCAGAAAGTATGATGGAAAAGGTAACGTTTGGCATACATCAACTAAGGTGACAAATCGATATGCTGCTGTTCTGTTGTGGAGTCCAAAAATTGGGACACAATCCAATGCTAAGGTATGAAATTTGTCTGTGAAATTCAGAACATAAGAATAAGGATTATTCTCATTTGTTCAAAAGTAATTTCACAATGTTTGTGAGCTATGCTTCAAAGAAAACAATTCAGACATTTGATATTCAAAAGAAAAATTCTTTTAAAGGGGCAAAAAGATTGCAATCATGCTAACTCTAGGTAACTACTAATATATGCTCAGCAGAACACAAGAGAAAACGGCTTCTGCATGTGAATTCTGTCTCTATTTTTCCTGGAGTATTATGACTTGCATTAACTGAAACCATGTCTTCCCTATTTTCTGCATCTGCTATCTCAACCTTGATGTTTTAAATAGTCAGATGTCAACTGTTGACTATGTTCATAAATGCTGAAACCAAAAATCTACAATGACTCACTAAAAAGTCCAAAATAATCTGCTGCTCCGAGAGGTTTGTCGCAAAGTTCCTCAAAATGAAAATATGCACATCCATTAGCACCGAGGGGCACCTTACCAAGTTGACAAAGAAAGCCATGTCAATAGAATCCCAGTAAACTGTATGCCCATCAAAGAATAAAAATAATAAAAATTACACACACCTGCAATGTTCTACCCATTACTACTTCCACTTGTTGCATAACTGCAGTTTGTTCTCCTATCAGCTGTTGGAATTTTTGCTCAAGAATGTTTGATGAATCTTTTCCAACAAAATAGAAACCTTGCTCTGCCTGAATTTCAGTATAAATAAGCAATGTAAGAATTTGTCACGGATTTTCCTAGTTCTAAAAAGTGAATGTTTAAATTCATACTGAAGTCAACTTCCGATAATCCACTGATGAACCAATTTCATGAACAATACACCGTTCCTGGAAAGACAGTAATGACACAAATGTTATTGCTGCAGATGATCTGATTATGGACAGGTATGCTAACTGTGGATAAACCTTATATACTTAATTCTCTTAGAAAACAATATTAAGTAAATATCAGCATACCTTCAAAGTTGCAATGAAGGGTAGAAAAAGATCCCTCTGCAATCCACCTTCATAGAGATTACTTGGAGCACGATTTGATGTGGAAACAAGAATCTAGACTTGGCTCCATCATGCATAAACATATAAGGTCTAAATTTAATTTCAATTCCCATCCATAAACCATTGACTCAGATTATCAATAGAAGTGACAAGACAAAGTAGACTTACAACGCCATTGCAGAATAGATGTCCAAAAAGCCGGTTCAAAATCAATGCATCAGCAACATCAGTAACCTACAAAAGTTACATAGCATCAAAACTTGCAATCAACTAAAAAAACACAATGTTATTCCAAATGTATACCATGAATTCATCAAGACACAATAACATGGCTTCATCTGATATCTCTGCTGCAACAACTTCAAGTGGATCTGACACGCCCTTATGCCTCTGCAAGTATTCCACATTTAAACTAAAGTATCAAACTCACTACAGTATCTCCATAAATTAATTAGAATACAAACCAAACAGAAGAATAAGAGAATACTAATTTGAAACTAAAATTACTCCAACAATCATCAAATTGAGTTTTAAAAGTGCCTGTAATGTTTACCCACCACAACAGTGAGGAAACATGAGATGATCAATAGAAACAAAAACAACATAGCTGGCGGAAATATCAAATATGTGTATGAAACTTGAAATATAAATGTGAGCAGCATTCTTACTTGCAACCGACTATGGACATTTAACATGAAGTCATGGAAATGGACCCTCCTTTTCCTCCAATTGTTGGGCCTGCAGATTAGATTGCAGGAGATAAGTTCAACAAGTATCCATGGGGCATACTGGAAGATGCCAAGATGATGATAGAATTATGCTCTTCTATTTTTAGGCTAATGATTTTAGATCCCATTCTTCAATGCCAGAGTAACATGACAAGGAAACAAAATTACGTCCGAAATAAATAAAGATAGTAAGCGTACAATTGTTCATAGAATAAATCCATGAGCATAGTTTTTCCGGTGCCCACTCCACCATACAAATAAAGTCCCTTAACAGGCGAATATGAAGACTGTGGGATGAGACGAGACCACAACCATCTACTCCTGTGCAATAAAAAAAAATTGAGTGACCAGCAAAGGAATTGGATATCTGGCAAAACCTAGAAATCAATAGAACCAGGACAATTCTAAACATAAAGGGAATAATTTGATATTCATACAAAGCTGCAATAATAAATGAATCAGAATTGAATAGTCTACCTCCCAGATTTGTCTGAAGTTGAATAACGATCCAACTTGCAGGCATCAGCTGACTCCACAATCTCATCATAGAGTCTCTGAAGCTCTCTTAAAGTGCCTACCTGCTTAAATTATCATCAATGCATCCTTTCATGGCAGCGAGTGGGTATCGCACTTTAGCACCCCCATAATAGCAAACTCAAAAGCGATGAAAAGAGTTGGAGAAAATAAAACACAAAAGAAAATTCCCATACCTGGCAGCTATCACCGTCCACAAGCTCACCCGCAGCTATCCTTCTTTCATACTCCACAAGCGGCCCCCCTCGGGTCACATCTGCAATTGCGATCAGAGAATTCAGCAAAAAACAATGAAGTAATCGTAATCTACAATCTATCACTCGCTCGATATTAAGCCACCAACAGAATTTGAGAAAGAAATACCCAGATAAGATCATAAGCTACAACCTGAAGGTGAAATTTTTGCGACGTCAGTAGACAGAGCTCTAGAGATAAAGAACTCTGGACAAAGAACTCTACCATCAACTCCATGTCCATTAGCAGAAACGCAGTTGGCGTACACCCAATTCCGTTGACTTCGACTGAAACTAAACGAGTGGTTATATTCTTGACGTTGAATCGCAGACAGGAAATGGCGTATGCATCTAACACCTCTTCTCATCTTCTTCAAGGCAAAGACTCTTATCCAAATCCAATCGACAATTTTGAGAACTGTACTTCAAACACAATTATCTAGTAGCAGTCCTGCAACAATTAAATTTTAAGACACAAAAAAAAAAGGAAGAAGTTATCACGTTGTATTTGAGCCAATCGTGCTAAGGAAGTAAACACGCCAAATCCATATTAATCACAATCAATAACTCTGTTTTTTGAATGACAATTATGGACAGGATCGGGTAGAGTAAACTGTCTTTCAAGAAAAGAAATAAAGAGAGTAAGCATACGTACCACGGTCGAAGAAATCACGAAATCCAAATCATTGAAGGAAGCAGAATTAACACTTGAAGGGTATAAGACGAAAGATTAAATCTTTTGGATAAAAGGATTTTAAGAGACTAAATTGTAAACAAAAGTTGATTGATCTTTAATTTTGATGTTGTCTCTCTCACTCTTTGTAAAGAGGAAATTCCAAATTCTCGTGAGAGGGAGAGGCAGATGAGAAAGGCGGAGAGAGAAGACAATGGACAAAGCCTCCAAGTTTGTTTGAGGTTTGGTCTCCCGTGTTCTGTTATTTATGAATAAATATGATTACGTGGTTCTGTACGACATTATCTGTTGAGATGCTGACTCAGCTAAAATAGCCACTCATTGATAATGTTTTGAGTAGTTTGGTTTGGTTTAATGCACAAGGGAAAATGCTAACATACCCAAAAGTAGGAAAGTTAGTTGGTGGGACCAAGTCCCCACCAGTTCCCATAAGCCCATGACCACAAATTAAGAATACTCAACAACCACATTTGTAATAAATAAATAAATACTTGTAAGTTATTACTTTAGTTACTATTAAAATAATAAAGTTATAAGAAAACAAAAAAATCCTGTTTTCTCCCAAATTTTCTCAATCCTTCTCTCCGCATCTGCCTTTTTCTTTGTCCCGTTCCTTTCTTTCTCAAGTAATCGTTATCAACGTTGCTGGTACCAATTCAGGTAAAATTTTAAATTTATAAAATAATTACTAATTTTTTAAAAAATTACAAAATAATTTATTATTTTATTGTGCTGTTATACCATATACTATATAAGTTTATTTCAATTTTATTTCTAAAAATTATAATAATAAATAATAACTACAATTAATATGAAATAACAATAATTTTTACTATTTCACATATAAATAATAACCACAATTAATATAAAAAAGATAATTATCATCCTAAAAATATAAAATTAAGAAAAATACAAAGTATTTAAAATATTACAAATTCATCATATAATAAATAATAATTACATCAAAATATCCAAAAATAGTAAATATCATTGACTCTCATACTGTTACAATTTATGACAAGAGTTCGTGGTGAGGAACTAACTAAATAGAAGTGAAAAACATTTATAATTACATTACATATATAGAATTTAACATATATATCAAATCTAATTAAAATTTAAAAAAGAAGAAAAACAAAAGTTTGGAACTTCATTCAATCGTCTACAGGAGGATACTGACTATAATTATTATTTGGTATAAAATTCTCATTATTGAGAAGAATTTCATCATCATCATCATTCAAACTCAATGCAACAAATGACATATCAATACTTTCTCAACCAAGATTATCTTCCAAGTCATTCAAATTTATCAAATATGGTTGCTATTATCAATAGAAATTGGATTTATTGAACTAGTTGTGCTATTAAGACTATTAGTAAACAATAAAATTTAATTATTAGAAAATTATAAGGAATTATATCGAAATTAATAATGATAATAACATACCTTTCCTAAGCTTTAAATTTTAACGAACGAATATCGAGTTATTTAATTTCTTGTGCTCCATTCAATTCTTTTTTTCTTGGAATGAATGAATTCAAATATGCTCTAGTTTCATTCACAACCTATTGCATTCACACATTAATTTAAAATTTGAATTGCAAACCTTTGCAATTCTAAAATAGCACTTCCAAATTGATCCCACCAAAAAACAGTAAGTTGTAAAATAACAAAAAGTAGCATTACAAATAAAATAAAATGATAATTAATTTTCAACAAATAAAAAAAAGGAAACAATTAATGCGTGAAGAAAGTTTTGTTCTTTGTTGAATAGCAATTGACAATTCAAAATCCCTAGAAGACAACTTATAAAGCTCTATTTTTTAGCTTAAAAGATCTTGCATCATTTCATGACCAACAATTATTGTAACAGTGAATAGCATTCCTCTGCTAACTTTAGCTTTCTTTGCAAAATTTGGTCTGAAATATAAACTAGGATTCAAAAACCCCCCAGTTACAAACAATAAAGAAGAAAGTTGTCTTTCCCATATTTCATAGATGATTGCACGGTGTGTACAAAGAAGACATGTTTCAGATTGGCCTTGATTGCTTCCTTGACTCTTTCCGTGGCATCATAAAAATATCCCATTGTTGCCTTTGATTCATTATCAGCTAAGCGAAGCACCCTCATCAAAGACTTATAAACACTAATAATAAATTGGCATTGAGACCAAAATTCTCTATCTTTTAGTATAATTCTGGAAACTTTTACTCCAGCATTAAACCTAGCATGCTGAAATGCAACTCACTTATCACTTATAAACATTTGTTTTAACTCTTTCTTCATCGTAACAAAAGACTGAAGTGATATGAAATTTGTTGCAAATCTTGTCACAGCAGGACGATATAAATTCATATTATTGGTAAATTCCTTTCTTATTAAATTCAACACCCATGCACAATTATAGATGAACTTAGTCACCTTTTTAGCTCTCTACATAGTCTCATTAATAATAAAAAATACCTAGGATCTCCTATATTCTCCAACATTAGGTCAATGCAATGTATAACATAAGGAGTCTAAAAAAAGAATTATACTCATTTTGTAACCTTCTTCCTGATGTTTTATAAGCAGCATCATTGTCAGTAAAGAACTGAACAATATTTTCTGACCCTACTTCATTCACAACTTCATTAAATATCTTAAACAAAGTATCAGTATTTCTAATCATACCAGATGCATCAATAGACTTTGAAAACATTATCATTTGCAGAATAAACCAAAAAATTAATAATAGACTCTTGTTTCCTATTTTTCCAACCATCACACATGATTAAACACTCAAAAGTAGCCCAATTCACTCTTCTTTCTGTCAATTAACTTCTAATTTCAGAAAATGAACAAAGTTTACCTCTTAAGTCTTCAATCAAAGCAGCTGTGTATCTCGGACCGTAAGATGCTATTGCATCCACCATAAGTTGATAATAATAAGACTGAGAAGCATTGAATGATGAACCTGTATCATACCACCATCTAGCTACTACCATGTCGACATTGTGAGCCACATCTCTTAATTGTATTGTACTACGAATTGAAGGTTGGGCTCTAGGAATTGTTCATGGTTCAAAAAAACTAGTCACATGCCTTCTTCTTTTCCTCTCATCAGGTTCAGGTATAACATTCACTTCTTTTTAGGCTAGGGATGGAACATTACCAGTACCACTACCACCTTCATCCTTTTCACAATCACCACGAAAACCAGCAAACGAACTTCCACTACCAATTTCAAAATTCAACCTTTCCCTTCTATCTTTCTGACGTTGATATTCTTCAAGAAATATTTTCATTTGTTACTTCACATTATTATGACTTACTTTTTTACATGGTTCTATGTCTCCTTTAACCTTAGCTAAATGCTTCTTCAATCGGGTGATTTCTCCACCTTTCAAATGTTTATCACAAAATAAGCAAATTGTATAATTTTTCATAACTGAGACCAATACAGCATGAGCG
>JANQBM010000221.1:17756932-17773749 GCA_025594535.1 Erythroxylum domingense | reverse complement strand
TTTATTGTGTTTGTATTAAATAATGACAAAATAAAGTGGATGTTGGTTATTAATTTTCTGTTCCTTATGTGTTGTCTCTAGTTAAGTAGACAAAAAGTTTTGAAAAGGAAAAGTGGACTCAGATGAATGATAAGTGATAAGAGTTTTCAAAAAAAAAATTATACCGACTTTTGTTTAGTGAAGTGATGTGACACGCCACCCTCGTGGGGCACGGATTCGGATATCACTATCGATATCGGGTTCGGGTCCGGCGGGAGTGGGGTGTTACAAACCTTCTTTTTGAACTTACCTTATTAGAAATGGTTTATTCGAAAGGATCCTACTAATTATGAAGGTTATATATTAGCTCAGTGATTATTGAAACATTTTTGGCAAAGATGACGTTAAAGTTATTTAGGGTTAAATCCGTGCAGTTGACAAAAGATGCGAGTGAAGCAATGACTAGTTGAAGAAATTTACTATTTAAGGAAACGTAACAGAACTTATGAAGCAAGAACAAACATATTCAAACTGCTGAGACATTTTGAGCAGCATCTATACTCTTGATAATTATATCATTACTATTATGCTTTAGAAAGTGAAATCACTCTATCAAGAGAGAATTTGTTATTTTGTTTTTCTGTGAGCTTTTAAAAGCTTGTTATACACTTCTAGTGTGAAAGGTTGGAGAACCTTGAAAAATATGTTCTTCTGAGCTTGGAGAGGCTCGCCAAATTTAATACTCGGTTTTTATAGTGAAACACTCAAGTTGGATACTTGGGGACTAGATGTAGGCTTAGATTGTAAGTCAAAACAGCATAAATTGACTGCGTCTTTCTTCTCTCTCTCTTTAACTTTTAAATTTCGACATTATATTGTGTATGTGTTGTTTTTTAATAAGAGGCTCCACTTTTATAAAAGGCTCCTTCTGTTTTCAACTTACAAAAGGTTCCATTTAGTTTTAACAAGTTCCTTTCAGTAGCCTTCTTTTGTTTAAGTAGGATCCTATCCTACAAAAGACTCCTATTGTTTAACAAGCTCCTATTGTTTAAAAAGACTTTATCGTTTGATAGGCTCCTATAGTCTTTATTTAACTAGGATCTGTTTATTATACGAACTGAAAGAACTTGCAAAAATTTTTTATACACACAATTCACCCCCTTTTATGTGTGTTTGCTTTATCATTTGGTATCAGAGCCAGTTTCACATTTTTGTGTTTTATAGCACGTGATAGATTATGGCAAACACTTTAAGAAGTTTTGAAGGACAATTCGTCCAAACCTCCTTACTTCAATGGAAATAACCATTCATACTGGAAAGAGAGAATGACCATATATCTCTAATATGTAGATATCGAAGTGTGGCAAGAAATTAAAGTTGGTGCTATAATTCCCACTTTTGATAATGTAGAAGTATGGATTGATGCTGATAGGAGAAACGCACAACTAAAACCTAAGGCAAAACATCACCTGATAGGTGCGTTGTCTCTAGAATAATATGAGAAGATATCATACTGCTCTACAGTAAAAGAAATGTGGGACAAACTTTAAGTCACGTTTAAAGGAACAAATGAGATAAAGAAGCGTAGAATAAGTCTTTTAGTGCATTAATACGAAACTACTAGCAGGAAATAGGAAGAGACCATAGAAAAATTCTTCGAACATTTCAATAATATAATCACGACCCTAAAGAACTAGGGAAAGATATATCCCATGATGCGCATATAATAAAGATTCTGAGGTCACTACCAAAGAAATGGAGACTTATGGTGACAACTATAAAAATGACAAAGGATCTACATACTATTTCGCTCCACTATCTATAAGGAAATCTAATGAACCATGAAAATGAGCTTAGGCGAGATTAAAGATCTTCCTACAGAAAAGGAATGAAACTGAAAGCAACTAATAAATCAAACAGTGATGAAAGTGACAATGAGTATCAAATAGATGGAGATGACGAGTTTAACTTTATGGTAAAAAAATATGCCCGCTTTTATAAAAAGAAGCTGATGAAAAAAAGAGAAGGAAACAAGAAAGTTGGAAACAACAGGTGCATGTCAAAAGGCAGCAGCAGTAATAACAATACACAAAACAATCAAATCATATGCTATCACTGCAAGAAAGCTAGACATATAAGACCAGAATGTCCTCTTCTTCAAAATGACAAGTCAGAGAATAAAAAATCCAACAAATAAGCGATGATTACAGCCTAGTCATATAAGAATTCTGAAAACTTTGAAGAAGAAGAAATAGAAGAAGTCAGCAATGTTTGCTTTATGGCTGAATCAAGAGACGATGATGTATATTATTCTGACTCTAATATTGAAGTTGTTGAATTGAAAAATGCACATCATAAATTGTATGCTCAGTACAAAAGGTTGACGTTAAAGTACTTCAAAGAAGTTGAGAAGCCCAAAAGCAATGATACATCACTGAAGAGTGAGATTAAATCATTGGGATCTGCGAATGAAAATTTGACAACCAAGAATATGTCTCTTGAGATTAAATATAAATAAAAGGTTTTTAAAAAGGAAACTCTGGGAGAAAGAGTAGCTAAGCTAGAAAATACGCTACTAAAAATGATTATGAAAAGGTAAAATAATTAGAAGAAAAATCACCGCCTTAGAACTTGAAAAGGAGGAAAGTGTTAGAAAGATTTTATCTCTAGAGAAAGATATAGAAAGTTTCGTTAATGGAAGGAAGAATCTTGATGCATTGCTTGGTAATGGTAAATGTATTTTTGATAAGGCTAGAATAGGATACAATGAAAATAACAATATCAGGCCATATAAAAACTTCTTTGTTAAATCTAACAATAGTCATAGCCAGAGCAACAAGAACCTGCTAAGTGGAAAAAATCATAACAACTATCACTCATCTGTTTTGTATGATTACTATAGTAAACAAGGTCACATTATTCATTCCTGTAATTTTTGTAAAAAGAAATTATCTCATATGTGTGTTTGGAGGACGAAAGGTCAAAATACTAACCTGGAAGGACCTAGAAAAATTTTGGTACCTAAAATGAGATAATGCTTTCTACAGATATGTTTCAATATGGAGACAAGGAAGGATCAATGGATAGTTGATAGAGGATGTCAAGAAATATGACAGGTGAAATATCAAACTTCAACGACATTGAAAGAAAAAATGGAGGTAATGATATCTTTACAGATAAAAATAAAGCAAAGGTCACTAGAATTAGTAAAATTGGTAATTCTAACTCTACCTTCATTGATAACATTTTCTTTGTTGATGTTTTGAAACATAATTTGTTGAGTATGAGTCAGCTATGTGGCAAAGGTTACAAAGTCATTTTTATGCATTTCATTGTGAGATTGTTGATATCCATAATGATAATCTTCTGTTTGTTGGTCCTAAAAATCAGAATGTATATTGTGTTCAACTGAAAGACAAGTCCTCACAAAATGTAGTGTTTTGTCTTTCTAAAAAAGGATTTGTTTATCTGACACAGAAGATTTGGATATGCCAGCATGAGTATTCTATGAAAATAGTACAAAAATAAGTTAGTAAGAGGACTACCGACCTTAAAGTTCCAAAGCAATCAGGTTTGTGAAGCTTGTTTAAAAGGTAAACAAATTAGAAACAACTTTCCTCCTAAAAATGTGGTATCTATTAGCCAACCACTTGAATTTGTGCACATGGATTTATTCGGTCCCACTAGGACTCAAAGTTTTTGTGGTAAACATTATGGTTTTATTCTAGTAGATGATTACTCTAGATTCATATGGGTTTACTTTTTTATCAAATAAAGATGATGTTTTTTAAGTGCTTGAGAATTTTTGCAGAAAAATTCAGATAGAAAAAGGGTATTCGAAGTGATCATAGAGAAGAATTTGATATCAAAAAGTTTAAAGAATTTTGTGACAGTAATAGTATAACTCACAACTTCTCTTATCCAAGGATGCCTTAACAAAATGGAGTTGTAGAGAGAAAGAACAAAATTTCAATTAATATGGCCAAGACCATATTTTGTGAAACTGGACTACCTTATGGATACTGGGAAAAAGTAGTATCCACGACCTGTTATGTACTTAACAGATGTCTTATAAGACCTATTATGAAAAAGACCCCCTATGAGCTGTAAAGAGGAAGAAAATCGAATGTTGTTTATTTTCGAGTGTTTGGCTACAAAATTTTCATTCTAAACAATGTAAAAGCAGATGAAGTAATCTTTCTGGGCTATAGTAGTGCCAGTAAGGATTCAGAGTATATAGTAAAAGAACAAAAAAGATAGAAGAATCGATACATGTGGTATTTGATGAAGCACTACCATTAACAGTAATAGTAATTCAGATGATGAAGAGCATCTTTTGACTCCTAAAAATACATCAGAGAATTAAACTACGCTAATAATACCCTCAAAATTACAAAATCAAAAAGGCTCTTTTGAAGCTATAATAGAGCATGCTCCTTCATCTCAGCAAGAGCCTATGCAATGAAAAACATTAAGAGAATGGAGAGGTCTTAATATATATCAATATATTCTTGGAGATCCCTCTAAAATTCTAAGAATAAGATCATCGTTTAAGAACAAATTTGTGGCTCTCATCTCACAAATAGAACCAAGAAGCCCTTACTGACGAAAATTGGGTTTCAACCATGAAAGAGGAACTGAATCAATTTGACATAAATGAAGTATGGAATATATTACCTCGTCCTTAAAACAACTCAATCATTAGGACTTGGTGGGTTTTGTGAAATGAACTTGATGAAAATGGTAAGGTGGTAAGAAACAAAACTAAACTTGTAGCTCAAAGTTACAATCAACAGGAAGGTATTGATTTTGATGAAACTTATGCACCTATTGCTATATTGGAATCGATTAGAATTTTACTTGCCTTTACATGCTATAGAAAATTCAAGTTGTTCCAAATGGATGTTAAAAGTGCATTCTTAAGTGGTTACATTAACGAAGAAGAATTTGTCAAGCAAATCCCAGGTTTTGAAGATGAAAACCATCCGGATTATGTGATGAAGTTAACCAAAGCTTTGTATGGTTTAAAGCAGGCTCCTTAAGCATGGTATAAGAGGTTAAGTAACTTTATGCTTGAGAATAACTTTGAAAGAGAAAAGGTCGATAAAACCTTATTTATTAATGCAAATATATGTTGATGACATAATATTTGGTGCTATTAATCCATCCTTCTGTGAAGAATTCTCAGCATTAATACTGAGGAAGTTTGAAACGAGAATAATGGGAGAATTATCGTTCTTTCTCATATTACAAATCAGACAAATAGAAAATCGAATCTTTATGAGCCAAGATAAATACACAAAGAAACTCATCAAGAAATACCATTTTGAGAATGCCAAATCGATGGGCACTCCCATGTACATTGGAACTAAACTTGATACAGACAAAGAAGGCAAAGCTACTGATGAGACAGTATAGAGGAATGATTGGATCATTATTATATCTTACAAGCTCAAGATAAGACATTATGCTTAGTGTGGGTCTTTGTGCATGCTTTCAATGAAATCCAAAATAAAGCCAATTTTAAGTAGTCAAAAGAATCTTTTGATATCTCCACTAAAATATAAACTTTGGACTATGGTATCCAAAAATTGATTCATTTGACATGGTAGGCTATTGTGATGTAGAATATGCAGGTGATAAAGTTGATCCAAAAAGTAAAAGGGGTCACTGTCAAATTCTTCATATTATTATATTATATGATAATAAGAGTGCTATAAATCTTTCTAAAACCCTATGCACCATTCTAGGACTAAGAATATAGAAATCAAACATCATTTTTTTAGAGATCATGTTTTAGAAGGAACCATTGATGTTTTGCATGTTAATATTAAGAATCAAGTAGCTAACATTTTCACTAAGCCACTCACTGAAAATAGATTTTGCATGTTAAGAAAAGAGCTTATAATGTGCAAACTCTCTAATATTAATTTTGTATGAATATTCTTTACTACTTGTCTTTATGGGCTCCTTATTTTCTAATTCCTTAGAAACTCTATCTTAGTACAGTATGCCCCTTCTAGTTTAGAAGGCCCCTTCGTGTTAGAAGGCTACTCTCAATGTAAAAAAGCAAGATTACATGTTTCCTAAAAAGTAAGGAGTCATTAATGGCGACATCTCATTTTTTTCAAAACCACGTACGATGACTGACAAATCTAAGTACATGTCTATCAGAAGATACATAACTAATTACACTTTCTCTTCTAACCTATACGTCTACTCATCCTCTTACTTAGTTTACCCTAAGCAAAGTTCCCTCACTTTCTCATCTCTATCATTCTCATTCTCTTTATTCCCTAACTCACTGCATTACCTCCTATTTTCTCTCTCAAAATTCACCAAGCTTACCTACAATGGCAAGAACAATATCAAAAGGATAGAAGAAATTTTTGGGCTCAACTTCTAGTCATAATGAAGCACCTTGTCATGAACAAACCTTTACTTATGATTCTTCATCTTTTTCTCCCATTTTAGGTTCTTTAGACACTACTACCAAACCTGTTTCTATCTCCACAAATATCCAAACTTTAAAAATACCCAATCAGGAGACCCCAAAAGATAGGAAAAGGAAGATTGTTGCTATTTTGTGTCTAGATTATCTTGATTCCTCTTTATATTACAAAGAAAATTAATTGAAAAAGAATATGCTTCTAATTCAGAAGAAGAAGAAGAAAGAGAAAAGAAAAGAAAGAAGAAAGTGAAGAAGAAGAAAAGACTTTCAGTAAGGAGGAGTTATTGAAAAATGTGAGATTTCATTTACATATTCTCTCGTTACACACTTCTACTCCAAAAGCTTCCAAAATTCCTAAACCTAGTCCTAAAGATAAGAAAGTGCTTGAAGAGCACTGGGCAATAAATGACGGTAGTTCTGATGAAGAAACTTCTATTTTGGAAAGAAGATCATGGACTAGAGGAATTGTTACAATACAAGCATCACAAAAAGAAATTGTTGAAGCAAAAGAAACAGAAAAAGATGAGTCAAGAAAATGAAAAAAGGAAGAGAAAAGAAAAGGTAAAGAGCCTATGGATGAAGAAAACATTGAGGAAACCATCATCAGGGATGAGCCATTTGAAGAACAAGACCTATTTGAAGAAATCCTTAGTGTAAAAAGGTCCAACAAACTCATGGTCCATAAGAAGGGAAACTTGTTATCACAGATAAAATCTTTTCAATCAATGGAAGCTGAAGCCCGCTATGAAATGTGGTACACGAAGAGAAAAGTGGTTACTGGACCCATTATGCCTACTCAAATGTTCAATGATATTGGTATTCCTTTCTCTATTTTCTTTGTTGTTGTTGGGTGGGATTTGAATTTGGATGATACAATGTACAATGAATTAGTTAGATGTTTTTACTCATATATAAGAAAAGTAGAAATTGATGGAAAGATAGCCATCATAACTTGGGTACAGGAATGTGAGATCTTGATAACAGAAGATATATTGGGGAACATTTTGAACATAGCTCCCATTGGTAGGACTGACCTTCCTTGACATAAGTGGGAAATTGCTAATCTTGATTTGGAAAAGGTTGTGGAATTTATATGTCTACATACTAAGAATGCCTATAAAGGGAGAACCATGTGTAAAAATCTGGATCTACTGCCTAGATGTCATACATCAATATCGACTACTTCAATTTTTTTAAGAAGTAGCTCAGTAGAAAGATGTAGTCTCCTAGATACCTAAATAGTATAAAATTTATTGAAGGGCAACAAAATGAATCTCCCAATAATGATTCTGAAGTTTATGGTGGAAAAGTGAAGCCACGAAAACACTACTAGAGATCTGCCTTATGGAATGCTGTTAACCAAGATCTTCACTTTTTTTAACGATCCCTTTGACTATCTGACATGGCATAAGCCTAACAAATTTCATTCATCTATCCCCTCCCAGTTCAGGTATAAACCGAAAGAAAATATTTGGGTGAAGAGGAAAAAAAAAGAGTAGTGAATTTCTTGGGTTCTACCTTAAAGTAGAGGTCTGAAAGGATACCAAAAATTGTAGGTCCTACTTTAGAGCAGCAAGCTCCTGTCCCTCCTCAAGACATAAATACTATGGATATTTTAAAAATGTTAAGGGACATTTGCACAAATCAGGATCAAATACGTGAACAAATAGATAGCCTTCGAAACCAAGTCCTGGATTTGCAAATTCTGCTTAGGAAACCTCCTTACTGATCATGTCAATTTTTGTTCAATATGTTTTATTTCCTCCCTATACTATTTCTTTTTTATAATGATAAAGGGAGAGAGATTATTGATATATTTTTGCATATTTTTTTCATATATGATGATATATTTCTAAATGCATATTTCTCAATGCTGCTTGAATATAGATGCGATTGATTATGCTATTGAAATTGTGAAAATCTATGATATATAAATGATATGTTCCTTTCTTATGAGACAGGCTCATGCTAATTATGACTGAACATATAAAAAGTCAGAGGTATCTTTCGAAATCATCTATTATCTCTTTGCATTTTGAAAAATATATCTATTATTGCTTGTCATTATCAACAAAGGGGAGATTGTTAGCTTAAGTATTTAATGATTTTGATGATTACTGTATATTATTTCAAAAATCAAATTGGATTTATTTTCTTGTACAATTAACGATCTTATTCTTAAAAGGAAATAAAATCATAATAAATATGTTTTCTTTTATAGGAACCTTCTTTTTGAACTTAACTTATTATAAATGGTTTATTCGAAAGGATCCTACTAATTGTGAAGGTCATATATTATCTCCGTGATTACTGGAAGCTTTTTGGCAAAGTTTACATCGAAGTTATTCAGAGTTAAATCCATGTAGTTGACTAAAGATTCGAGTGAAGCAACGATTATTTAAAGAAATTGAATATTTGAAGAAGAGCAATAAAACTTATGAAGTAAGAATAAACATATTCAAATGTCGAAAGATTTTGAGCAGCATCTATACTCTTGAGAATCATATCATTACAATTGTGCTTTAGAAAGTGAAGTCACTATATTAAGAGAGAATTTGTTATTTTATTTTTCTGTAAGGTTTTTTTAAGCATGTTATACACTTCGAGTGTGAAGGTTGGAGAACCTTGAAAAATATGTTCTTGTGAGCTTGGAGAGGCTCGTCAAATTTAGATACTTGGGCACTACAAGTAGGCTTAGGTTATAAGCCGAACCAATATAAATTAACCGGGTCTTTCTTCTCTATCTCTTTAACTTTTAAATTTTCGTATTATATTGTGTGTGTGTGTGTGTGTGATTTTTTTTAACAAGAGGCTCCTTCACTTTTATAATAGGCACCTTTTGTTTTTAACTTGAAAAAGGTTCTTTTCAGTTTTAACAAATGCTTTCTGTTTTTAAATTGTTTTAACATAATTTATCATTTAGTAAACTTCTTTCGTTTAAGGTGGATCCTATCCCACAAAAGGCTCCTATTACCTAACAAGTTCTTGTCATTTAAAAAGACTTTATCGTTTGATAGGTTCGTACTGTCTTTATTTAACTAAGGTTTGTTTATTATATGAACTAAAAGAACTTGCGAAAAATTTTATACATACAATTCACCCCCTCTTGCGTGTGTTTGCTTTATCAATATATGGTAAGTAATACAAGATTTTTATTAGAAGTTGAACAATTCTTACAGACAAAACAATAAATAAAGTTTCATGCCTATTCCTTCAAAAAGAAAAAGAAATTATTATTTTTTTGGATTCCAAGTGACATGAGACTCGGTTGATAAGTGTAAAGGAGTTCCCTATGTCTGTATTCCCAAGAAGGCTCCTTGAACATTTGATGAAATCAACTGAAGCAGTCGATGATCTTCCTCCAGGAGTTAGTTTATTAACACCATCTTAATTTATTGACACCATCTTCCAATGACTTCTTGACTTTGTCTAAACTAGCAGAAGATACAGTGAATTAAATTAGATGAATAACACGAACCATGGAATTCACTTAAGGAACAAACAGTCTAGAATAATCAATGCTAAATTAAACGATATATAAAACCCAAATTTGAACACATACATATCTGATTGAATGACTTTATCATCGTCATAATGAATAGACATAGTTTTTGCAATTGACGACTTTTCCAAAATAATCGATTTTCCTAATCTTATACAGACCATCTCCATTTCCATCTATATTCTCTTGAAGATTCAAGGAAGCTTTACATAACACACAGTATATGCAATCAAACGTTCATCTAATAGCTTCCTAAAGAAAATGAGATACAAATAACAAAGAAAGAGAGTGAATTGAGATGATATTGAAAACCTTCCAGAAGAAGATTAGCCATTGAAGGCAAAGGTTGATTAGACTTTGATGAGGATATTTATTGTGCTTCGATTTGTTCTTCATTAGGGAGAATTTTTCCATACTCCTCCCATCGGAGCTCATTTTTTTCATCAAAAACTAATCGCGACCTCGACATTCTGCAATGAATTTATGTTAATAGTTTTATTGTGAAAAGTTAATAGAAACAAAAACAAGTCATAAATATAGTCAATATAGAAGCAGAGTGTACAATTTCCTAAGGAAACAAAAAATTATATGCAATCAACAAAATATTCATAGAAGAAGCAAAGATCATCAAAACTTAATTTTTTTAACCATAAAAAAACTTTTTCATAAGCACATTTTATGTTTTCCACTCACAGTTAAAGATGCAAAAAATGCATGCAAGAAATCCAAGAAAATTAATAAACTTACCTTAAGAGTTAAATGAAGATTGGTGATTAAAGTTGTCTCTCCAAAACAAAACACTTTTATCCCTAACTACTAGTTGGAACTCTAGATTGAAGACACTGAGTTAGTACAAAAGAATCAAGTAATGTTGTACCTTGAGGTTAGCTTTCACCTAGGATTGGAGTGCTTTGTGACTCCTCTAAGAGAAAGCTAATGACTACCTATTGTGAAACAACAACTAAAGGTAAAAAGAAGAAGAAAAGGTGAGCAGCAAGTCAGAGGAACATATGCTTGGCAACCTGACCAGCTTAGAGAAGAAGATTGCCTTTGATGGTTCAGCCCTAATTAGGAACCATCTAGAGACTCTTTCAGTGAGGAAGGTTTTCAATTTATGTCCTTCGTCTACGTAATTAGGTTTTCAATTTTATAAAACGAAACTTTTTTGCCACGAATTTTGTATTCGTGGCTAAACCTTGTTCCTATATATTACACTATATATATTATAAAAATTATATATGATATATAAATTCTATATAACAGTACTTTTGCAACAATTTTTATAATTCGTCACCAAACCCTATTCCTATATATTAGACTCTATATATTATAAAATTTATATATGATATTTAAATTCTATATAACTGTATAGAATTTATATATAATAAGTAGATAATTATGATTAAGTAGATTAATATATTAAACAAGTAAGATATGAGAAAATTTATCGATTGTCTATACATTCATGAATCATTATACTAATTACAATTATTATCTTTGCATTCATATAACATTATATTAATTACCATATATAATTATATTTATTGCAATATAATTACAAATAATTGCAATATAGTGAAAAATGAAAATCAATATTAAATATTAATATCATATTCTTAAAAATCAAATTTAATATATTGACAATGGTTGTAAGTCTAAAAATAAACTAGCTAACAATAATGTAATTTCAAAAATTTATAAAACTATAAACACAAAATTAATTTATATTACATAAATTTATACTTTTAATTTATCTCTTTTACAATATATGATTTGATAATTTTATGTGGTTTCACAAAACTCTATTTATTATATATAAATTCTATACTATTTTATAGAAATTATATACTACAAAAAATTTGTTAAATATGAAAAAATATATACATGAAAAGAATTGGTGACAATTTATAAAATCATTGCCAGTTACTTCCTTTAGTGATGCTTCTAAATAAACATCGCCTAAAGTACAACCAATTAGTGACGTTTTTATTAATTCATCACCAGTGGTCTAGTTTTAGCAAAGATTCCATGATATTGTCACAAAAGGGCTACCCTATTTACATTGGTGACATTTAAGAGAAACTGTTGCCAATTGTTAACATTTGGTGATGTTTTTTTGAAATCTTCTCCAAATGTTAGAACATTCTTAAATATAAGATGAAAATGATATCATTTTTTTCCACAACAAACAATGTTGTTTTGTGTTATTTTAAACATGAAAACGAAGCCCCCTATCTTTCTTTCTTCATCATTTTCCTTCCTTTGCTTCCATCTTGTTCCAACTTCCATCATCGTCTTCTTCGAGCTTTTTGGTCTTTGTAGTCGTCTTTGGTTTATCGTTCGTCGAGGTAAATCGTCCATCCTTTGCACCCATGTTTTTATGTTATGCTTTCTTTATTTTTTTAATATTTTGCTTGTTTTCACCATCTCACCATGTGTGTTGTGGTTTGGTTAATGGTGAATGTGTGTTCTGATAATAATGAAGATGGTGAGATGGTGAATACATCCAGAATGGGTTGATTAAAGCTTAGATAGATTAGGAAGCTTGTTTGAATACTGCTTATAACATGTTCTATGAAAGTGAATTGTTTATGACAAATTCGTAGTATGTTAAAAAAAATCATGTACTCCAAAATTGAATAATTTGAATTGTTTCATTTCTTTTTTTAATCAGGGGGCTTTTTGAATTGTTTCATAACATTTTTTAATCTCTACTTCATTTTATTACTTTAGCAATACAATTAATTATGACAAATGAGACATTAGAATTTATTTTTAGGATAAAATTTTTGTCACCCTACTTTATAATTATTGTCTTAGTTGAATCTGTGTAATTTAATGTATTTGTATAAAAAATTGTACTTTGTTTCATGAAACCATTTTAAATATTTAATTAGGTACCTAATATCTTAAATTTCCCCCATCAATTTTTATTGAAATCTCATATGTCCTAATGAGAATGCTTTGAAAAAATGTGAAGCACTTAATTGTTAATGTCAAAGATGAAATATACAATAGAATCTTAAGATTTAAATATATGCCCAAATCTTTTTTTTAATACAGAAATTTTATTAAGTTTTTATAGTTTATTATATTTTTGTGTTTTATAATTATGTCAAATTACACAATAAACTTCTCTTCTTTATGTCATATGATGTAGAGTAATTAATATTTGCATAAATGTATGAAATGTTCATTTGTTCAATATTTTTTTGTTACGAATGGTTAAGTTGGTATTATCCTTTCTATTTTACTTGTCTAAACATTCGTATTAATAATTGTATCTGAGGCAAATATAGATGACATTTGCAATTCTATGAATGGTATACAATCGAAATATATCAAAGGTCGTAGGTTTGGCGCTAAGCCAACTGTTTTATCCTCATCAAGATCAACATACGTTCAATGTCTTCAAGAGGAAAACAAGTCGCTTAAGGTTAAATTACAACATATTGGGAAACAAAAGTCAGCAAAGCATGAAAAATACCTCAAAAAATTACTGATTATGAAAGCAATGAAAATGAAAACAAGGTTGAGTGATTATATCTTGTAAACTAATCTATGCATTTATTATTTTGTAAATAAGTATTTTTGAAATTGTTATTAAAATCTTGTACATGAAGAAATTTAATAATATTTTATTTTTATATACAATGCTTCAAATTATCAATTATTTTTGTATAATAAATTAACAACAAAAAATCTAAATATTATATACAATAATATGGGTTAAAATATAACAAATAATTATAATTTAACTTGGTATAACATTTCATTAAAACGCATATTAAAAATTTGACTACATTTTACAAAATGTAGCTAAAAACATTTGCCTACATTTTCAAAAACTTAGGTAAAACTTTTTTGAAAACGTAGCTAAAAACTTTTGGCTATGTTTTGAAAAACGTAACTAATAATTTTTATCTATAAAAATTAAGCATAGCTAAAAGATATTGACGATGATATCTTAAAACATCGCTAATAGTTTTTTTCTATGAAAATAAAGTGACAATTAGCGAAAAACATCACCTTTAGTTTTCAGATACAACGATTTGGCGATGTTTTTGGATATGAATATAAATTATCGCTGATGACTATTAGTGACGATTTTGGGACTTTTGGTTATTAGCGAAATAATGAAATAACACCAAATAAAATATGAATAGCTTATTTAAAAATGCAAGGAGTCGTAAAAATCACTATCCTAAGTCAAAAATTCTCCCTTTACGATGCAGCAGGACAATGGGATCAGACCTTACGATTAACGCCTCTTCCACCAGCTTTAAGGCACTCCAAAGGGTAGAGTTAGACCTGTCTCCATGTGTAATATCTCATCTCTTGAATTGTTAAGGGATTAAAGTGTTAGATTACTAAATCTCATACATATAGAATGAATTTGGTACATTTACAACATGATTTTATGATTTCATTCATATGTATAATAATGGCATACACACATGATTTGAAAAAACTAGATAAAGATGGTATGAGCACTCAATTGACATATTCCAGGTTTTGAAACTAAAATGAATGTGACATGAATGTGCATATCCAATGTCTTGTACTTTCTTTTACCAATAACAAGAATTGATGGATTACAATTAGAAATTTGGAATTAATTGTTACAATTCAGAGATTGATGAATTAATATGTATATTTAGCTTAAGAAAAATATCAAGTGGCAAAACAAGTTTACACGTGAAAAATTAGGATGACTAAGCCTAAGAAATAAGTGACACATGGCAGTAGAATTGTGTGACAAATGGCCTAAGATCTTGGTGACATTTGGCAACATAAAGTGAGGACAAGTGGCTTACATGCAAACATAACAAGTGTCATTGTAATACATAGACACCTTGCACCTAATAATTTAAACTAAGGCAAAATCATCTTCTTCATTGTTTCTACTGTGATTCATCCCTCTCCTCCTTCTCACCATTAGAATTCACTTCTCCCTCATAGCTTTGAACTTCTGCCTAAATTATGTCCATTATCACCTCAAAACCTTAGTCAAGTTATTTATAAAGATAGACAGATTTTGTTTTCTTCTTCTTGTCACTGTCATTGGCATGATCATGCATGCACATAAGGCTAAGCTAGGTTGATAGTTGAGAAGACAATTACACTGAAAAAGTAAGTAAAATACTAATCTCTTGTGATATAAAATAATAGAACTTTATTATGACTCAATTAGGGAATTGATTGATTGAAGTATTGGTGTTAAATGTGTGTTGGAAAAATGATGCATGAATGGTAGTTTCTGTTATGTTTAACATGCATGCAAAAAATAGTTTATCAGTTGTTAAATGAATGATTTTGAGCTAGAAATTGAGATGAAATTGATGAGTAATTGAGGTATAATTATGGTATAATTGAGGTATAATTAATGGACTGTTATGAAGGTGTTTTAAATTTGATATAAAAGGGTTTTCTTTTGAATTTGGAAAAAAATGGGGACGTTAGTGTATGTGTAAAAATGATTGTTAGTAACATAAATGAATAGAATTTAGAGAGATTTAATATAACCAAGATGGTAGAAATATTAACATGAATTGAAGCAGCTTTTGAGAGTATGAGTTATAGAAAATTTGAAGTGTTAATGATAATCCTAAGTAGATGAAATTCATGGAGATTTGAGGGAAATTGGATAGTGCACTTTGGGGCACTCATCCTATGATCATGGGAAGGTCCTCCATAATCGTGGGCAAGGCTTTGAAATGATAATCTCAGTTTTGTGTGTTTGTTGAACCAACTGAGGTTAAGTTACTCTAAACTGGTATATTTCGACTTGATTAAGGCTAGGAGTGGACCTAGTTTGTTGCTTGATTAATTGATCAAGAGCTTGATAAGTTTAGATTGTTAATTGGTAACATAACTTAAAGAATGGATTGTTTTGATATCAATGTATCCAAATATGGAAATTATGAATTGTCATAAGAGTAAATATGTTCTTATGAACGCAAATATGATCCAAAGGATAAGAGTAATGTATACTAGGTATGAATGAATGAGAATTGGGAAATTGTGTGAAGATATATTGCTTGAAAGGTTTGGTGAATGTGTGAATGATCAAATGGAAATAAATCAAGCTTACTTAAGGTATAAAATTGACTGCAAAATAGTAGCACACAAGCTATAATATTTGAATGGTTAAGATCTTTGTGAATAAGGATGCATACCCAGAAAGTCAATTGAGCATACATTAAACATGACACATATACATGAGCATCATTGAATATTCGCTTGATTAAACAACTTAGTAATATGTTAACTGTGTGTGTATTGCATGATTTTAGATGCACAAGTTGACCGCCAGCATCTAGACACTGCCAAATCATCAAGGCAATAGCTTATTTGGAGCATATTGTGAGTTAACCTAGATGTTTCTCACTATGATTGAATTGTTTTTGGTTAACTTTCAGTTATTAAACAGTTACTTATATGATTGCTATGATTCCAGACATTGTTGGTTTGAGGGGTTTGATACTTAAAATTGTATATGAAAGTGTTTTCAAATTTTATGTGTAATATGAAATGTGTGCTAAACTGAATGTTGAATGCCAGACTCAGGTTTGAAAAATGTGATAAATGACATGAAATCATTGAATGAAAAGTATTGATAGAATATTATGTGAATTGATGCATTCCATTACATTGATAGGCATGATCAGATAAAAGAGTTATGGCCGGAGTGACCAACGTGTAAAAGAGCTTTAAGCTCAAGAATTGTGCACAAAGAGCCACAGGCTCAGTTAATAATGAGCTCAGTATCCATAGCAGATACAGGATAGTAAATGAAATGAGTTCGATATTCACAATGGATAGGGATATTAAATAGGCATTCGATCACAACAAAGTAAAATGAAAATGGAGTCATGTGTGAAT
>JANQBM010000221.1:17735958-17752752 GCA_025594535.1 Erythroxylum domingense | reverse complement strand
CCGGTCAACCTGCGCTAAAACCCGTTGACCGGCCCATGGGCCGGGCCGAGCTAGGCCCATTTTGACATGCCTATCTAACAATCTGTTTTTTAAATTCTAGGTGTTTATTAGTTAACTTGTGACCTAAAGAACATAATTTCCTTAGCATTTCAACAAATTTTTACAACTGATTTTGTGTTTCTTTCTTTATATTGTGTTTGGAATATCCATGCATTCAGTAGACATAGTGTAAAGGGCACCCTTAAACAAATTATTTTTTGTGATTCATATACTTTTCCCCTTAGTTTTCAAAATTTCAATAGGTTTTGTTTTCTTTTACTTTATCACTTATTTCTAAAATCCAAACAAAAACACATATAAACGTTTAAATCAAAACATCACTCAAATATGGTTTGGATGAAAATATAAATAGAGGAAAAACAAACAAAACATGCATGCATTTCAAGCAAAATAATGAAAACTTTGAAGATAAAATATGAAAATTTTAACAATTGTCCTTTTGTGTTTAAGATAAAATCTTATAATTAGCCAATAATTCACTACCTATATTCACATGAAAGCAAAATCATGATAAAGGATCAATTTAATATCAATTCAAAAGCTATAGTTTGAGTTTAACATAAATGACTATGGACAATAAATACATAAACATGCCACTCGACGATGAGATATCCATCATTAAAACTGATCAATCAAAAAGCAAGAGTGAAACTATGAAAGGCTAAACGATGGGGGATTTTTAAGAATTTAGGTCAATCAAAAAGCATGAGTAAAACTATGAAAGGCTAAACGATGGGGGATTTGTGGTTAAGTTTTCGAATTTTTATTTTCACCCTAAAATTAATCAATATTTACGAATATTTTTTATATCGGTCAAATAAACATTTTAAGTACTATACACGCATGCCATTTGATATAATATATTCTTTTTATTTTTTGGGTTAGTCCACGAGGTGTCTTAGGAGGGTCTCAATTATGAGAATATGCCTTCAAGTCATTCACACTTAGATTAATCTCCGCTTTGTTGAGATTAATATATATTGAAAAGTATCAAAGAAGTCAAAAGAAATATCTATTTAAGAAGTAGCCACTTTTTGAGAAGTTCCCAATTCATGACTGGTATTTTAAAATTTACTAACTGATTCGATATCTTCTTTTAGTGCTAATTTTTTCCTTACATGTTATAAACAAGTACAAATTAATAAATTCTAAATATGGTTACTTTTATAGAAACATCTAACATTCTAAGCAAAAAAAAGAAAGTTTTTAACTAAAGAAAACATTATCATTGAGAACATGAATTCCATTATAACATTGTACAACAAATAAAAGTGTCCCTTATATTTTTAATTATATATTTTATGACTAAAAATTCTAAAATAAAGTTTAAAAGTTCTTAAATATTTTCTTAAAAAATAAAATTCATTTATAGGAAAATTAGAGAATTTGTACATGGGCATCTTTCTAGATGGGACCACAAATGTATAAACTTTTAAAACCAGTACTACAAGGTACTTGGAACAGTGACGTTTGGCTAAGGCTTAGAGCGTTGATAGCCAAGACTTATGGAACACAAGCCTCTCTTCAATTCACTCTCATTCATATTCCTTTACTGGCGATTAATTATGAATCCAATAATACTCACAAAATAGGGTGATTAGTAGAGGGAGTAGCAACGAGGAGATGAGATCCTCTGTGTCACCAATCCTGGTCCAATCTTGTACCACTCCATTCTAACTATCCACTTGGTTAGCACAGAGTTAGACCAGAGTTAGTGACACAAAGGATTTGAGTTCAGCAACGAGAACATGTTAACTTATGGTGGATCCCAATTCAGTCATTGAAGGAGCCCTAAACTTTTTGCATTAAGGAACCTCTGTCTTGTAAGCTTCAGTTTTTTCCAGTTGTATGTCATTAATTTGATCGATTAGAGTTACATTGGTGCCTAGCTAGTTTGATTATCTTGCAATATTCCATGCCTTTACTAGATTTATACTGCATACGTTTACTTGTTCCCTAATCTACCAAGTTGTTTCCTTTGTGATTTGGCCCTTTCTCCTTTCCCTGTTGTGAAATAGCCGAGCATTTCTTTCTTCCTATACTTGGTACATATAAGATCCAAACACCGTAGCCATAATGGTTTTATCTGTTTGCTCAAGGATTATACTTAACGTTTTTTATGATAACAGTACACTATTTTAAAATTTAAATTGGAATTATTTCTTTATATAATTAACAGTCTAAGTCTCAAAAGGAAATAAAATAATAAAAAATATGTTTTCTTTCTTACAGGAACTTACTTTATTAAAAATAATTTATCCAAAAGAATCCTACAAATTATGGTCATATATTAGCCCTGTGATTACTGGAGAAATTATTTAGATTTAAATCCATCTAGTTGACTAAAGATACAAGTGAAGCAATAGTTAGTTGAAGAAATTGACTATTTAAGGAAGAGCAATAGCACTTGTCAAGTAATGAACATATTCAAACTGTCGAAACATTTAAGCAGCATCTATATGCTTGAGAGTCATATCATTCTTATTATGCCTTAGAAAGTAAAATCCCTCTATCAAGAGAGAAATTGTTATTTTATTTTTCTATAAAGCTTGTTATACACTTCGAGTGTATAAGGTTAGAGAACCTTAAAAATATGTACTCATGAGCTTGGAAGGACTTGTCAAATTTAATACTTGGATTTTATAGTGAAACACTCAAGTTGGATACTAGCAGACTAGACATAGACTTAGATTGTAGGCCAAACTAGTATAAATTGATTGCGTCCTTCTTCTCTTTCTTTCTCCTTATCTTTTATATTTCCACATTATATTGTGTGTGTGTTCATTTCATCAAGAGACTTCTTCACTTTTATAATAGGTTCCTTTTGCTTTTTGACTCGCTAACAGTTCCTTTCATTTTAATAGGCGCCTTTTTTTATTATTTCAATAGGACTTATGCTATAGCAAGCTCATATCATTTAACTGACTACTATTATCTGACAGACTCATACTATTTTAATTTTTAACAGGGCCCTGTCTTTGTACGAATTAAAAGTAACTAGTGAAATTTTTTTTAAGTCACACGTAATTCACCTCCTCTTGTGTATGTTTGTTTTATCATTTAGTATTAAAGGTAGGTTTCGCATTTATTATGTTTTATAGCATGTGATAGATCATGACAAACATCTTGAGAAGTTTTCAAGGACAATCTATCCATAAGCCTCCTTATTTCAATGGAAACAACTACTCATACTAAAAAAAGAAAACGACCATATATCTCCATTCTGTAGATATCGAAATATGGCAAGCAATTAGAGTTGGAGCTACAATTCCCACTTCCGATAACATGGAAGTATTGACTGATGCTGATAGGAGAAACACACAACTAAATGCTAAGGCAAAACATCACTTGATATGTGTGCTATCTCCAGAAGAATATGAAAAGATATCCTACTACTTTACAGCAAAAGAAATGTGGGACAAACTTCAAGTTACTTTTGAAGGGACGAATGCGATAAAGCAACATAGAATAAGTCTTTCGGTATATCAATACGAAATTATTGGAATGAAACAGAGGGAGGCCTTTGAACGCTTCAACAACATCATCACGACCTTAAAGAACTTAGGAAAAATATATCCCAATGATGAGCTCGTAACGAAGATTCTAAGGCCACTACCTAAAGAATGGGGACTTAAAGTGATAGTGTTAGAAACAGCGAAGGATGTAGACATTATTTCACTCGACTGGCTACAAGGAAATCTGATGATCTATGAAACCGAGCTTAGGCGAGATGAAGAATCCTCCTACAGAAAAGGAATAGCACTAAAAGTAACTGACGGATCAAACGATGATAAAAAGTGACACTGAGTTGCAAATAGATGGAGATGACGAATTCAACTTTATGGTCAGAAAATATGTCTGCTTCTATAAAAAGGAGCTGATGAAGAAAATAGAAGGAAACAAGAAAGCTGGAAACGATATGTTCCTATCAAAAGGAAGCAATAGCAATAACAATACACAAAACAATCAAATCAGATGCTATCACTGTAAAAAGCCTGGATACCCAAGACTAGAATGCCCTCTTCTTCAAAAGGACAAGTTAGAGAATAGAAAATCCAGAAAGCAAGCGATGACTACAGCCTAATCAGATGAGGATTCTGAAAATTTTGAAGAAAAAGAACCAGAAGAAGTCAGCAATATTTGCTTCATGGCTGAATTAGGAGACAATGAAATATATTATTCTAACTCTAATATTGAAGTTGATGAATTGAAGAATGCATATCATGAATTATATGATCAGTATAAAATTCTGACACTAAAGTATTTCGAAGAAGTTGAGAACTCCAAAAGCAACAATGCATCTTTGAAGAGTAAGATTAAAACATTGGAATCTGTGAATGAGAATTTGGCGACCAGGAATATGTCTCTTGAGGTTGACTAAAAACAAAAAATTTCTGAAAAGGAAGTTCTGGAAGAAAGAGTATCTAAATTGGAAAATATGCTACTAAAAATGATTATGATAAGGTAAGACAGTTATAAGAAAAATCGCCGCATTAGAACTGGAAAAGGAGAAAAATGCTAGAAAGATCTTAATTCTAGAAAAAGATTTGGAAAATTTCGTTGATAGAAGGAAGAATCTTGATGCATTTCTTGGTAATGGTAAATGTAATTTTGGTGAGGTCGGAATATGATACAATGGAAATAACAATATTAGGTCATACAAAAACTTCTTTGTTAAATCTAGTAGCAGTTATAACCAAGACAGCAGAAACCTGCTAAGTAGCAAAAATCATAACAACTATCATTTATCTGTTTTGTGTGATTACTTTGGTAAACATGGTCAAATTAGTCATTTTGAAATTTTCGTAAAAAGAAATTATCTCAGATGTATGTTTAGAGACCAAAAGGTCAAGCTACTAACCCGAAAGGACCCAGAAAAATTTGAGTACGTAAAATGAGATAATGCCTTCTACAGATATGTTTTAAAATAGAGACAAGGGAGAATCAATAGATAGTTCATAGTGGCTATTCGAGACACATGACAAGTGAAATATCACACTTCAACTACATTGAAAGAAAAGATGGAGGTAATGTTGTCTTTACAAACAAAAATAAAGCAAAGGCTACCGAAATTGGTAAAATTGGTAATTCTGACGATACTTCGATTGATAGCGTTCTCTTTATTGATAGTTTGAAACAAAACCTATTGAGTGTGAGTCAGTTATTTGAAAAAGGTTACAAAGTTATTTTCTATGCATCTCATTAAGAACTTGTTGATATTCATAATGATAATAGTGTATTTATTGGTCCAAGAAATCAGAATATATATTGTACTCAACTGAAAGATGTGTCCTCACAAAGTGTTAAGTGTTTTGTCTCTCTAAAAAAGGATTCATGTATCTGGCACAGAAGACTTGGACATGCCAACATGAGCATTCTATCAAAATTGTCTAAAAAAGAGTTAGTAAGAGGACTACTAACCTTAAAGGTTGAAAGCAAGCATGTTTGTGAGGCTTATTCAAAAGGTAAACAGGCTAGAAGCAACTTTCCTCCTAAAAATATTATATCTACTAACTACCCACTTGAACTTATGCACATGGATTTATTTAGTCCCACTAGGACTCAAAGTTTTGGTGGTAAACATTACAGTTTTGTTCTAGTAGATGATTACTCCATATTTACATGAGTTTATTTCTTATTAAATAAAGATGATGCTTTTGAACTCATAACTTCTCTTGTCCAAGAACACCTTAGCAAATTGGAGTTGTAGAGAGAAAGAACAGAACTTTGGTTGATATGGCCAGGACCATATTGTGTGAAAGTGGACTACCTCATGGATACTGGGCAGAAGCAGTATCCACGACATGTTATGTACTTAATAGATATCTTATAGGACTTATTCTGAGAAAAAAAATCCCTATGAGTTGTGGAAAGGAAGAAAACCAAACTTTTAACCAAATGTTTTTTGGTTTTCTTCCTTTTAAGCATTTGGCTACAAATGTTTTGTGCTAATCAATGGAAAAGACAACCTTAGAAAGTTCGATGCGAAATCAGATGAAGTTATTTTCTTAAGATATAATACTGCTAGTAAAGGATTTAGAGTATATAATAAAAGAACAAAATAGATAGAAGAATCGATACATGTGGTATTTGATGAAGCACTACTTTCGACAATAGAAATTAGCTTAGATGATGAAGAGCATCCATTGGTATCTAAAAATACATCAGAGAATCAAACTAAACCTGCAATACCTTCAAAATTACAAAATCAAGAAAGCATGTCTGAAGTTAAAGCAGAGCAGGCCCCTTAATCTCAGCAGGAGGCTATATAACGAAAAATACTAAGAGAATGGAGAGGACTTGACACACATCAATATATTCTTGTAGATCCCTCTGAAATTCTAAAAACAAGAACGTTAGTTAAGAACAATTTTATGGCTCTCATCTCATAGTTAGATCCAAAGTCTGTTGAAGAAACTCTTATTGATGAGAATTGGGGTCTCAACTATGAAAGACGAGCTAAGTCAATTTGACAAGAACAAAGTATGGAATATGGTGCCTCGTCCACAAAACAAGTCAGTTATTAGAACTCGATGGGTTTTTCAAAACATACTTGATGAAAATGGTAATATGGTAAGAAACAAAGCTAGACTTATAGCTCAAGGTTACAATCAATAGCAAGGTATTGATTTTGATGAAACATATGCACCTGTTGCTAGATTGGAATCGATTAGAATTTTACTTGCCTTTATATGTTATAAAAACTTCAAGTTGTTCCAAATGGATGTTAAAATTGCATTCTTAAATGTTTACATTAACGAAGAAGTATTTGTTAAGCAACCCCCAGGTTTTGAAGATGAAATCCATCCAAATTATGTGATGAAATTATCCAAAGCTCTGTATGGTTTAAAGGAGGCTCCTTAAGGATGGCATGAGAGGTTAAGTAACTTTCTGCTTGAGAATAGCTTTGAAAGAGGAAAAGTCGATAAAACCTTATTTATTAAGAGAGAGGAGAATGATTTACTCATAGTATAAATATACGTTGATGACATAATATTTGGTGTTACTAATCCATCCTTTTGCGAAGAATTCTCAGCATTAATGCAGGGGGAGTTTGAAATGAGCAGGATAGGAGAATTATCATTCTTTCTTGGATTACAAATCAAACAAATAGAAAAAGGAATCTTTATTAGCTAAGAAAAATACACAAACGAACTCATTAAGAAATATCATTTTGAGAATGTCAAACTGATGGGTACTCCAATAAACACTAGAACTAAACTTGATAAAGATGAAGAAGACAGAGATATGAATGAAACAAAGTACAGAGGAATGATTGGATCACTACTATATATTACAAGCTCAAGACCAGACATTATGCTTAATGTGTGTCTTTGTGCGTGTTTTCAATCAAATTCAAAAGAAAGCCATCTTTAAGTAGTCAAAAGAATCTTTCAATATCTCCATGAAATTACAGATTTTGGACTATCGTATCCAAAAACTAATTCATTTAACATAGAGGGCTATTGTGACGCAGATTATACAGTTGATAAAGTCGATCGAAAGAGCACAAGTGGTCATTATCAATTTCTTGGAGGATGTCTAGTATCTTGGTCTTGTAGGAAGCAAAATTGCACAATGCTTTCAATGGCCGAAGCGAAATACATAGCAGCTACCAATTGTTGTGCTCAAATCTTATGGATGAAGCATCAACTATAGGATTTTTCTCTAAACTTTTCTCATATTCGTATATTATGTGATAATACAAGTGCTATAAATCTTTCTAAAAGTTGTGTACAACATTCTGGGACTAAGCATATAGAAATCAAACATCATTTTCTTAGAGATCATATTTTTAAAAGGAACCATTGATCTTTTACATGTTAATACTGAGAATCAAGTAGCTGACATTTTCATTAAGCTACTCTCCAAAGATAGATTTTGTGTGTTAAGAAAAGAGCTTGATATGTGCAAACTCTCTGATATTATTTCTACATAAATATTCTTTACTACTTGTCTTTGCATTTCGTTTAGTAGGCTCCTTCTATTCTGATTCTATAGAAACTCTCTCTTGGTATAGTAGGCTCCTTAGAGTTATAAAGTCCCTTCTTTTTAGAAGGCTCCTTTCAATTTAATAGAGGAAGATTACACATTCACTAAAAAGGTATTTTCCTTTATTTTGTCATTACAACATTTAAAGACCCATGCGAAGTTCTGACAAGTGGCGATACGAATTTATAGGAAGATACGCAAACAATCACACTTCCTTTATTAGTGTACGATCGTTCATCTTCACACGAGATCAACACTCAAGAAACACCAAATATACTAGAAACAAACTTCTCTCCTCTAATCACCCTCATTGTTCTTTAAAGAACTGCTCTAGACTCTCTACATTCTAACTCTTTGTTTTCATCTCAAATCTTCTAAACCTCATCCATCGCTCTTATAATGGCACGAACTAGATCAAAAGGACAAAAGAAAACTCCAACTTCTACTGATAGTCATGGAGAAGCTCATGTTACTAAACCTATCTCCTCTAAACCCCAAGTATCAAAAGTGCACTGGGTTATAAATGATGATGATTCAAATGAAGAAGATTCTCGATTGATTAAACAACCACGAATTAAAGGAAGTATTGCAAAGTAAGCCAAGAAAATTTCTGAACAAAAAGAGAACCCTGATGATGCAACAAAAGAGGAAGAAGAATCCAAAAAGAGGAAGAAGAGAAGAAATAAAGAAGGGAAAAATGTATGTGACTGAAGAAACTATTGATAGAAATAAGTTATTTCATGAAGAGAAGATTCCTAAAGAAAAAAGGGCAAAGAAGATAAAAATAGATGCACAAAAGGAAAGACATCAATACCACTAAAAATGTTTCAATCAGCAGAAGCTGAAGTTCTTTATAAAATGCAGTACAAGGAAAGAAAGGTGCTTGATGGACAGATCTTACCTCCCATGACGTTTGATGATATAGGTATACCTATCTCTCCTTACTTTGTTACCATTGGTTGGGAAATTTTTTTGAAATTAAATATGACAATATGCGATGAGCTAGTCAAGATATTCTACACATACACAAAAAGGAAGAAATTAATAGAAAACTAGTCATTGTCTCATAGGTGCATGAATGTGAAATTTTAATTTATGAGGAAATCTTAAGAGATATAGTAGAAGTAGCTCCTGTGGGGAGAACTAATTTTTCCCTATCATAAGTAGGATGTTGATGATCTAGAGTTAGTCAAAGTTGTTAAATCCATCTACCTTTATACTGACAACAACCAAGACGAGAGACCTTAGAGCAGACAATTAGAATTAATACCGCGATGCCTTGCACCGCTTTCAGCTGCTTCAATTTTTCCCAAAAGTAAGTCGGTTGAAAGATGTAGCCTGTAGGATACTTATGTGGTGCACAATCTGCCAAAAGGGAACATAATGGATCTTCCAGCTATGATCTTGAGGATTATAGTGGATAAAGGGAATCATAAGAATACAACCAGTTACCTACCTTATGGAATGTTGCTCACCAAGATTTTCAACCATTATGGAGTTCCTTTTACAAATCTGAATTGGTTTGCACCAGCTAAGTTTCACCCTTCCATTCCCTATCAATGTGGATATAGATTGTAAAACAATGTCTGGGTAGACAAAAAATCTGAAAGAGTAGCAGAAAACTTAGATCCTGCTCCAAACTAACAAACTCCTGTCCCTTCCCATAATGAAAATAGTGCAAATCTTCAACACAACCGAAGAATATTCAAAACAATCAAGAACAAATAGATAGCATGCAGAATCAACTTCTTAACATGCAGATTTTACTCAGAGAATACTTGAATCTCTTCAATAACTTTGTTGCTATTTGCTTTCCGCTTGGCTTATTTATACTAATGATTTTGTTTGATGCAGTACTGACTATGTCCTTTTATTTTATTATTTTTATTTCACTTTCTCCCTATACTTTATTATTTTTTATAATGACAAAGGGGGAGAGTTTATGTGGATTTATTTTTTTGCATATTTTTGCATTTTCATAAATATGATGATATATTTCTCAATGTTGCAATTGATTCTGATGTTAAACTTATGAAAATTTGTGATATATAAACGATAGGTTTCTTTCTTAAAAGACATCTCCTTCTAATTATCTGTGAACATATAAAGTCACAGGTATCTTTCAAAATCATCTATTATCTCTTTGAATTTTGAAAAATATATCTATTATTCCTTGTCATCATCAAAAACCTTAAGATTGTTAGCTCAAGGATTATAATTAACGTTTTTATGATAATTGTATAATATTTCAAAATTCTAATTGGATTTATTTCCTTATAAAATTAACGATCTCATTCTCAAAAGGAAATAAAACCATAAGAAATACGCTTTCTTTCTTGTAGGAACCTTCATTATGAACTTACCTTATTAGAAATGGTTTATCTGAAAGGATCCTTCAAATTATAAAGGTCATTTATTAGCCCAGTGATTATTGGAATAATTTTGGCAAAGATGACATCGAAGTTATTCAGATGTAAATCCATCTAGTTGACTAAAGATGCAAGTGAAGCAATGGTTAGTTAAAGAAATCGACTATTTAAGGAAAAGCAATAGCACTTGTGAAATCACAAACATATTCAGATTTTCGAAACATTTAAGTAGCATTTATATTCTTAAGAGTCATATCATTCTTATTGTACCTTAGAAAGTGAAATCACTCTACTAAAAGAGAAATTGTTATTTTATTTTTCTGTAAAACTTGTTATACACTTCAAGGGTGGAAGATTGGAGAACCTTGAAAAATATGTACTTGTGAGCTTGGAGAGGCTCATCAAATTAAATACTCTAATTTTTATAGTGAAAAATTCAAGTTGGATACTTGGGGACTGGACGTAGGCTTGGGTTGTAAGCCGAATCAGTATAAATCAACTGTGTCCTTCTTCTCTCTCTCTCCTTATCTTTGATATTTTTTTATTATATTATGAATGTGTTCATTTCAGTAAAAGGCTCCTTCACTTTTATAATAGGTGCCTTTTGTTTTCGACTTGCTGACGGATCCTTTCATTTTAACAGGTGTCTACTTTTTATTGTTTCAACAGGACTTATACTTTAGCAAGCTCCTGTCGTTTAACAAGCTACTACGTCTGATAGTCTCCTACTATTTTAATTTTTAATAGGGTCTTATCTTTATAAGAATTGAAAGTAACTTGCAAAATTTTTTTAAGTCACGCACAATTCCCCTCCCCCCTCTTGTCTGTGTTTGTTTTATCATTATCCACCTTACTTAGGTTAAAGTATAGTGTCCAATCTACCACCTCTGTATAACTATCTATGATTTCATTGATACCACATTTTTGGAGCATATGTTTCAAAATAGTATATGAGAATTCACATTTGAACAAGACATGTTTAGTTAATTCACTTTCCTTTTTGCAAAATGAGCATCTATTGACCATATTTAGATAGGCAAGCCGATCCATAATATTTAGTTTATTTTTCATTAATAATTATAGAATGAAAGAAATCTTAGGCAAAAGACCATTTTTCCATACCAAACTTCTCCAAACCATGTGGGTACCCTTTGTTCTTTGTAAATCAATCAAAGATGTATATAAATAGGTACCATTCTTAGTAGCTATCTATACATATCTGTCCTATTTCCCTTTCCAATTCTAGCTTCCTTTGCCTCTATTTACTTCTTGATTTTTGTCATTATTGATGTTATCTTTTTCACCTTAGCCAACCTCTTTATAAATATAAATGACTTGCATCCTTTCACTTTGGTCTCCAGACCCTTTCCCACTGCTAACAAGAATATATCATTTTTAGCTATATAGTTATTGAATCTAAAAAGGAATGATCTTTTTTTCATAAGAAAATCTTTTACAATTATAGGAGAGGAATTTGAAAATCATATAACTCTATGAAAATGATTCCATCCAAACTTTGTTCATTAGGGCCCTGTCCATCTTTTTCCTAATTATCCATTGAGCCTCTTGTTTATTACACCATGTATAGAGTAGTCCTTTTGCTTTTAGGTAATTGATCTTTATATTGTCCAGGTAGCACTTCAAATCTATGGCGGCCTTCATCTGGCTTAAGTTGCTTGGATCTTTATCTTCTCCTTTACAAAACTAATTTTTGAGTGAAAAAATTATGAACTTAAGTCTAACACCTTGACCTCTGCCTAAGTAGAGTCAAAAACTAAGATAAAATTTCCATAATGTTGGTTTCATGATAAGAATCCATCTTCCATTAAGACTTGGGAATTGGAGCTTCATCATCTTCTCCTTATCTAGTTTAGTTTCCAAAAGGCCAACCACTTGTGGCTTGTTGTCCAAAGCGAACTCTTTGAGGGCTTGAATTTTCCTAAGGAAGATGATGCCCCATACATTCTAAGAGTAGGAATATGAGGAGGATGAGTCCCTATCCTTCTGTGACTTCCTCCTCCTCCTAGATTTTCTTCTAGTATCCATTTTGAAACCCTCATTATGTGAGCTTTTCCCATCATCCTCTTCAGAATTTTCCTTATCATTTCCCTCCATTTCTATCATCTCTTTTCCTTTATCATCTTGTGATGTGTCTACAAAGGTAGCTAAGCTAGGGTTAGTTTCCTCCACTTGGTATATTAATCTCTCGTCAGAATTTTCCCCCTAAAACTTCATTCCAGGAGGAACTAGATATCATCTTATTATTGGAGCTTGTAGTTTCCTTTTAGGTTTGATGTTCCTTCAAGTTTATATCAGCCTTAAGTTCCATTCTTGATATGACTTTACCAGGTGTTTATCTTCCTTGTTAAACCCCATCAGCTCTACGTGATCCCGTCTAGTAAACTTTTTATCCTTTAATCTTTATAATAAATGTTGCTTAAGATTAAGTTTCCATTATCAAGTTATACGAAAGAAATTTTCCATCATTTTGTTATCCTCCCCTGATCTGATAATAAGGATAAATTTTGGAAGCTCTTTGCCTGATTCCATATTGATATAAATCCTGACAAATCTAACTCTTATCCTATGAGCAATCATGTCAGCTACACATAGAGGTTTTCATAAATAGCTTGCAATTGAACTTAGACCCTTTATAGAACAATATTCTAGTGAAACACTATGGAAGTTAACTCATAGAGGGATATGCTCTTGTTTGACATTTTCCAGTGTAATATTGTGTTTTTAGGGGAGGTGGAATATTGGGATGTTTTGTAGACGCCAAGGTTCAACTTTAAAACTTCCTTTGCTTCCTAATCTATCTAGAACCTAGAGAGGAATAGGTTCTCTTTTATCAGCAAAACCTCTATTAATCTATTGCTTTTTTATATTTTTTTACTCTAATTTTTCACTACAGGGTAGGCAGTTCTTTTCCTCTAGAAGAAGCTAACAAGTGTGGAACTTCAAGCTTTAGCTCCATCTTATATGATGACCATATTTAGGGATATTATTTTCCGCCCCTCTAACTTAGTGGGAGGAATGTATTGCAGAGAGAGTTCTTTAGTTTCATCCACCAACTTTTTTTTACTCTACTTTAGATTAACACAGGAGGGATTAAAAGGGAAGTGCTTGGGGGATTCTGGTGGAGGTTAGGCGTTTGATTTAAGGTATTTGGGTAGTTGTAATTTTTTGGGTAAAGCAAGGGAGAAGTTAGGAAGTGTTAGGGAGAGGCTTAAGGTAGGGGTGGAAATGTCATTATGTCAAAGGATAGTTGGTAGGGTGTTTAACATTCCATAATAAGGACGTGTTCAACTAGATTGTTAAGTAAAAGGTATCGAAGAAGTTACTAAATAAGGAATTAATGACAAGGGGGAAGGAAAGTAAAGGGTAAAAGACCAAGAGACCTTTGGCACCATCCTAATAAAAAAAGCTATTGAAAAAGGAGGTATTTTTGTCACCATCCTTGGTCTATAAATCTCGATCTCTCTGTCTCTATATAGAATGATTGTAATTCACTCTTTGTGTAGAGTTTAATAAAGCTACCTTCCCTTCATTAGTAAGGAAGCTATCATAGGGTGATAGATAAAGATTGTTTCTTTGCATTAAAGATTGCCTACTGAGAGTCGCCAATATTTCTTTTGATGGGTGCTTTTAGCTCCTCTTTTTTCTTACTAATTTTCCTTATCCATACAAAGAGCTTATGCCTATTGACATCTGGTTAATTCCCTTTAAGATGGTTTCTTCAAAGCCTTCTATTTGAGCTAGAATGTTGTTGAACCTTAATGGAAAGCTGATTCTTAAAGTGTCTAGCAAGTTCCGGTTTATAAATGGGATACTATCAAACACTATTAGCTTATGGAAAAGTGTAATGATATTGGGAAGATTGAAAACCAATGTTCATTCCCTAATGCTCTATCTATCTTCTTTCTTAAGTACCAGTTGCCCTTTTGTTTATTGGACCAGGTATAGAAGTCTCCCACCATCTTGATGTCAAACTCTTGGATTGAGTTGGTATATTATATAAAATCGTACAAACTTTTATTGGCCAAAAGTTACTCTTAGCTTCATTAGGGTTCAATAAACTGTTAAATTCACCAAGTATGATCTATTACATGGATATTACAATTCCCAAATGTCTCAATATGTTCTATAGACTTGTTCTTTGAAAGAAGTGTTTATAAGTATATATGACTGTAATATGGAAAGATACCTTCTCCTATATCAAATTGAATTTAAGATGTATAAACTGTTCATCTAATATTGAGTTTAGGACCTCAATCCTCTCTTAAATAATATTTGTTACATGCAACTATCTTCATGAGTTCTTTTTTTATAATGTTCATTATATATATATATGCCTAGTATTGTGTTTTAGCATACCAGAGCTGTTTATTTATACAAATTGGTCTTTGTTATTAGCCTTTAGTCAGTCGTAAAGTTAGGTGAGACGATAATTATTATTTCAGATTTTGGACCATCTAAATTTTGATTTGCTTCCAATAATTTGTACTTGGCATTTTTATATCTATTTATTGTGGGCCCATTTTGGAATTTTTTATCAATCCTTGTTTCCTTTCTTGAGTAATCTTTTAAGTCATTTAGGGAATTGTTTGGCTTATCTTTATAGTTTGTGTTAAACATTAGGATACGTAGTGGTTTTAACTTTTGATGATAGAGTAAAGGCTATCCTTTGGTGAGTTTTGGGTCTATGAGAAGAGAAGATGTTGATAGGTTATAGATAGGTTCTTGAAATATTGGGACCCTTAAGGGAAAGTAATTAGAATTAGTGGAGATTTTAGGTAAATATAAGATTCTTATAACGTGCATCCAAGAGAAAATTTGGATTGAGGATAAAGCAAAAGAGATTAATAGGTTCAAACTTTGGTATTCAGGGTGTTTGAGGTAATAAAATGGGGTAGGAATCTTAGTTTTGAAAGAACTCATACATATGTTATGGGGTTAAAAAGGACTAATGATAGGATTTTGTCTTTAAAGATTACGGTGAAAGGTGTTGTTTTCAATTTGGTGTGTGTTTATGCAACCTAAGTACGGTTGGATGAACAACTTAAGCATCAATTTTGGGAAGAGCCAGATAAGGTGATTCAACAGATTTCCCTCTAATAAGAGAGTTATTCTAGGAGGAGACTTTAGCGTTCATGTAAAGGCAACCTCGAATGGTATATATAGACTCAAGAAGGTTTCAAATACATTAATAAGAATGATAGTGGGATTATTTTGTTAGATTTCATAGTAGCATTTGAGTTGGTGATAGCTCACTCATTTTCTAAGAAAAAAAGGAGCACAAAGTGACTTTTAACAGGAAAACCACAAAAACCCAAATTGACTACTTCCTCATAAGACGAAGTGATCTATCTAGTTGTAAAGGTTGTAAGGTGGTACCCAACGTGTTTTTGTCAACTTAAAGTAGATTGTTGGTTATGGATCTTATAATTAAAGTTAGAGGAAGAAAAGAAGTATTTAAAGGTGTATCAGACTCGGACCATGGAAACTAAAAGGGAATACGATTAAACAACTTAGGGATATAATAATATATGGAGAAGACTGAAAATTAGAAAGAGATGCTAACCAGATGTGGGAGAGAGTAGTAACTCTTTTAAGGAAAGTAGCTAAAGAGATCTTCGAAGTTTCTAAAGAGCCTAGAGATAGTAAGATGGAGTCTTAATGGAGGAACAAAGATCTACAAAAAAAAGGTTAAGATCAAGAAGGTTGCTTATAAAGCTTTATTGGATAACATCACAAAGATAGAGAGGGTAGTCAATAGAGAAAATTTACAAACTAAAAAAGAAAAAGACCAAAAAGATAATCTCAGAAGCTAAAAACAGAGCTTACTAGAAATTATATCAACAATTGGAAACTAAAGCGAGAGATTTAAATAAAGACTATTGTGTAAAATACAAAACAAGGTGGGTGTTCACGGCTAAAAATGACATCAATAAAAGATGGAAGAAATACTTATATAGACTTTTTAATGAATGTATATAGGATAACATCTCTTTAGGTGAACTTAGCACGTCTAAAGGGTATTGTTACTTGTTGTCGGTAGATCACAAGGGAATAAATTAAAAGAGCTTTGAGGGAAATGAAAAGTGAAAGCATAGTAGAGCTTGATGAGATACTTGTTGGAGTATGGAAGAGCCTAGGAAAAAAGGGTCTTACTTAGCTTAAAAAAGCTTTGAGGGAAATGAAGAGTAAAAGTACAGTAGGGCCCTGATGAGATACCTATAGAAATGTGGAAGACACTAGCCAAAGAGGGTATTACTTAGTTAGCCAAGCTTTTTAATGTGATCCTTAAGTCTGATAAAATGTCAGATAAGTGGAAACTTAGTATGCTAATTCCTTGACATCCAAAGTTGTA
>JANQBM010000221.1:17714274-17729626 GCA_025594535.1 Erythroxylum domingense | reverse complement strand
TGAATGTTCTGTGCCTTTTTTAATGTTAAAATATTTTTTATTTATGAAATTTAATTACATTTAATGTTTGATATTACATAATTATATTGTCATTTACTATAATTAAATAATATAAAATATTGCAATATATCTCATATATTATTTTATTTAATATTATCAAATAACAAATTATACTTTAATTGAAATTTTATTATTTATTATTTATTATTTATTGACATAAAAATATAACAATAATAATATTGTGAATAAAAATATACAAAAAAGAAAAATTGAGTTAATTTTATAAAATAATTTTAATAATCATAATAAAAGGTATAAAAAAATATGCTGAGAATATTTTTTTTTGGTGTGAAAAATAAAATTGTGAGTTAGAATAAAAAATATTGTAACATCTCTAAAATAGAGAACACTTTACTTTATTTTGAATGAATAGGTTGGAGATGACTTTAGTATTATATACTTAATGCCCCTGTAATTAGTACGAGTGAGTGACTTATGGGGATGATGGGCTGGGCTTGGTTTTCAGCAAGTCCTTCACGACACCACCTGTTTTCTTTCTTTCACCATTTCCTACCTTGGATGGGTGGGATTGAAGTCTCCAGACAACAGAATCGGTAAGGTCAAATACAAAATCTTTCTGTCCGTGCATCTTCTTCTTTCTCTTTGTATTTCGATTCCATCCGCTTTGTAAGTACAAGATATGGCAAATCAAGGCGCGAAGAAGCGCAAGGAAGAGAACACCCGTCACATTGCAAAGCTTCTTCAGCTCATTATCGCCTGTAATGTACGCCCCTTCTAACCTCCTCAATTCTTCTGATTTCGTTTTCTCTTTTCTTTGCTGTATTTGCCGGTTTTTGGTCCTATTTCCATTGTTTGTTCGCTGTTTTTGGCTTGTGAGAAGGTCAAGTTCTTAGCTTTTTTAGATTAGAGAGACCAAATACGGAAAAGGGTTTCTGGAGACTTCCGGTCTAATTCTGGACTAGTGATTAACGGAGTCAACTCGAGTTGAACTTGGCATAATCAATAATGGGTCTTTGGAGGTGAAGGTTTTGCCTTTCTACGGAAACGAATTTGGCACTTCAAATTCAGGGTCGCTCTTCTTTCTTATTTCCTAATGATTTATTTCTCATATTGGTAAAACAGTTTGAGAAGCTGTGCTTTTGATGTGTCAGAATTTATCTTGAGATTAGCAAGTGCATTTTCACCATGATACTTTCCGAGCACAAACTAGTAAGCTGACAACTGACAAAAATTCAATCCTTTTGAACCTCTCTTGTTATGATTAAGTAGTGGATTCCATTTATTAGTTTTTATGAATGTTATCATTCTGAAATCTTAATAGAAATTTATGATTCTTTTTATGTACAGCTGTCTTCAAACCTAATCACTTATTTTATCTGAAGTGAAATTCAAAAACTCAGTCACAGTTTTGCAGATTTTCATAAGCTTAAACTTTGCTAACTTATCGTTGTGCATGTCTAATTTTTGTGACTATGACATCGTTGAATCCAATTATTACTTAATGATATATGGCTGGATCCATAAAGTTGCATCCTCAACGCTGGTAAATCTATCATGTTGGTGATGTAATTTGTGTTTATCTAGGTTATATATGTTCTGGTAAGGATGGTGTTGTTCCATTCTTCTTTCACCTGGAAACATTGGATGGGTCTAGTTTTGACATCCCTGGCTCACTGGATTCCCTATAAACAACTGGTGGATATGGCAAAACCCACTTATTCAGATGGAGGAGAGCTTCTCGATGGTGGATTTGATATGAGTACTGGAGGAATTTGTGGGTGCGTCATCCTTGTAGCTTTTTCTATTTTTGTTTTCTCTTTTATGCCTTTCAAATCATGCATAATGTTGAGGATAGAGTATCAATATATTTATTTTCAATCAAGAAAAAGTAAAGGAGTAAATCATGTTCGTTAAATCGTATTTATTTATTTAACCTAAATGGAAAACTTTATATGTCTTATATCAAATTTACTTTGAAATGTTTGAAGTATTTCTTAAGCCACTAGATTGTTTTACTTAAAGAGTTTGCTACTGACCTTCAACATGATCAGAGCTAAGTACCACACGAGTATTTGTGTATTTGAACATGTTGAGGTTTATGATGTAGACAATATTGGCTTGAAAGTAAGTCTGATCCACTTTTTATTATTGTTGAGGTGAATTGGTTTTTCACAATATGTTATTTGATTTGGGGAACTTCTAGAGATGAATAATCAAGGTAGGAAGGATGGAAAGATTTGTTTGCCTGAAGATATTCAGAATAAAATCATTACTGTGATTTGACTCCACTTATTCAGAAGGTTCATTTTATATTTTTCAGGATATATGTTAAGATGTTAACCCCTTACTATTGGTTATTTATTTCAGCTATCTGCATGATGTGATCTATATTACATGCTTTGTGCAAGTCATGTCTATTATCTCGGACAAATTTTGGTTTGTGTACTTGGTGGTAAGATCTTATTTACTTAACTTTTCGCCTTTTGGACTTGCTTTTTAAATGTACATGCTTTTGGAGTGGTGAACTTGTTAAAAGCCAGTTTATAATTCCCTTTTTTAGTAGAAGTTGGTGTATCTTATTGCTATTGTTTGGCGAAAAAGTTTTTATTCTTTCTCTTGAATATCTGATGTACGAAGAATGTCTTACTTATGACTCATCGCTGGTACCATAAGTGAGTCTAATGTCATTAGATTGTTCCAACTAAATTTGAGATTAAATGTATGGCAATACTGGTACAATTTCTAACAAAAGTTTGTGGAGTCAGAGAATGATTAATTATTTTCAATAAGAATGATGAAATACAATGATGTGAAAGAGCAGACGGATGTGTACTTTTTCTCCGCATATATATGTGCCTGCAAGGCCTGGGACACCAAAAGTGGAGAAATTTCATCATCAACTAGGATTATTAGAATAATCTACAAGTGATGAGGGGATACTTGCATGTACAGTGCCAGATTAAGAGGCAGAATATAACTGAACTTTTTGCTTGTAACAAGAGTTCATTCTGGGTGATAGTAGAAGAAATGATAACTTTATTATTTCTTGTTGCTTTTAGATACCGGGATTTGCAGCATACAAAGGTTTTGGACTCATAAGAGGATTCTTACCACAAGGTTCAGAGGTAAACTTTGGCGCAAAACTTATGAACCCCATTAAAAAGCACTACCAGTTTTACATAATTCGGTCTTTTATTTTGTCTTAATCAGGGAGTTGAAGAGGATGAAAAGACTCGCAAGAAGAGGGAAAAGCTTGAAAAAAAAGCTTCACGGGCCAAGTTTGTGAGGACGAGAAACAAATAGACTGTTTAATATTGGATTGAAGGAAGCAACGTTTCGCTGGAGGGAACTCGGTTCCTTTTTCAAAACTCACGTGGTTGGCTGTTTGGGCTGTCAAGGTTATAAATACTACTTCGGTAATCCGGAGTCGAGTTTCACTCCGGTCACTGGTCATTCTATGTTACACAAGTGGTTGGAAATATATTTTTGCGGTAATTATCATCTTAGTGGCTGCAAGTGGAATGAGGAACATATGTTAATCTGTCGAATCGATTTGTCTTGAGAACGACGTCTTTGAGACTGACAAAGACTATGGATATGTGCAAGCTGAGATAGGTTACGTTTGATTTGAGGGTTATTAATAAAATAAAATAAAATATAATATTATTTTATGATTTGACAGAAGAGTTTATAATGAAATATAATAGAATAAGATGAAAAATGAAAGTTTCATATTACATCTTATTTTATTTTACACAGTAAAAATGAAAAAAAAAATATTTTAAAGGTTTAGAATGGAATGTAAAGTAATAAATAACTTTATACTATATTATATTATAAAACTTTCATTCAAATAACACTTTATTATATTATATTATGAATTTTTGTATTTCTTTTAAACAACAATTTATTAATATTATATCTATTCATATTTTATTTTATTATAAATTATTTCATCTCATTTTATTTCATTAAAAATCTTACATTCAACAAATTATATTTTTAAAGAATTCTAGTGTATGGAATTGTCATGATGCATGATAGTGTCATGATGTTAATTCTAGCAAAAACAAAGTAGCTAGATATTCATATTCTTCAACTAGTCCTTTTTTTTTCCCCCCCCCGAAATTCCTTCCTTCACAATCTTGCGGATGTGTGTACAGTCCACCAGGCAAAATTGAATCGATCGCCTTAGATAAGTCCAAAATTTTGAGAAGTGGGCAATCATTTGAGATGTCTTGGGCTTTTGTATATGGTCCAGTCTCTAATTGCTTCTGATATACACTGTATCTGTAACCAAATGATTACCTTGACATTGTGAACCGTAACTTGGTGGACCATACGATTGTTGTCTCCTCGGAATATTACCTAGATACCTATTTGGTTGTCTCACAATCCTCCCATTATATCTACAGCACAATTTGATATTCAAGTTGCTCTTATGATTCAATTCTTGAATTCATTTCTGACATCTTGAATTTGTGAAAAATACAATACAACACTTGAGAAAATTCACCATTTTTAAATGACTCATATAAAAATAACTCTTATGATTTAGACTATAGTATCCAAAAAATGATTCATTTGACATAATAGGCTATTGTGATGCAGATTATGCAAGTGATAAAGTTGTTCAAAAGAGAACAAGTGGTCACTGTCAATTTCTTAAAGGATGTCTAGTATCTTGGTCCTACAAGAAGCAAAACTGCACAACACTTTCGACGACTGAAGCAAAATACATAGCAGTTGCTAACTATTGTGCTCAAATCTTATAGATGAAGTTTCAATTATAGGATTTTTCTCTAAACTTTTCTCATATTTCTATATTATATGATAATAAGAGTGTTATAAATCATTCCAAAAATCATGTGCATCATTATAAGACTAAGCATATAGAAATCAAACATCATTTTCTTAGAGATCATGTTTTAGAAGGAACCATTGATCTTTTGTGTGTTAATACTGAGAATCAAGTAGCTGACATTTTCACCAAGCCACTCTCTAAAGATAGATTTTGCGTGTTAAGAAAAGAGCTTGGTATGTGCAAATTCTCTGATATTATTTCTGCATAAATATTCTCTGTTACTTGTCCTTGCATTTCGTTTAGCAGGATCCTTCTATTTTGTTTCCTTATAAACTATCTCTTGGTTTAGTAAGCCCTTTAGAATTTAGAAGTCCCCTTCATTTTAGAAGGCTCCTCTTGGTTTAATAGAGCAAGATTACACATATATTAAAAAGGTAATTTGCTTTATTTTGTCACTACAACATTTAAAAAAGAGCGCGAAGTTCTGACAAGCGGTGGTATGAATCTATCTGAAGATACACAAACGATCACATTTCCTGTATTAGCATACGATCGTTCATCTTCACACGAGATCAACACTTAAGAAACACCTTAGATACTAGAAACATACTTCTCTCCTCTACTCACCCTTATTGTTCTTCGAAGCGCCGCTCTTGGCTCTCTGCATTCCAATTTTTTGGTTTCATCTCAAATCTTCTAATCCTCATCCATGTCTCTTACAATGGCACAAGCTAGATCAAAAGGACAAAAGGAAACTCCAACTTCTACTGATAGTCATGGTGAAGCTTATGTTACTGAACCTATTTCCTCTAAGCCCCAAGTATCATAAGTGCGCTTGGTTATAAATGTTGATGATTCAGAAGAAGAACATTATTTATTAATTAGATAACCACGAACCAGAGGAAATCTTGCAAAGCAAGCCGAGAAAGTTTCTGAACAAAAGAAAACCCTAATGCTGAAAAGAAAGAGGAAGAAGAATGTGGAAAAAGAAAAAGGGAAGAAATAAAGAAAGGAAAATCTCATATGACTAAAGAAACTATTGATAGAAAAAAGTTGTTTCATGAAGAGATGATTCATAAAGAAAAAGGGAAAAGAAGATAAAAATAGACGCACAAAAAGAAAATATGTTAATACCACCAAAAATGTTTCAATCAACAGAAGCCAAAGTTCGCTATAAAATGCATTACAAGAAAAGAAAGGTGGTTGCTGGGCAGATCTTGCCTCCCATGATGTTTGATGACATAGATATACCTATCTCTCATTATTTTGTTGCCATTAGTTGGGAAATTTTTTTGACATTAAACGAGACAGTATGCGATGAGCTAGTCAGAATATTCTATACACATATGAAAAAGGAAGAAATTAATGGAAAACTAGCCATTGTCTCATGGGTGATTGAATGGGAAATTTTAATTTCTAAGGAAATCTTAAGAGATATACTAGAAGTAGCTCCTATGGGAAGAACTGATTTTTCCCGTTGTAAGTGACATGTTGATGATCTGGAGATAGTCGAAGTTGTCAAATCCATATGCCTTTATACTGAAAACACCCAAGACAAAAGACCCTAGAGCAGACAATTAGACATAATACCATGATGCCTTGCATCGCTTTCAGCTATTTCAATTTTTCCCAGGAGTAGCTCAGTTGAAAGATGCAACTTGCTGGATACTTACGTAGTATATAATTTGTTAAAAGGGAATATAATGAATTTTCTAGCTATGATCTTAAGGTTCATGGTGGTCAAAGGGAATCATAAGAATACAACTGGTTGCCTACCTTATGAAATGTTACTCACTAAGATTTTCAACTATTATAGAATTCTTTTTGCAAATCTGAATTGGTATGCTTCGGTTAAGTTTCATTCCTTATCAATTTGGATACAGATTGCAAAACAATATCAAGATAGACAAAAGATCTGAAAGAATAGCAGAAAACTTAGATTTTACTCCAGATCAATAAACTCCTATTCCTCCTCAAGATGAAAATAGTGTAAATCTTTAACAACAGTTGAAGGATATTCAAGCCAATCAAGAACAATTGCGAGAACAAATAGATAGCATGCAGAATCAACTTCTTGACATGCAGATTTTGCTCAGAAGAATCCTTGAATCTCTTAAATAACTTTGTTGCTATTTGCTTTCTGCTTGGCTTATTTATAATAATGATTTTGTTTGATGCAGTATTTACTCTTTTCCTCTAATTCATTCTTTTTTATTTCACTTCCTCCTTATCCTTTATTTTTTTATAATGAAAAAAAGGGAGAGTTTATGTAGATATATTTTCTTGCATATTTTTGCATATATGATGATATATTTCTCAATGCGTATTTCTTAATGCTATCTTGATTATATATGATTGATTATGCTGTTGAACTTGTGAAAATCTGTGATATATAAATGATAGGTTCATTTCTTAAAAGAAAGGCTCTTTCTAATTATGTCTGAACATATAAAAGTCACAGGTATCTTTTCGATATCATCTATTATCTTTTAAAATTTTGAAAAATATATCTATTATTGCTTGTCATCATCAAAAAAAGGAAGATTGTTAGCTCAAGGATTATGATTAACCATGTTGATGATAACTGTATAAAATTTAAAAATTCAAATTGGATTTATTTTTTTGTATAATTAGCAGCCTTATTCTCAAAAGGAAATAAAATCATAAAAAATATGCTTTCTTTCTTGCAGGAATCTTCATTATGAACTTACCTTAGTAGAAATGGTTTATCCGAAAGAATCCTACGTACTAAAGACATATATTAGCCTCGTGATTACTGGAAGATTTTTTGGCAAAGATGGCATCGAAGTTATTCAAATTTAAATCTATCCAGTTGCCTAAGGATGTCAGAAGAGGCAACGGCTAGTTAAAGAAATCCAATGCAACTATAAACAAGAACGGAACGATTCAAAAGCTTGCGAAGCTATACTATCAAAACTCATTAAAAGCATATAAATTCTTGAAAATGATATCTTTGTAAAAATTTCTCTTGTACATTAGAAAGTGAAATTCTGTTGAAATAGATTACTGAAGCTTATATAGAGAAAACTTCTTTTTTATTTGAAGGCTTGTAAAGGCTAGTGAAATATTACTAGTGTGAAAGGTTGAAGAATTTTGAAAAATATTAACTTGTGAACTTGGAGAGACTTATCAAATTACTACTTGATTTTATAGTGGAACACTTAAGTTGAATATTTAGGCACTGAAAGTAGACTTGAATTGTAAGCCGAATCAATATAAATCAATTACGTCCTTCTTCTCTCTCTCATTATCATTTATATTTTTGCATTATATTGTGTGTGTGTATAGTTCAACAAGAGGCTCCTTCACTTTTATAATAGGTTTCTTCTATTTTCGACTTGCTGACGATTCTTTTCATTTTAAAAGGCCTTTTCTTTTTATTGTTTCAATAGGACTCATATTTTAGCAGGCTTCTGTCGTTTAACTAGCTATTGTCGTTTGACAGATTCTTATTGTTTTAATTTTTAACAGGCTTCAACTTTTATACTAATTGAAAGTAACTTGGGAAAAAAAAATTTTAAGTCACACACAATTCACCCCCTTTTTCATGTGTTCACTTTGTCAATTATATGCTTGTAAAAGTATTTACGTACGTAGCATAACGCTTGGCTTGTTATAACTATAACTACTTTCTTTAGATCAAATTCATGGTGTTGCTGGGTTTCTCTTCTTGTTGATGTAAGTAAAAGTTTCCGTGTAGGTTGGTTGTGAGTCCATGGTACTGACATGAATTGAACAACCTAGTAAAAGTTTAAAAACACAGCGATGCGTGTCGTTTCGTTTTGTATGATGATGAACATGTGAAGCTAAGAAAATCCATGAGTGGATTTCATCTTTCCATATTTGAGAAACATTGAACATGGGTGTGTCTGACTTGTTGAACAATCTAAATGCAACTGAATGGACGAAGTTGGGGATAAATTATTGTCAACCTGGAGAACCGATCACCAGCCGAAGGGAAGACCAAAGCAGTCGACACGACAGACTCCAAAACAAAACTAGTCGGCTCTTCATGGGCGGAGCTCCTTCAGTTAGATTCAGAAAATTTGTAGATTTGTTATTTCTTTTTAATTTCGGGTAAATTATTACATCCGGATTATATCTTATTTTAGATTTTTTGTTCCCATGCAAAATCATCCTTTTAAATTTAGTGTTTTAGCGTCAGTGTAAGAGGAAAAACAAAAAAGAAATGGGTTTTAGATTATCTTTACCAAGCAAGTCTTGTTAAAGAGTTGTCGTAAAATCTGTGTATAGGAAGGATTGCATAACTGTACAATGTAAATGACGCCCTTTCTTTTTATATTCATTTTAAATAATCAAGACACAAAATTGTTGGCGCTTTGAAAGTTCTTTCCTTTTAATCTACCGAGCTACAAAATTATTTTACTCTTGAAGAACTGCGGTGCTGGGTCCACTCCTAATTAAATTAAAGGTGCCCTTCCTTACTCCTAATGAATTAAGTGTATCAGAAAACAAGACACAAATTAATATAAAGGGGATTGGCGAGGAACGTAACTGATTCCTTTCTTACAGGTAGGTTTATATATTTTGAAGAAATTGTTGATAATGGATAGATATTGTATTTAACTGTTTTGTTAGGTTGATGATTAATGATTACTTGTTTGATTGTTAGTGTTGTCAAATAGGCTTCTTTTCTATGGTCGGACATAGCCTGACTATAGTGTAACTTGTATTATATTTCTTGTGATTGCTAGTTGTAGCTTGCTTCTACAAGTAATTGTTTTCAATAAAACAAAGTTTTTTTCCCACGGTCTACTCGTGCATGAACTTGAAATGTGATTTTGTATGTGTGTACATTTTTGTTTGAAAAGACATTTAGTTATTGAGCTTTCTATATTATGTGAATATGATACGCAACGAAGTTTACGCAAGTTTGTACAGACAAGAAGTGACAATTTCATGAGAAGAAATATGCAGCTTGAAAAATAATTTTTGTACCATATCTCGGAACACTAATTACACCACCATAGCTGTGCAAGGAGTTGCTCAAATAGAAAGTTATTTAATGTGAATCATTTGCTGTGGTCATTAGTTATTCAAATGAAATTTCTTCATTCTAGGTCAAGCCAAAGTATGAAGTGGGGCATATATGAAGGCAAAATTTATGGAAATACTTCAACTAATTTACTAGGTTTGGTTTCTCTATTTATCTACAAATAAAATAATCAAATTGATATGATAAGCTTAGGACAAATCTTCTCTTTGTGAAAACGCTCTAATTTGCTTATCCTCAATTTGTATTATTGAGATAATTAGACTTGTCCTAAGCATTGGATCTGCAGGTATTTGAACTAGGGTTATAAGAGTTTATGGGGTTGGTGGGTGCATTCAGGGCTAGTGGAGTTTTAGTTTTTCGATTCATATTGAACGTTCTGACTGTGAAACATCACCTGTTGTAATGATGACTAATCCGTCACACTTTAGAAATAGCTGAACCATACTCTTGAATGTTATTCCAAGAAGATTGAAGCCACCCATCATCAACTCTGAATAGCCTGCATGTCTATCTCCCAGGATCCAATTCTGCATCTACTACTTCTTAAGTTTGGATTTGAAAGATATGTTAATTGATAGTTACATTACAGGCAACCTGTATTTTATTGAGGGATTGTTAGGTTCCTTGAAAGTGTACAAACTTCCCAAAGATGTTAGCTCCTAGTCTCCTTCGGTCAGGGTTTTATTTTTAAACAAATGATGCAGAATCATAAAGCATGGAGAGTATTTGTACTTCAAATCATCTTGGACAACAGACTGGTAACTACAACTGGATCCATATTGTTACCACTGGATCCATATACGTTTAAGCAGTACATATTGTTGTATAGAGCAAACAAACCATCACCTTTATTTTCCGTACTTTTAACTGGTCTGGTGCTTTCTGAATCTTAAACTAATACCACTCGATTGACATGCTTATTTGCCACGTCCATCTCCTGAGCCAGCCCTGGAACCGGCAGAGGACCCCGCAGATGAACCGGCTTCTGACCCAGCTCCACCCGATCCAGAACTAGAAGAGGATGAAGAACTTGAGCTTGAACTAGAACTGGACCCTGACCCTGACCCTGACCCTGCTCCTGCTCCAGACCCTGATCCACTGCCACCCACTCCAAGGCCCAGACCTACACCCAATCCAACCCCTAGTCCTCCAAGATCCAAACCCAAGTCTTTCCTCTCAATACGGCTTTCACCCGCATCCAAGGTTGAGACGATTAAAGCAAGAAATGCCAAAAACTTCAAGTTGGCCATTCCCCAAACAGAACCTACCAAAGAGTCTAATATATCAAAAGACTGTAAAGTTGCTTATTTAGCAATTAGCAGCTTAGATAGAGACAGGTTTTGTTCTGTGATAGGGTCCTTAGAGAGATGGAGGTGTATTTATACTGGTAGGTTGCTTGGTTTGGTGCATGGTTGTGCAGATAAAAGTTAGACGCGTGTAGACTGTGGCGGGAAGTAGTGGAGGGACATGCATGCGTTCTGCTTTATCTTTGGGAAGTGTGATTGTGAACGTTCCATTTCCACTTTTTAAGTTTGTGGTCGATAAGGAGAAGAATTGAAAGTGAGAAGAATTTTGGAGTCTGCAACATTGGCCACGACAGAAAGATCGGAAGTGAGAATAATTTTGAAGCCTGCAACATTGGCCACGACATCACGGGGATCGATGGCTGGTTGGTGCCGACCCTATGAATTCCACTATCGTCCATAGATAGTGGAGTATGAGTGGCCTACACTATTATATAGAGCCATTATAAGTTGAAGAAAATGGAACTGAAACATGTTAAATATGCTTGTCAAGATGAGGATTATTATAATATCGAAAGGCTAATGATAGTGATCCACGCATACCATGATGATAGTGGTCCACAAATAGCAGCAGGACTTCCTAGGGTTTGTTTTCTATCTCGTTGTGCACCTAAAAACACAAACTTAGTTGATCAAAGTGGAGTTTTGACGTACATATTTAAGCTAATTAATATAATCATTTTCTTCTCAAACTTAATAATTATTGTTGGAGCAAAAACTCTACGTGACAATATGACGTACTAAGGAACGGTGTGGTCCTTGAGGTTAACTTCCAAATTAAGCTACACAGGTGCGGGTTGTAAATGGTAGGCGAGTCTTGTATGGCAAGAAATAGTAGGGATCGATATATACACTGCTGTTCTTGTTTGTTCCATGCCACTCAATCAATGACTTTTTCCTTTTTTAACTGCGTGCTAGTATACAAGTAAAGGTTGGTAAGTGGGCAACCTCAATTCTTAGTTTTTGAGTGACCACCACCAAAATCGATTTCGTACCACTTAATTTTCACAAGAAAGTAAAGTGACTTTAGAATTTGATTATTCAAAAAATAAAACTATAGAAAGTAAATATATTCATATGTTTAGATAATTATAAGAATTCTAATAAGAAAGTTTGATAAATTTTTATTATAGTGTTTGGTATATAACAGTATTTTATAGAATGTAATTTAATTTTGACTTGTGTTTCTAATTATATCCCTATAAACTGAATAAAAATTGAAATCGTTAAATAATGTTAAGTTGTAATACAAGTTATATTATTAAATATTAAATTTTTTCATTCATGATGTTTTAATCATATAATACCGCTATTATATCATAAATATAATCTTGAAAAATACTAAAAGAACCTCAATTGGGTACAAAGATAAATCTTAAAATTCAAATCAAATATTAAAAATTTTTCAAACATTGAAAATAAAAATACAAATAGTGCATTATTATCAAATTTGTTATTCTTATCAATTTTATTATTCTTAATATTATTAATTTTCTACTTATTATTAATTTTATTATTACTAAATTTATTATTTTTATCAATTACATTTATTTTGTTATTAATAATAATATTAATTTTTTATTATTATACATATTTATTATTATTATTATTATTAAAAAATTCCTTATTATTATAAAAGAGTTATCGTAGAGTTGAAAGAGAAGGAATGGTTGAATTTGCTAGTTTTTAAATTAAATTCCTAAGTAATCTAAATACTAATAGGAGTGATAAGATTTAAAATCTAAGTAATAGGGAAAGTTTTTACTTTCCTTAGATTGGGAAAGTTTTTACTTTCCTAACTACTCAAAAAATGAACCAAACATAAGAATATAAATTTTAGGAAGAATATTACTTTCCCAAGCAATAATCCATGCCAACCAAATAAGGCCTAAGTGTTTTGTCTTACAATTTTTTTAATATTATCGCACTTATCATTAAATTAATCAATGTTAATCATTATGCTGCCCTATTATTGAAAATAATGTTAGCATACCTTAAACCAATGCATGTATTACTGATGGGATCCAATCACAAGTCCTACAATATCAAGAAAAAATGATCAACTAATTTCAAGACACCCAATCGCGAGAAAAAAAAAAACCAAACAACAATATATATGACAAAAAAGTAAATCAAATACTATATATTCATAAAAAGTTCTTTAGCATAGAAGAAAAAATTATGGACCAAACTGCCAAATAAATTCACTAATTTTAAATAAAAACTTACAATAGTTTAAAGATTCCAAGCTATTCACCCTTACTTGGAATTATATCACAAAATGACTACAAGTTATCCCACTAAATTTTAGTATCAAGTAAGTTGATACTTTAAATCAACACTCCTAATCTAATCCTAAAACAAATACTTAAAAGGCAACTTGTAATTAAAACTACTAACTATAAAATGAGAAAGAACTCCAGCTAACTCTTAGTCTTTTTCTTTTTCTTTTCCTTTTTTGATTTTCATTTTACTTATACCAATGAACCTTATCATTTCCCCTTTCGTACAAAAAAGTAGGGTTTCATTATTATATTTCAAGGAATTGCAAATATACATTATCTCAGTCAATCACACGGTCTACTTATATGGCCGTGTATATATAGGACATAGGAATGTGTGTTCCATACACCCGTGTATGTCTTTGACTCTTATCATTCACCCATACATATTTACAGTTACTTACACGGTCTTCACAATCAACCGTGTATGATAGGGACACGAGTGTGTCTAATCTTATACAACCATATAGGTCATCATCTAATTCGTACACATTCAGAGTCTCTTACATGACCATCACCATGACCGTGTAAGTCAATGACACGGACATATTATACTTTACATGATTGTGTCTCTTAAGAATGACTTCAAATCGACCGTTAACCATTTTGATTTCACTCATTCATAATTTCAGTGATCCTTGAGGAAATCTAAGATCGTCAGAACTCACTTTTGCCTCTAAATAGGGATGGATACATAACAACCTCCCCCTCCAGCCCATTTTTGGAGGAGACTCGAATAACTCCAATATCTATTTAAGAGATGTCCTAAAGAGTTTACTACAAAGCTTATACTTGCTCCTAAGAACCACTTTTGTTAACATGTCAACACCATTCATATTTGTGTAAATCATCTTCAATTGCAATTATTGTTCCACAATTATGGATCTCAACTAATGATACTTGACATCAATATGCTTTGTGTAAGAATGATTTGTGTAAGAATGATAAATAGTATTCTTACTCAAGTCCATAGCACTTTGACAATCATAAAATACTACATAATCGTCGTGCTTCATATCCAACTCTTGAAGGAACCTCTTTATCCAGAGCATCTCCTTGCCTACTTCTACAGAAAATACATACTTCGCTTCAGTCATAGACAGCTACAATATTTTATAGTTTTGATTGCCATAAGATGGCTAACCCTGCAACTTAAACAAAAAATCTGATGTGGACTTCATACCATTAAGATCCCCAATCATGTAGGAATCTATATATCTCTCTAAAAATGGCTCCCTACCACCAAAGCACAAGCTGCACTTGAAAGTGCCGTATAAGTATCTCAAAATTCATTTCACTACTTCCTAATGAATCTTTCCCATATTGGATAAGTGCCTACTCCCAACCCAACAACTTGTGCAATATCCAATCTTATACACACCATTGCATACATCAAAGAACTAACTGCAGATGAATATGGGATAGAAAACATACCATCTTTCTCCTTTTTTTGTTGAAGGGACTGCATGCTTGCTCAGCTTGAAGTGAGGTGTCAGTGGTGTGCTTATATGAAATGTGCCAAACACTCATTCAATATAACTCTCCTTTGACAACTATAGTTTTCTACTTTTCCTATCTCGGGTTATTTGTGTGCCTAAATTTTTCTTTACAGGGCCATATCTTTCATATCAAAAGATTTGGACAAATCCTCCTTTAGTTTATAGATTATTCTAATATTTTGACCCGCAATCAACATATCACAAAATAGAAGAGCAATAATGAAGTTCCCCATTGAACTTCTTCAATTACACAAAAGGATTGTCAAAAGTTCACTTATAACCATTACCTATCATAAATGAATCAAACTTTTGATACTACTATCTTGATGTCTATTTCAACCCATATAAGTTATTTTTTAATTTACAAACTAAATTCTCCTTGCCGTTAACTTTGAATCCTTCTA
>JANQBM010000221.1:17689649-17714174 GCA_025594535.1 Erythroxylum domingense | reverse complement strand
ATCTTCGCGGGGCACGGATCCGGGTATCACTGTCGATATCGGGTTCGGGTCCGGCGGGAGTTGGGGTGTTACAATATCACAAAACAACTATAAGTTATCCTACCAAGTTTCAATGTTAGGTATAGGTTGATACCTCAAATCATCAACACTCTCAATTTAATCCTGAAACAAACACTTAAAAGACAACTTGTAACTAAAACTACCAACTATAGAATGAGAAGACCTTGATGCTGACTCTCACTCTCACTCTCTTTCCTTTCCTTTTTTTAATGTTCTTTTCACTTATACCGATGAACCTCATCATTTTCTCTTTTATATATTAAAAAATAGGGTTTCATAATTAGACATGGTCACTTACACAACCATGTAGGTGACCATGTCTCTACTATATTTCAAGGAGTTGTGAATATACATGATCTAAATCAGTCACACAGTTCACTTATATTGACATGCATACTTGAGACACAGGTATGTGTGTTCCACACTATCATGTATATCTTTGACTCTTGTCATTCACCCATACATGTTTGCAGTTACATATACAATCTTTGTAACGCCCCAAAAATTTTAGTTTCACGAATAGTATTTTTGAAGTTATAAATAGTACATCCTGAGGTGAATAGTGACATTTGAGACCCAAACTGTACTTTATTTTATTTGGAATCAGATAGTATTACTCAAAGATAGGTTGAGGATCAAATTTGAGGTTTAAATGAGTTTATTTTAAGGGTTTGACCAATAGTTTAACATTTGACCCGAGAAAGGGGTGAAAGTCAAACCTAAATATATTAATAGAAAATAAATGATATTAATGAAGGTATTTATATGGGATTGATATTTTTTATAGGTATTAATTATTTAGAAAAATAAAAGAATTGCATTTTTTAGATGCATTAATGGGTTTTATTTTTAATGGGACCAAATAGCATTAATTGCCACCTATACACTCTCTTCTTCCCCAAAATTGTCAAAAATCAACCCCTCCTCTTTCTTCCCCACTTTCTTTCATTTTTATTCCATTTTCAAGTCAAATGTCTCTATCTTTAACCCCAAAATCAAATATTAAACATTAAATCAACCTAAGGTCCCCAAACTCACCAATAAACAAGAATCTTGGAAAAAAGATGAAGAAAAAATAGATGGGTTTTCTTGATGAATAATACCCGAAATTAACAAGTTAATAGAGTTTTGGTTGTTTTTAGTATATGATTTTAGTATTGTTTCATGCATTAATGAATAAAATACATGAAATTGAATTTTTATACAATATTATGAAGATAAAGAAGAGGAGTTGAAGGGGAGAGAGAAAGGGCAAAGAGAAGGAATAAGGAAGTGATGGTGAATTGGAGTTTATTAAAGAATTGGACATCAATTTGGTATGTGCTCATGCAAATTTATTTTTTCCTAAAAATTGTGTCTTATGTAATTTAGGGTTCTTGAGATAAAATTGGGGGTTTACGAAATTGAGGTTAAAAATAGTTAATTGGATCCTAAATAAAGTAGTATATGTGATTAATTGAGATTTTGGACTAATAATTTATATTTTTCCTCAATTGGCATACATTATGTTTGAATTTGGAAATTTGATATACGTGTTATTTTGACTAATTGGTGAGATAAATATGTTTTGAATGTTATATGACATTGAGGAGTGGCATTTACTTTGGTCGCATGTTATATGAATTGGCTATTGTGAGACTATATCATTAAATTTCAATGAAATTTTGATCAGATTTGCCCTTAGTAAAATAGATAGAAATTGGATGAATATGATAAGGTTGGCACGCCAATTAGGGAGTTAATAGTACTGTGTCATGATATGTGTTACCAAACTGTATGGTTCCGAGAGCTCAGTTCTGGTGTAAGTTATTTGATTTATGTTATGGATGGCATGATTCCGAGAGCTTGATCCTGATATGTATATATATATATATATATATAACAAAATATAGTAACGATATAAGATATGCAAAAGGACCGTATGGTTTTGAGAACTCGGTCATATATTTTAAAATCATGCTTATTCAGCTTGGTGATATAATTTCGTTGGATTTTACTTGGGAATTTACAGAAAAATATATAAATGCATAACTAATGATTAAGAACTTCAAATATAAGTAGTAATTGATTGCAAAATTTATTGATCATTATGTATTTAGATATGAATTAATGTAATAGATATATGCTTAAATTTAATAAGTTAAATTTGAATCCTATTTATGCTTAGAAATAAATGAAGATACTTCATTTTATATTTGAAAAATATTATATGGTATGCATGTTATAGTTGAATGAATTGAATTGGATGAAGAATTGAATTGCTTGAATACTACTAAGCCTAGAGTTTAGCGTGTGGTTTTCTTTCTGTGCATAGGTTTTGAATAAATATTAGAACAAAATTGTGGTGGATCTACTGCAAAGACTAGAGTCACATAGAAGATTGCGGAAAACTTGGAGGTGGATGTACTACATAATTATATTTTGTTTTTTCTTATGACATATACACTTAAAAAAATGAAGGACCTTATAGAATTATATTGTGAATTATATATTAAAGTTATGTATAAATTTTGGTTTAGATGAGTTGAAATGTAATGAAAGATGGGTCAATTATTTTATTAAAGGAGTTTGAAATGGAGATGGATGGTAGAGTAAAATGAATGAAAAGTGTATTTAAATTTCTTACATGAGGATTTAAGTAAATATAGAGGAAATTATCTCAAAATTTTTATAATGTGAATAATATTTGCTAGAATGATAAGGTTTTAAATAGAAAATTTTATAATTCAAAATTTCAGGTATTTAAAAATGTGTTAACATTCGGTATTCCGATTCTATTATCATGTATGGAGTGTTACAGTCTTCACATACAATCATGTATAATAGGGATACGAGCATGTCTGATCTTACACAACCATATCGGTCATGATTCAATTTGTACACGGCTGTTACACACATCCCTGTAAGTTAAAGATATAGGTGTATTATACTCTACACAGATGTCTCGCAACAATAATTTTAAATCAATTGTTATCCATATTGGCTTCACTCAGTTCATCATTTCAACAATCCGTGAAAATATCCAAAATCCTTGAAACTTACTAAATAGAGCTAGATATGCAACAATTTCATTATTGTCTATGCTTTTCAAGATATGGAAAGCATATTAGAAACCTTATGCTGTGATTTATCACAATGGATCATTGAGGTCATAAATAGTAAATAATGACAAAAAGTGTCAAGAACTGGTAGCAGAAAGTTCTCTAAAGTAAAATTGCACTTGAACTAACGAAGCTTCATCTGTTACTATTGCACATGTTAATGATGGTCTTCAAATTTAAGCATGGTCTTTAACATGTTTATACCAACTTGAAATGAGAATAAATTTTTGTCATACGAAGTTGTGGAAAACTGGTTCGTATTATAGAATCTTAGCTCCAAATGATCAGGAGATATACATGAAACTTCTCATTCACACACATATATTAATTATCACACCTTCGCATATTACATATAATTACTAAGCTAAGTAAATAGAGGCGATCACCAATTTATTTAGATACAAACTGCATCATTACTTTATTATCATTTTCATTGTAGCAAAATTCTTTTATTACGAATGCAATTAATTTCCGTCACCTCCCCCTTCACCATGACCATAACCTTCACCATGCCCATATCCTTCGCCCGAACCACTTCCACGTCCATAACCCCCTCCACCGCCACCGCCACCGCCACCGCCACCCCCGCCGCCACCACCACCCCGACGGCTGCCACGGGATCCTGAACCAGCTCGTGATCCAGCATAAGAACCGGCAGATGATCCTGCTTCAGACCCCGCTCCTCCACCCCCGGTACTTGAACTAGAGGATGATGAAGCCGAACTTGAGCTTGAGCTACTTCCCCCCGAACCCGAGCCAGCTCCAGCACCCGAACCACTGCCACCACCACCTAAGCCAAGACCCAAACCAGCGCCAACACCGAGTCCTATGCCACCAAGGTCTACACTTAAATCTTTTCTGGCGACTCTGCTCTCAGTCTGTATGACAAACAATGCGAGAAGCAAAGAAATGGCCACTAGGGACCTAAGAGCAGCCATATCTTGATGGGTGCACGAGAGTAAAGTTGTAAGTGATGCTTAGGTCGAGAAGGATTCCAGCTTTTCACTATCTTGTAGAAAGCAAGCGGCTAGGTAGAGACTTCAACGAAGGAAATGGTGTGAGAAACTATAGGGGCTTCAGCTACTTATATACAGCTGATGTAGGTAAAGTCGTCACCATGAGGAATAAACAATAAATAAAGAAACTAGCAGCGTGTCAACTGTTTATGGCGTGGAAAAATGGATCATAAGTGGAGCTGTGGTTGCGTCATGCCTATCCAAGTCCAAAGGTTTTTGGTTGACAAATGTTGAGACACTCGCCCAACCATTTCATCTCCACTAACCAAAGTGAGTGGCCAATAATTGCCAGGAACCAGATCATTGCGGTGCATGCGCATGCCTTTCATCAACATATGCATGTTAGTTAACCACAGTGACCACATTCTATCTACAGTCACTATAAGTACCAGCAACATTTATTTATGTTTATTTTAAACAGTCGTTTGAATAAATTTGGTTTTTAAATTATTTTCTTATTAAATGATTTATTCATATTTTAGAAAAATAATATACACTAATTTTATTGTAAAATATAATTGATTTGTTTTAAATTTGAAAACAAATACATTTCGTAAGAATTCTCTCATTCCGAATCATTCCAACCTCTCCCCAAAAGCAATTGGAATTCCCATTTGAAGCTAAACTAACAACATATAAACTCCTCCGTCGATAAAACCTTAAACCCTTACGAGATTATCAGAAAACTGAATAGGTTTTGAAATAATTATTTATTAATATACAAGTGATGTCATTTTATTAGATGACATTATTTTGTACGTAAAAGAAGTTTAAACTCCTTTAAGGCGTGAATATGTCTCAATTTCTTTTGAGATTTTATGCACAGTTTATGCCAAATGCGTTCTGATACGTGGTAACAGATTCGTCTCATATGACATCGGCGACATCATGACAAAGATTTGTGTTCTGCTATGATTATTTTTTAATAAATAAGTCTACCTCCAAGGATTTCCTATTTCAGGAATTGTGTGACAGTTAATATGTTTCCACTATATATTTTCCCAGTCGGTTGCTGCATCAAGTATTTACTTTAGTAAACCCTACAATGAGTAGTCGCCATAGTAATCATGCGGACACTATCTGGTCAGTACCCGCAAGTAGCATGATCAGGTTTCAGGATGACTTCTATTATTCTGAATTTGTTATCAGCATTCATGAACTGAAAAATTAACTCAGCATAGAAAGAGAACGAAGAAGAGCACGCATGAAAAAGCTCACGGAATATAAGAAGAATATGAAAATTCCAAGCAATTCACTTTATTAGGCTACAAAAAGATGATCAACTTCAAGGATAAGCCAAAAGCTAGAAAAGAACCAAAAACAAAAATTTGACTGGTTATGACTACAAAGGCAATTATCCTTCAGTGCTCAAAATAGTTGTATCCTTAACAGCGCTCCCACATCACAGCAAGCAATAGCAATATATGAGAAGTGATGAGCATTAAAAACATGAAGATGAGGAACATCCCAAGCTTCCACCATTTGCTTTCCATCGTTCTTAAAAAACCTTGTTTACAAGAGTCGCAGTTATAACACAACTTTTGTGGATCATTGCTCTACTTATTACAGTCGCTAACATATGGACTACTCATTTTTTTATGCCCATCTCTCTTCCAAAATGTGCCATTCAGGTACTGTTGGGGTTGGAATGCGAAAGCACGGGTAAAATATCCCGGATAAGCGAAAGCACGGGTAAAATATCCCGGATAAACTTAACACCCTCTTGTATAATTAAAAGAAGATAAAATAAAATATGAACAAAGAAAAATTGTTGTAGGGACACTAAGAATTTTTACGTGAAAAATCCGTAAAAGGGAAGAACTACGGAACCATAGTCTAGATTAAAAGCTTCTATTATGAAAATAATAGGATTACAAGGATCTCACAAAAAAAGGTGACTTTCTTACTATTGTGAGGACTATGTCAAGATTAACAAACTATGATTTTATGAACAAAACTAGCTACCTCACTCAAAACTCTTTTGACATATACTCGAGAAAAACCTAGTTTTTCTCTCCCTCACAATTTTCTCTCCGGGAAAAACTCTCTATCTTTCTCTCCCTTTTCTTTCTCTTGGATTTTCTTTGGGTTGTTCTTAAAAAATGCATGGCTCAGGTCCTCTATTTATAAGACCTGAGTGCATGCAATTATGGACAATTGAATTCCACAAATGCTGCACCGAATACGAACGGTTGTGCCAAAAAATTAATTCATGAGTGGAACTGACTACCTCACTCAAAACCCTTTTGACATATACCCGAGAAAAACTCAGTTTTTCTCCCTCACAATTTTCTCTCCAGGAGAAACTCTCTATCTTTTTCTCCCTTTTCGTTCACTTGGATTTTCTTTTGGTTGTTCTTAAAAAATGCATGGCTCAGGTCCTCTATTTATAGGACCTGAGCTGCATGCAATTTTGGACAATTGAATTCCACAAATGCTGCACCGAATGTGGAAGGCTGTGCCAAAAAAACCAATTCAAACTTTCCTACTGGCCAATTTGGACAAGCTTCCCATCTTCACATGTGTGCGGGTCCTACATGTCTGTAAACCTTGCCATGAACTCCTTTCCTTTTATTATTTATTTATTAAAGTGTGGGTCCCACCATATATGGCAGGATCTCATAATTCTCCCCCTCACGCTCATATGGGGGGTTCAGCCATGCCTGCCATCCCTTTGCAGACGTTAGTACCTTGGTCATCATATCCGATCCGTTGTCATCAGTATGAATTTTCTTCAGCTGAAATAATTTTATATCCAGAGCATCATGAATCCAGTGATACCTCACATCGATGTGCTTGGATCTTGAATGGAACACTGGATTCTTGTTGAGGTAAATTACGCTTTAACTATCACAATATAGAACAAGCTCGTCTTGTTCCAAGCCTAGTTCTTGTAGGAACTTTTTCATCCATATTAATTCCTTGGCTGCCTCCATTGCTACATTGTACTCTGCTTCGGTACTGGATAAAGCAACACATTTTTTTAACTTTGATTGCCATGATATAGATCCCCCTGCAAAAGTCATCAAGTATCCTGATGTGGACTTCCTGGAATTAATATCTCCTATCATGTCTGCATGAGTGTACCCCTCTAACATAGGTTTTCCATTACCAAAACGTAGACATGTTTTGGTAGTTCCTCTGAGATATCTAAGAATTCATTTCACTGCTTCTCAATGTTCCTTTCCTGGATTTGCAAGATATCGACTTACAACTCCAACCACACAGGCAATATCTGGCCTTGTGCATACCATAGCATACATCAGGCTGCCAAACGCAGAAGCGTAAGGGATCTTTTTCATCTCCTCGATTTCTTCGCCATTTGTAGGACACTGATTGGAAGTTAGCTTCAAGTGTCCTGTGAGTGGAGAGCTAATAGGTTAAGACTTGCTCATGTTGAATCTTTCCAGCACTTTTCCAATATACCACTCCTGTGATAACCAAAGATGTTGGTTCTTCCTATCACGAGTGATTCTCATGCCAAGGATTTGCTTAGCTGGTCCCAAGTCCTTCATTGCAAAGGACTTTCCCAATTCTACTTTCAAGCTTTGAATTTTTTGAGGACCTCGACCAACAATCAACATGTAATCAACATATAGCAAGAGGATTATAAAGTCACCATCAGAAAATTTCTTTATGAACACACAGTGGTCAGCAGTTGTCCTGTTGTAACCATATTCCACCATAAAGTAATCAAACTTCCTGTACCACTGTCTCGGAGTTTGTTTTAACTCGTACAAGCTCTTTTTCAATCTGCATACAAGCTGCTCCTTGCCTTTGACCTCAAAATGCTCTGACTGCTCCATGTAGATCTCCTCTTATAAGTCACCATGGAGAAAGGCAGTTTTCACATCAAGCTTCTCGATTTCTAAATTCATACTGACAGCTATACTGAGCACAACTCTGATTGAAGACATTTCAACCACCGATGAGAAGATTTCTTCAAAGTCAATCCGGTTCTTTTGATCGAATCCTTTCATAACCAATCTTGCCTTGTACCTTAGTTGTGAGTTGTTTTCTTCTGTCATTAATCTGTACACCCATTTATTCTTGAGTGCTTTCCTTCCTTTTGGGAGTTTCACCAACTCAAAAGTGGGGTTCTCATGCAAGGATTTCGTCTTATCTTATATGGCTAGTAACTATTCCTTCCTACGCTCGTCTGTCGTAACTTCCTCATAGCAATCTGGTTCTCCTCCTTCAGTGAGTAGAACATACTAATAAGGAGGATATCTGCTAGAAGGTTGACATGGTCTAGATGACCTTCTCAATCCTAATTGATCTACAGCAACTTGCTCTGGAATAATATCAGCACCATTAGCAGCTGGCTTTGGGAAATCAACTGCTGGCTTGTCGTCATTATTACCACCATTCTGTATATCTCCCCCTTGATTATTAGGAGGTATCAATGGCTATAAAGTAGGTGGTTTTGGATCCCAATCATCATCAGCAGCAACATAAACATCAAACTTTGCATTATCTGACTGTTCAAAGTTTGCAATAGTCTGATCTTCGAGAAACACAACATCTCGGCTTCTGATCAGTTTCTTTCCCTTTGGATCCCACAATTTGTATCCAAACTCATCTCTTCCACTCCCGAGATAGATGCACTACTTGGACTTACTGTCAAGTTTGGATCTCTCATTTCGAGGAATATGTACAAAGGCCCTACAACCAAAAACTTTCAAATAGTTAAATGAAACATCTTTCCCTCTCCACACTCTCTCTAGAACATCATGATCAAGAGGAATTGATGGAGAAAGGTTGATCATGTCTACTGCATTTCTCAATGCCTCTGCCTAAAAGGACTTTGACAATTTTGCATGAGAGAGCATGAACCAAATTTTTTCCACAATGGTTCTGTTCATTCTCTCAGCTACACCATTTTGCTGAGGTGTCTTAGGAACAGTCTTCTCAAGTTTGATGTCATGTTCCTTACAGTAGTTCTCATATGGACCTTTGTACTCACCGTCGTTGTCTGCTCGGACACACTTCAGTTTCCTGCCAATTTCTCTTTCAGTACTAGCATGGAAAGATGTGAACACATTGAGCACTTGGTCTTTGGTCTTCAAAAAGTATGCCCACGTTTTCCTAGAAAAATCGTCAATGAAAGTAACAAAGTACAAAGCTCTTCCAAGAGATTTATCAATCATCAAGCATACATCAGGATGTACCAATTCAAGTTAATGCGATCTTTTGTGAGGTGGTGAACTGTGAAATGCAACTATATTCTGTTTTCCGATTAAGCAATGAGTGCATGTTTTGAGATTTGTACCTTTTAAAGGTAGAAGATTCTTCCTGGTAAGGATTTTGAACCCTTTCTCACTCAAGTGTCCTAGCCGCTTGTGTCATAGATCTGTGGAAGCATCTTCAGCTGCATTTGCCTCCCCCTTGCACACCTTGGTTTGTGTCATATACAAACCAGCCTTCATTCCTTGGGAAACAATCAAAGAACCTTTGGAGAGCTTCCGTTTTCCTCCTCCAAAGTGATTGTCATAACCTTCATCATCAAAGGTAAGAGTGGATATTAAGTGTAGACGCATATCTGGCATTTGTTTGACATCTTTCAACAGTAGCCTACATTCAGTATTGGTTTCCAACCAAATATCTCCAACGCCCATAATTTTGGCCGCCGACTTATTACCCATCCTGACATCGTCAAAATCACTGCTAGTGTAGGATGATAAAAAATCTCTTCAAGGGGTGACGTGATACAAGGCAGTTAAATCTGCTACCTAAGTAGTATCTTAGCATACAAGATTAATGCAACCATCATCATAAATAATAGCTACATCACCATCACCATTGGATACAACAGCAGTTGTGCCAACATCATCCTTCTTCTCTTCTCTATGATCTTTTTTGTATTTTCTACATTCTTGTTTGTCATGATCGGGTTTGTCACAGTAAAAGCACTTGATGCTTGTTCTTGACTGGGATCTGCCTCTGAGCTTCCCTTTACTTTTTCTATCACTAAATTTAGAAGTTCTACTTTTATTTCTCCCTCGTCTTTCAGTGACTAGAACTTTGGAACTGGTACTGGATACACTTTGCTCCTTCCTCCTAGTTTCTTCATTCAGAATGATATCTTTGACTCCTTGTAGAGTGAGTTTACCATCAGGAGTTGAATTACTGAGTGACACAACAAGAGTATTCCAGCTATCTGGTAATGACCCCAGTAAAATTAGAGCCTGCACCTCATCTCCTAGCTGAAGCTTCATTGTGTCCAGCTGATTCAGGAGTCCTTGGAAGTTGTTTACATGCTCTGAAGCATCCTGACCTTCTTTATACTTCAGATTTACAAACTTTCGAATTGTGAAAGTTTATTTTTTTTTGGCCAATAACTCTACCAGTTTTGTACAAATTGTGTAAGCATCATCTTCCTCGGAGACGTTGTTGATGACGCTCACATCTATCCATTTCCTTATGTGTGCTGTGGCCTTCCGATTTATGGGATCCCATTCTTTATTTGCCATTTTGGGTGCTTGACACCTTTATTCACAATCGGCAAATAAAGATCTTTGCGGTACAGGTAATCTATGATCTTCATCTTCCATAAAGCATAATTAGAAGAATTCAAATTTTTCATGTTCAAATCCTTTCCCAAATTACACAAAAGAACCACTACACAACTAGTAGCTCTAATAACACTCTGTTGGGGTTGGACTGCGAAAGCGCGGGTAAAATATCCTTGATAAACTCAACCCCCTCTTGTGTAATTAAAAGAAGATAAAATAAAATATGGACAAAGAAAAATAACTATAGGGACACTAAGAATTTTTACGTAAAAAACCCATAAAAGGGAAAAACCATGGGACCGTAGTCCAGATTAAAAGCTCCACTATGAAAATAATAGGATTACAAGGATCTCACTAAAAAAGTTGGCTTTCCTACTATTCAGAGGACTTTGCCAAGATTACCAAACTATAATTTTATGAGTGGAATTGACTACCTCTCTCAAAACCCTTTTGACATATACCTGAGAAAAACCCAATTTTTCTCTCCCTCATAATTTTCTCTCCAAGAGAAACTCTCTATCTTTCTCTCCCTTTTCTTTCTCTTGGATTTTCTTTTGGTTGTTCTTACAAAATGCATGGCTCAGGTCCTCTATTTATAGGACCTGAGCTGCATGCAATTGTGGACAATTGAATTCCACAAATGCTGCATCGAATACGGAAGGTTGCACTAAAAAACCAATTCAAACTTTCCTACTAGCCAATTTGGACAAGCTTCCCATCTTCATATGTGTGCCGGTCTCATATGTCTGTGGGCCCTGCCACTAACTCCTTTCCTTTTATTTATTATTATTATTATTATTTTATTAGTGTGGGTCCCACCATATGTGGCGGGACCTCATAGGTACTCCATTCCACATATATCTGGAGGCATGCAGCATCCAAAATGAATAGACAGAACCACAAAACATTAGTTATTAGTGAAAAAACAATCACGTACTTAAGGAATAACAGATCAAAGCTACCTCAATGAATGATAGTCTCGTGACTCTGAAGTCATGACTATTAAGTGACCTAGACTCTGTTCAATTTTGGCTCCTTTATTTGTCCCATATTGGTTGGGAAAAATAATTAGGATAAGGCTCTTGCCTATATAAGGAGGGTGCTACCTTCTTGGTTAAGTCCACCAACACAAAGTCAAAGATTTCTATAACAAATTTGACACTAGTTAAATCACTCTTTTGAGCTGAGAGTTTGAGAGCTTGTTTTAGGTATTTCTTTATGGGTGTATTGGTGTATTGGGATATTGAGTGAGAGGAAAAATTATGTGATTGTAAGAATTTTTCACATAGTGGATTTTCTTCTCGGTGCTTATGGTTTTTTCTCTAGTTTGGGAGTTTCCACATAAATTCTCTTGTGTTGTTATTATTTCTCTATTTTCTGATATTTTTGTCTATGAAATATCCTTGGGTGTGGGTTTGGGAGGTTTGAATTACCAACAATTGGTATCAGAGCTAAGGTGTGTTTTTTCCTTGAAAATTCAGAGTATGCTCTGTGGTCACAGTTTTGACTAATCTTCCACATCAAAAAAGATTTTCTTGAGAAAGGTTCATTTGGTGTGATGGAGCTTTGGTGTGATAGTATGTAAGTGCATGTCTAGGAAAGTTTTGGCTAAGGAAAGACTTGGTACTTAAGTGTGTCCGTTTGTGACCCACCTCTCTTTTTTGGGAACTTACCTAGCGTACTATTCATTTCTACGGTAAAATTCATTAAGACAGAAGTGCACAGAAAACTTTTTTAGGAAATAGGACTTAGAATTCTATTAGATTTAAAGTGGAGAAATTCAACAGGAGAATCAATTTTGGCTTGTAGCAAGTGTAAGTCAGAGACATTTTGATTCAGTCGGGGTTACATAAGGCATTAAAAGGTAGAAAAATACCTGATATCAGCACTACTACTAGTGATACTGGCAAAACGGCTAGTACGGATAGATCTAGTATGAGCGATGAAGATTGGGAGGATCTGGATTTGAAAGCGGTAAGTGGGATACGACTATGTTTGGCCAAGAATGTCCTTGCAAATATGCATGGAATATCTACGACAAAGGAGCTCTGGGAAAAACTCGAGGAGTTATATCAGACAAAGGGCATCTCAAATCAGGTGTACCTGAAGGAGTAGTTTCATTAACTGAGAATGAGGGACGGTACTACAATTTCAGATCATTTAAGTATTCTCAATAGGATCGCCTCTGAACTGGAGGCAATTGGAGTTAATATAGATGATGAGGATCGAGTTTTGAGACTCATCTGATTTCTTCCACCTTCTTATGAACACATGAAACCTATTTTGATTCATGGGAAGGAGAAGATAGATTTTCTGAAGTTACTGAAAAACTCTTTTCAAACGAAAGAAGACTGGGTGGTGGAAGAAATGTTCCTCCTGAAGACTCAGCTCTGGTGGAAGCTGGATATAAGAAGAAGAACTCCATGAAGAAAAATATAGTATACTGGACGTGTGGACAATCTAAGCACGTGAAGAAAAATTGTTCAAGAGTTGGAGCGGGTTCAGCAAGAGACTCTGGAATAGTTAATGGAGAGACCGATAATGTTGCTAACATTTTCTCCATGGATGATGTTTTTGCTCTCTAAAAGGGGGCATGTACATTCTCATGACATGCCGCTAATCCCAAAATTGCCATGGTAAATGATGTGTTACTGCTAGCGGGTTCAAAAGTTTGCACACCGACATTGGTTTGGCATTAATGCAATGTGTGTGGTGGAATTTATATTGATGGTTGATGAACTTCCAGGAAAGCCAAACATAGGAGTTGCACCATAAATTTTTCAACAAGGTTATTTTCGACATGTACCGAAGTGAAAGGTTTGGAATTGGTTTATTTTGAGTGGGTAAAAAAAATCATGCTGTGAAGCATGATAATTCTTTACATTGAGAGTTATGTTACTTTCAGGAGATTTTCATTAAGGTGGAGTGTGGTTGTGGGATCAGCCAAAGTCGCCAAGGTAGAGATTATTGAGTTTTGGCTACTTTTTGTTTCCCATATTGGTTGGCAAAAATAATTGGGACAAGGCTCTTGCTTATATAAAGAGGGTTCTACCTCCTTAGTTAAGTGCATCAATACAAAGTCAAAGATTTGTATAACAAATTTAAATCTAGTTAAATTCCTCTTTTAAGGTGAGAGTTGAAGGGTTTGTTTTGGGTTTTTCTTTATGGGTGTATTGGTGTATTGGAATATTGGGTGGAGGAAAATTTGTGTGATTGTAAGAATTTTTCACATAGTGGATTTTCTTCTCGGTGCTCGTGGTTTTTTCTTCAGTTTGGGAGTTTCCATGTAAATTCTCTTGTGTTGTTATTATTTCTCTATTTTCTAATATTTTTGTCTATGAAATATTCTTGGGTATGGGTTTGGGAGGTCTAAATTACCAATAAATGCCAAATCTTCACATATTTGTATGCTATAGAAGCATTCTTTGACGTTTTCCCAGTTGTATTTTTGATGAATCTTGCGCTTGAACCACATTGGTGTGGCTATTATGTTCCCACTCTGCTACTGGTTCACTCTAACAAGTGCTAGACCCATAGTGAGTATCAAAACCAATGTAACCGTAACTACAAACAAACCTGGCACTGGAATCTGAGTTCTGAAGAATATAACAACATTACTGGCCAAGAACACAAAGATCAAGCCAATGCCAAGACTATTTTGTAAACTGGGCACTCTCAGGATCTTTTAACATCCATCATCTTTCATGTATGTTAAATAAATGCTTTTGGACTGCCACATGTCCTTTTAGACTGCTACATATTCTCATTTGGATTGCTACATGTTTGATTTTTTATTTGCATCAATTATTAAAATATTATGTTCCTGGTCCTTAGGAAGTTGTTTCGAAGTGCAGTTGAGTTGATAAGGATGTTCTCGTATAGTTTGAATTTTTCAATAATTTCTTTCCTAGTTTCTATGAGTTTGATATTTTTCAATAGATCAAATGTAGAATCGTGGCTGATCTTTAGGACCATGATATTAATGGTCAGTTAAGTTTATTCTATAAATCATAATTCAAATTGCATGAATAGAAATAACTGATGTTTGCATCAGTCCTTGCTTTCTTTCTTTTCAATTCTTCACCTTATTGCTTCTATTTCTTCAAGCAAACATTATTTTCTATTTCTTTATTAAACAACAAATGGTATCAAAGCCATTTTTCTTGAGGGACCTGTGAGATGAGTGAAACCAAACTACAAACCTGATTTACAACCTAGAATTACAACAAGAACTACAACCATCTTCAAGCAATAAAGATTGAAACACAACTGTCTCAAGGTACACTACCAATTTTTGATGGTGAAAACTATCAAGTTTTGGTTGCTCAAATGAAAGCTCATCTTAACGCTATGAATGTTTGGGAAGCTGTGGAGGAAGACTATGAAGTGCCTCAATTGCCAATAAATCCTACAATGACTCAAATCAAGATGTACAAAGAAAGGAAAAATAGGAAGCCTAAAGCCAAAGCCTACTTGTTTTTTGCTGTTTCAAACATCATAATCACAAGAATTATAAATCTAGAGTCGGCAAAGGATATCTGGAATTATCTCAAAAAGGAATACCAAGGCAATGAAAGAATAAGGAGCATACAAGTGCTCAACTTGATTAAAGAATTTGAAATGCTAAAGATGAAAGAGTCAGAAACCATTAAAGAATACTCCAATAAGTTACTCAATACAGTAAATAAGGTGAAGTTATTATATAAGGATTTTTCTGAGGAATGAATAGTGCAAAAGTTCTTGTAACCTTACCTGAAAAATATGAATCTAAAATTTCTGCATTGGAAGAAGCTAAGGATCTATCAATTATGTCTTTAACAGAATTAGTAAATGCACTATAGGCACAAGAACAAAGGAGGAGGATGAGAGAAGAAGGAACCATTAAAGGTACTGCTAGAAAAGGAAAAAAATTTAGAAGGAGACAAAAAAAAGAATTTTAACAAGATCGATAATAACAACAACAACAACAGCAACAACAACAACAAAAACAAAAACAAAAACAATGATGATTCATATCCACCATGCCCACATAGCAAAAAGACAAATCACCTACAAAGAAAATGTCGGTGGAGGCCTGATATCAAATGCAGAAAATATGGACAAATTGGGCATATGGAGAAGATTTGCAAATCACGAAATGAAATGGCAAAAGCAACAACTGAGCAACATCAAAAGGATAAATTATTTTAACATTAAAGCTTTGCAGTTCCAAAAGCAAGGAAGAGTGTTAAATAATTGCTTCTGGACTACCACATATCCTTTTGACTACTACATGTTCTCATTTGGATTGTTATGTGTCTGTTTTTTTATTTGCATCAATTATTAAAATATTATGTTCCTAGTCTTTAGGAAGTTATTTAGAAGTGCAGCTGAGTTGATAAGGATGTTCTCACATAGTTTGAATTTTTCAATGATTTCTTTCTTAGTTTCTAGGAGTTTGATATTTTTCAACATATCAAGTGTAGAATCGTGGTTAATCTTCAGGACCATGATATTAGTGGTCAGTTACGTTTTATTCTATAAATCATAATTTAGATTGCATGAATAGAATAACTGATGTTTGCATCAGTCCTTACTTTCTTTCCTTTCAGTTCTTCACCTTACTACTTCTGTTTCTTCAAGAAAACATTATTTTTTGTTTCTTTATTAAACAACAATGTACAATAGCCATACGAATGAGGCAAGAAGTGGAAGAGAAAGCACAAAAGTGAAAGTGGACACAACACCTAAAAGACTCTTCCATTAAGGAACTGCCTTGTTTTTAGGCTTAGAAGTTTCTTCTATTTTTGCCACTACTGCTTGCCTCTGTGTGTTAAGAATCCCAAATTGAACAAGTAAAGAATATTAAAATAGTTTATAAATATATGGCAAACCTCTCCTTACAAGGTACCTTTTAGGGTAAAATTAGGTCAAAATTTATCATGGTATTAGAACCTAAACTTGCCTCAATAGTTTGGGGCGATACCTAAGATTGTAACCCTTTGCCTAATATGTTTATTAGATGTTTAGGCCTGCTCTGGGCTGAGGGGGTGTGTCAAGAATCCCACGTTGAGTAAGTAAAGAATATTAGTTTATAAATTTATGGCAAACCTCTTCTTCCAAAGTGCCTTTTAGGATAGAATTAGGCCCAAATTTATCACTACAGGTTTAGAAGCTTCTATAAAACATATGTATATTATATGGCTCATTAATAATTATGGTTTTAATAATATTAAGTGTTGAATTGTGATTGGTCAATTTAATTAAGCCAAATAAAGGTTTTTTTAAACTTACTGTTTGATACGAATAGTTAAGATATCTCTATTTCATAAAAACTAGTCCTCTCTCTCGTCCATACGCTTCTCTTTACGTTTTCACCATCAGAAAGCAAGACCATTGAGGGAAAGAGGAGAGAAATTAAGTTTCTCCATATTCATCACTTTGAGGGGTTTGCTTCAATTAAGATTAAACTAATCTCATAAATTAAGGTATGTAATTCCTATTTTATATTTTGGTTAAAAACATAGAATTTTACGATATGGGTTAATTGATTATTGTAATTATATTTATGCAGTAAATTATGCTTACTCTGATACTACATGTGGTATCAGAGAATAGTTCTAAATTCTATGATTTTTGCATTAAAAATATGTTTAATTTATATTATTTCTTCATAATTGCTTGTTGAATGTACTAGGTTATTAAAAATTTCTTTGTATCTCATGTTTTGATCTGCTGCATGAATCAAGTTTTTATGGCATTAATTGTCTCGTTCTTTTTTACTTTAAAAAAGGGAGATATACTATGTTTATGCTTGACTGTCGTACATATATACATAAATTGTTTATTTAATTGATCTTTCGTGTTCTTACCACTTACAAGCATCGAGATGGTTTTATGATAGAAGATGGCTATATATATATATTCGATTTTTATTTATGCATTGAATAATAAATGGGTCAAATCATGTAGCCTTTGTGGATTGGAATTATTCGCAAAGCCGTCTGTTATCAAGGCTACATATATAAGCACTGATATTTTTGTGTTTATTTTACCGATTTCTGTACATACACATATTAAGGTTATTTATTTATAGATTTGTATTTTGTGTACTACATGAAGCATGGATAAAGCTTATAGTTTTGTGAAAGTTGTCGAATCCATATGTATGGTGCTAATATTATTACTTTTATTAGTATTGTTATTTTAAGATGATGTAAGTGGGCATATGCATTGTTAATTAAAGTATGATCTATTTATGCATATGCATAATTTTAATATTCATATTTATGAAAGTATGGTAGTCACCAAAATGGCCAAGCTTTGATGTTCAATGCATATTAATTTATGAAATAATTTAATTCAATTACTAATGATTTATGGATGCTTATTAAGAAAAATGCTATAATGAATCCTTGAGTATTTGAAGTTCACTAATTATAAAATATTTTAGGATTACCCAAAGGTTAATTAATTAATTTTATAATTTACGGACATGAAGTCTTAATTTATATGCTTAGAATGAATGTGTTTAGTATATCCAAAGATAGCGAACATGTTTGATGGAGGTATATTTAATTAACAGTTAAATAATATAAAATTAGCATCATTATTGTAATTATGGTATGTCTTATAATCGCCCAAAGGAGATCTTAGATATACACTAGATTTTTTCTGTGGAATAGTTGTTTTGAATTTAATTTAAGTGTTAGGTTTTATGACTCAAAAAATTAATGTGTGAGCATTCTATTATGTTTTGCAGTTTTTGTTCTTGTTAACTTTAATTCAGTTGCTTCATTTGTTCCATCCTTTAATGGATTAAATTACTCTGACTAGTGTGAACAAGTCCAATATCACCTTGGTGTATTGGATCTTGATTTGACACTCCAAGTTAAGAAACCAGTTGCTATTACTGAAGCAAGCATTGTTGATGAGAAATCTTTCTATAAAGCTTGGGAAAGGTTGAACAGATTCAGCTTAATGTTTATACGGATTACTGTTGCTAACAACGTTAAGAAAACTCTTCCCAACACTGATGTTGTTAAAGAACTTATGAAATTTGTGGAAGAGCATTCCCAAACTGTTGATAAGTCACTTACAGGGACATTAATGGCTAAGTTGACCACTATGAAGTTTGATGATTCATGAAGCATGCATGAACATGTCATTCGAATGACAAATATAGAAACAAGGCTAAAGACATTGGGTATGAAAGTTGATGAAATTTTCCTAGTATAGTTCATTCTTAATTCTTTGCCTCCTAAGTAGTATGGGTCATTCCAAATGAATTATAACTTTATAAATGATAGGTGGAATGTGAATGAACTGGCTAGTATGCTTGTTCAAGAGGAGGCAAGGCTTAAGAATCAAGGAACCCATATCATTAATTTGGTAGGTCATCAAGGAGTTGGAAAGAATCCTAAAAGGAATTATCTCAAAGGTAAGGGTAAACAAGGACCACGTAAAGTTAATAAATCCTCTATTCAAGTTCATAAGAAGGAACAGAAAGGTGATAGATGCCATTTTTGCAAGAAACTTGGACATTATCAGAAAGATTGCCTAAAATGTAAAGGCTGGTTCAAAAAGAAAGGTAAACTTAGTGCTTTAGTATATTTCGAATCTAATTTGGCTGAAGTTCCTTATAGTACTTTGTGGATTGATTCTGGTTGTATCACTCATGTTTCGAATACCTTGCAGAAATTCCTTACAACCCAAACCATAATCCCAAATGAAAATTTTGTTTTATTGGGGAACCATATCAAAGCTCCAATTGAAGCCATAGGAACTCATCGTTTGATTTTAGATACTAGAAATCATTTAGATTTATTTCAGACACTTTATGTACCTATTGTTTCCCGTAATTTAGTTTCCTTATCTAAACTTTATTTTGATAGTTATAATTTCAAATTTGGGAATGGATGTTTTAGTTTATTTAAAAACAATAGCCTTATTGGTTCTAGTATTTTTTATGATAGCCTATACAAGTTAAATCTTGATAACCTTTTTGCTGAAACCTTACTAACCATGCAACATAATGTTGGTACTAAACATGGTTTAATTAATGAAAGTTCAACTTTTTATGACATAAACGTTTAGGTCATATTTCCAAATAAAGACTGGTAAAGAATGAAATTCTAATTGATTTGGACTTTACTAATTTTGGTGTGTGTATGGATTGTATTAAGGGAAAGCAAACCAAACACATAAAGAAAGGAGCCACAAGCACACAGCTTCTTGAAATTATACACACTGATATATATGGGCCTTTTATGTTTCATCTTTTAGTGGAGAAAAGTGTTTCATCACATCATTGATGACTTTTCATGTTATGGATATTTCTATTTATTGCAAAAGAAGACTCAAGAAATAAATGCATTAGAGGTGTTTATTCATAAGGTGGAAAGGCAATTAGATAGAAAGGTGAAAATTGTCATATCTGATCGAGGTGGTCAATTTTACAACAAATATAATGAGTCAGGACAATGCCTAAGGTCCATTTGCCAGATTTCTTAAAAAGTATGGTATATGTGCTCAATACAAAATGTCAGGTATACCAAAATAAAATGATGTGACAGAAAGGTGTAATCCTACATTAATGGATATAGTTAGGAGTATGTTAAGTAATTCATCTTTACCTTTATCATTGTGGATGCATACATTGAGGTTTGCTATTTACTTGTTAAATAGGGTTCCTAGTAAGGCAGTTCTAAAGACTCCTTTTGAATTGTAGACAAGAAGGAAACCTAGTCTAAAGTTGCTACGTGTTTGGGTTTACTCGACGGAAGTAAGAATTTATAATCCATATGAAAAGAAATTGGATGCAAGAACAATTAGAGGATTTTTTATTAGTTTTCTAGAAAAGTCTAAAGGGTATAGATTTTATTGTCCTAGTCACACAACAAAAATAGTTGAAATTGGAAATGCTAGGTTCATTGAGAATGGTGAAACCATTGGGAGTGTTGAAAGATCAAGTAATATAGTTATTGAAGAAACAAAGTTTATATTCCCCTACCAACTTCTTCAATACATGTTACTCCTACAATTTTACAACAATTTGACAATTTACACGAGCAACAAATAAATGATCAATCACTTCATGAAGAGTCTGTAGTTAATAATCCTATTAAACTTGCAATTAATGTTCCAATTGTAGAACACCCACAAGAAATAGCATCAACAAGGTCGCAAAGACTTAGAAAACTAGTTGTTTCTAATGATCATGTGGTATATCTACAAGAGTCAAAATTTGGCATAAGAAATAAAGATGATCCAATTTCATTTTCGCAAGTCACTGAAAGTGTTAATTCTATTAAATGGATTGATGCTATGAAAGAAGAGTTGGAGTCTATGTAGCTGAATGAAGTTTGGGATTTAGTCAATTTGCTAAAAGGTTGTAAGAGAGTCAGATGTAAGTGAGTTTTTAAGACCAAACGTGACTCTTATGGCAATATTGAAAGACATATAGCTAGACTTGTTGCTAAAGGTTATACTCAGAAAAATGACATTAATTATAAGGAGACTTTTTCACCTCTTTCAAAGAAGGATTCCTTAAGAATTATTATGGCACTAGTGGCTCATTATGATTTAGAGTTACATGAAATGAATGTGAAAACAACCTTTCTTAATGGTAATTTAGAGGAAAAAGTGTATATAGATTAACCTGAAGGTTTTTCAATTGAAGGAAAGGAAGACATGGTATGTAAACTTAAGAAATTGATATATAGACTTACATAGGCCTCCCTAGAATGGTATCTTAAGTTCAATGGTACTATTACCTCCTTTGAATTTAAAGAAAACATGATTGATCGGTGTATACATCTAAAGATTAGTGGGAATAAGTTCATATTTTTGGTACTTTATGTTGATGAATCTTGTTACCTACTAATGATCTTGGTTTAATGCACAACAACAAGAAATTTATCTCTATAATTTTTAAATGAAAGATATAGGAGAAGCCAGTAATGTGATAGGAAATGAAATATTTCATGATAGGTCACAAAAACTATTAGGCTTATCTCAACAAGCTTAAACTAATAAGGTCTTGGAGAGATTTGACATGAAAAATTATTCTGCAAGTGTAGTTCCAATTCAGAAGAGAGACAAATTTTGTCTTAATAAATGTCCAAAGAATGAATTAGAACATAAGAAAATGGAAAATATTCCTTATACATCAATTGTTGGAAGCTTAATGTATGCTCAAACTTGCACCAGACTAGACATTAGCTTTGTTGTCAGTATGCTCTCCAGGTATCAAAGTAATCCTAGATTGGATCACTGGAAAGTTGCAAAGAAAATTTTGAGATATCTACTAAAGATCATATGCTCACTTATAGGAGATTCAGTCACATGGAAGTGATTGGATATTTAGATTCATATTATACCAGTTGCATTGATACCAGAAAGTCCATTTTTGGCTATCTTTTCCTATTAGCTAGAGGAGCTATTTCTTAGAAAAGTGCAAAGCAGTCTATCATTGTTGCGTCCATTATGGACGCTGAATTTGTAGCATGTTTTGAAGTTACAATTCAAGGACTATGGTTGCGAAACTTTATTTCGAGTCTTGGAGTTGTCGACGGTATTGCCAAGCCACTAAAAATTTATTGTCGTAATTCTACAACAATTTTCTTTTCAAATAATGATAAGTATTCTAAAGGTGCTAAACATATGGAATTAAAATACTTGTATATTAAAGAAGAACTTTAGAAACAAACAATGTCAATTTAATATATTATCACTAATTATATTATTGTCAACCCCTTGACGAAAGGATTAGCACCGAAAGTCTTTAAAGAATATGTTGAAAGAATGGGTGTTATGGGATACCATTATTGAGATTTATGATGTTTGTATTTTGATATTGTGAGCTCACTTATGTTTATGTTTATGTTTCTGTCAATCCTATTTTATAGTATACATTTATGAATAAATTATGTTGATAGGATTTGTCTTTAAATAAGACATGATTGTTGGATCATTAATGTGTTTCTTATTTATGGATCATATTGCATAAAGCACTTATATTGTTGTACATGGAAGGAATTATGTTGTTTGTTAAAATGTGAAAACGCTACGACTCTTAATAGTATCTCTGTTTGATTGTGATTTATGATGTAATCAACATTAAAGAATTTAACAGAATGTTTATTTATTATTAAACTATGATATAACGTTTTTCAATTAATGAAACAAATGGGAGAATATAAAACATATATATAATATGTGGCTCATTAATAATTATGGTTTTAATAATATTAAGTGATAAATTCTAATTGGTTAATTTAATTAAGATAGATAAAGTTTTTTTAAACTCACCGTTTGATGGGAACGGTTAAGATATTCCTATTTCATATAAACTAATCCTCTCTCTCGCCCATATTCCTTTTTTTACGTTTTCACCATCAGAAAGCAGGATTATTGAGGGAAAAAGAAGAGAAATCAAGTTTCTCTATATTCAATCAGTTTGAGGGGTTTGTCTTAATTAAGATTAAACTAATCTCATGGATTAAGGTATGTAATTCCTATTTTATATTTTAGTGAAAAACATAGAATTTTAAGATATGAGTTAAAGGATTATTGTAATTATGTCTATGAAGTAAATTATGCTTGCAGCTTCTTCCTTTGTTGTTGCTGTTGCCTCTGCAGGTTTAGAATCTTCTGCCATATTATCAACTAAGAATCAGAAGTTAACAACTATAAGTGAAAATTATTTGCTCATGTTTTTTCTTCTTTATATAATTGCATGATTAAGATGTGTTCTGTTATAAGCTTGGCACATGGAGTCATGAGGTTGTTTTGGAGAGTTCTTACGAAGAGGGAATAGAGAAGGAAGACATCGTGACAGCATTGAGATTTAAGAGGACTCCTCGTCAAATATGGTTTGAGAGGATTAGGTTGACAGACTAACAAATTATTAAATTGATGACACCTTATGATAAATTTAGTAAAAAATAAAAAATCCCAACTGAACTGTTGAATATGACGACACAATGATGCAAGATTCAATCAAAAATCCCTCTTTAATTTAGAAGTGATGGAGTAAGAGTTCCTATTTATGTGTTGTTGGCCTAGACAACCAACAGCTACTAACTTCTTTACCCTAATCTTTCTCTATTTAGGATAACATTATAAAATTTTTTGGATCTAAGAACTGTATCTGACTATACTATTAGTTTATACAATGGAATAACTATTGTATAGTCTTTCTTAAAGTTATATACAATGCCAACATTTTAAAAGATTCCAGCTAAATTAAAACTGTTACTTCTATGTATTGGCTCTTTCTTTTGGTGTGGGGGTTGCATAGTACTTTAAATGTAGGGGATTAATAATGTAAGGAATTTAATCAAATTATTTCAACCTGGCACCAAAGCAATATGGTCCAAACGTTTAAGTTGTGGCATTAACAGTAATATTTTTAGTGGTCAGAGATTCATTTCTATTGAAGGAGTTAATTCTTTTTTTTAATTTAGTAAATGACTTTAAATCGATTTATAAGTCTTAATAAATCATTTATAATATAATTAGAGATTAAATTGTGATTATTAAATTTTGATTCATTATGCTTCTTAATTGATCAATTGAATTATTCAAGGGCACATAGTTTAAAGGTTAATGATAATAACTAGGAATTTTAGTTATAAAAAAAGGTTGTAATAATAATTCTTTTCTTACTCCTACTCTAAAGTAGTTTTGGGCCTAATGCAACACATGCTAAATCTCATAAATCCTACTTACGAATGAAAGGTGGTCGGGTCGGTCGTGTTGGGCCCGAGCCCAGTCGTAATGACCCACAGGCCGATCGGTCCAATCTTCAAAGATCAGTCTTATACCTATTGGCTATTCCAAGCCCAGGAC
>JANQBM010000221.1:17677580-17689549 GCA_025594535.1 Erythroxylum domingense | reverse complement strand
TGCCTTCTTTGTTTTGCAGGAATCCTCAAGCCAGAATTCTCGTGTTCAACAGTTGACTCTATGGATCCAAACGGCAATGTACAGCCTCGTCAGAATCCGACTGAACCAAAAGGCAACACTTAAACTGATCGTCTTTTTGTCCAAATCCAAACAACTAGATGCAAGCTTATCAAAACTACAGTTGTGAATACCATTTACTCTCTTTCTCTTTGGAAAGAACAGAACAACATATTATATAAGGGTCTTGGAGAAGATAAGTATCAAACGATAGATAAAATTATCAATGAGATTAGAGCTATTATCATCACTAAGAGATTGGAGCATCACCGAGATTAGAGCTATTATCATCACTAAGAGATTGGAGCATCACCTTATTTCTGACATCAAATATGCAGGACATCTTTAATTAGTTTTGTCAACTAAAGATGTGTTCTTGTTTCTCCTTTTTGTTACCCCCTTGTTGAGTTGTTTTAACAGTTAGTTTATTGTCTAACCATCGGTTATCGTTGTAACAGTGCCATATTGATACAAATCATTCAATTTCAAAAAAAATCTAGTAGCTCAGACAACACATAATTTGATCCGGGTGGATCAACAGAAGAAGAGAAGGCGAAAAGCCCAAGTATCTTCATTTGCTCTTATTGGATTGGACTATTTGATTTTGTATATGGACCAGATACCCACTAATGATAGCATTTCTCGCACCCTCCATTTTCTATTGCATGCAACGGTGCCGTTTCTCAACTGTTTTTCTTTTCTTTTTTCCTTTTATGTTAATAACTGGTAATCTGAGAAATTTGACCACATAAACAAAGTCACATCAATACAACTCCCAATTTCTCCTCCGGATTCTATAGCTATTAACCATGGCGGACGAGGTAATGTTTCGATTCTCTCTCTAACTAACGTCAATCCTCTTTTTGTTTTCCTAGATACCGCTAGGAACGAAATGGAAATCTGAAAGAAATTGATAGAATGGAAATCTCAATTTGCTTGTCAAATTCCTGGTTTTCTTGTTCATTTTCCATAGCTTTCTAGGTATCCAATTGGTTATACACTCATCGAAAACCTATTAGGCGCAGTTCTCTTGCTAGGATCTGTATTGAGGATTTTAGCCTGCGATCCTTTGTACCGAATACGTGGAGACGCATGCTTAAGTAAAAACACATATGCACTTGACCACTCATTATCAATGAGTACTTATGTGTTTCGAGTTATTACTTAATGAAATTTTATGTGGTGATGATTGATCAGGAAAATCCATGAGCATTAATCACATGCTAGTGGATTTGTTTTCTTCCATCTGTAATTTTACAGAGGAATGTGGTTTACTGTAATTCGGCTCTTATATAGAATTTATGATTTATGAGACGTGTCTGGGCGTAGCAATTAGGCACTTTTAATGCCAGGATAGTAAAACTTGATACTCATTTGAGTTAATTTCGCAGACTAAGTTTTAAAATGTAACCAATTTCTTATACCATCTCTTAGATTGAGCTGAAAACTGCTCCTGCTGATTTCCGATTCCCTACAACAAATCAAACTAGACACTGTTTCACTCGCTACATTGAGTTTCACAGGTACAGTTTTATGCTTTATCTAGAAATTCATAATATATATATATATAGAGAGAGAGAGAGAGATAGCCAACATACTTAAGCTCACATTATTTGCAGGTGTGTGGCAGCAAAGGGTGAGGAATCTAATGATTGTGAAAGATTTGCTAAGTATTACCGAGCCCTATGCCCGGGTGAATGGGTGAGTGCATTTACTTTTATCTGTAGTTCTTTCTGCTGAAATTTATGTAATTAACCGTATGCCTCAGATTCAGTAGCTGATAATCTATGCAATTCACTTTGAAAATCATGTCATTTCCTATCTAAATTACTTTGGTTGATATTAATTCTCTTAAAATGTTGGGAAAGAAAGATGAAAGAGAAGCAACAAGTCCTAAAGTTTTCGATTCAAGAAGTAGGACAAAAACGAACAAAGAAGAATAAATTAAATAATGTGCAGACACTCCTTGATTTAGATAAATAAGAGAAGTTTAAAAGTTTTGTAATGAATATATGTTTAGTGCTTTATTTCTGTTTATTTATACTACTTGAGGGATGTCTCCACTTCTTTTTAAACCTAGAAAGTCATTCTTTACTATATTCTTAAAGTGTGAAAACTTATCCTTTTGTACAGACAGTTTTATCTGTTACTGTCATGCTGTTGCGGATCTTAAGCTGTGTACTGCTTCATAATGCCCTTACTGAATGAACATGACTTTGGAGATCAGCAAAAGAGAGCTTAGCCTCAGTAATGAAAATTTAACCTTCATTGATCAGGCACTTAATCTCGAATTCTTTAGTAGCTGTTGTAAATGTGTCACTGATTTTAACCATGGTTTCTTTTTATCAACTTATTTAGTACTTCATTATGTTTTTCAATCTCGTGGTTGTTTGCTTTTGCATCCAACCGGATGATGTTAGGTGGTACTTGATTTTAGGGGCGGTTGTTCTTGAAGAGCTTTGGGAATATGTTGGTCAATTTTCTTGAAAGTAGCTTATCGATGGAGTAGGATTTGATGATTCATGAATTATGATAACCTTGTGATAACTTTTTTATATCACCTTTCCAATGCTTCTTTTCTGCATGATGGAGTCAATATTGTCCTTCCAAAGTTTCTCTCTTTTAAACTATAATGTTGATAGAAGAATGTATTTTGAGGAATGATGTTCTGATTGCATACTTTTTGGGTTTTGATGTTGGGTTGGGTGTCAAAAGGAACGTTGCCTGATTTCTTGTCATTATTTGGTTACTGCTGCACTATTGTACATCCAGTAGTACATCTGGGTTGGTACTTCGGTTGTAAGCTTATTGGATAGTAAAATCTAAAGTTTTTTTCTTCCATTTTTGTAGTTAAACAATCTCTGTTCTTATAGTTACAGTTTGCCTCCTTTCTATGTGCTTAATTTCTGCAGGTTGATAGATGGAATGAGCAGAGGGACAATGGAACATTTCCAGGCCCTCTTTGATCTTTTTCCAGCGCTTAAATGAATTTTCTTTGGTGACATTGCTTCAGTGTACTTTTGGTACTTCTTGGATGTCCATGGATAACAAATTAATAAGGCACTTGAGGTTTTCCTTTGAGTTAATTGTGCGAAGGAAATGATTGTTGAAGGATTTATTATGTTGTACTTATTCTTATTCCATAATGACGTTCCTTTTTGGTTAGTTATTTGTATTTCTTCCTGCATGCATGTTTTATATTTTGAAAACTAAGCATGCAAAGATAAAGTGGATCAACATAAGGCTGTTTAACATTCCCAGATGCATTGAACTATAAAATTTATCTTGAGGTCAGTCATAATAATCCTGAGAACTAGTGATGGATCTCACTGAATTCAGTTCCGACCGAAATTCCTAAGAAGGCGTTTGAGGTACGTGCTATATGCTTTGCGACGGATTCTGACGTTTGGGTTCCAGGTATTATAGTTACTCCTGAAGTATAGGACCGGATTTTACTATATCTTCATATATTATATAGTTGACCTTTTGTTTTTACCATATAGGGATTTTACTATCTGCCAACATTTCTGTTAACTGTTTGTGTTCAGCATTACTCGACGCAGTCCCATGAGTTTTGTCATTGTACTAAATTAAAGAAATTCTTCGTCGAGCACGTTCCTTGGTTGGATAAATGGAACTTGCGAATTCTCATCAAATAGTTAACAACGCCATGCCAAAGGATTTTCCGACTTACTAATCCAAATGTCAAAAGGTGGTGTAGTACTATAATTAAGTGGTGTGATTGAGCCGTTGGACGACGCACCAAGTCGGTTTTAAAACATTATTTTGTAAGATGAAAAAGCTTTTTAATGACGTATTTATTCAGTTTAAGTACTTCTTTATTCAATTCAATTTTAACAACAAAAGACTAAATTATAACAAAAAAGTATTAAACTTATCTCAATCTTAAAATAATAATTTAAATTTTAAAAAGTGACTTTAAAAAAATAATTTGACATTAAATTTTGTATTAACGTCGTTAATATGATTTCTTATGTTAGAGTTTGTATTTGTTACGTAGCTGTTACATGTTTATTATTTTTTTCAATTAACTATTAATTAATAATTATTTTATTAAAATATAAAATATAAAATATAAAACCTAGTTTTCTGTAACCCGTTTGTTACTGAACACATCCATAAGCTACAAGAACAACTCCGGTTCTGTACTAAGCAATGTGTTGGAACAAAAGTTATCAAACGTCAAAATGGTGCAGAAGAGGGTTGCACCAACCTCCTGCATTGTTGGAGAGTGCTTTGTTTGGTGGGCAAAAAGTTGGTGGCTGTGAACGTAATGTAATCAGGAAGACACTATTGACGACCGTTCACACACATGATCTCGAAGCAAGCTTCGCAACTGAGCCCGTTGTCGAACAGAGCAATACTCCACTACTCAACGCTGCAGTATTTGTTCCGTAACCTTGGCTGTAGAGGTTTTTGTAGCTACAAGCTCCACCTGCATGCACAAATTTCACAACTTTATTAAATGGATTTCTCTCAAAAAAATTGAAATTTGTTCCGTTTACAATTGTTACGACAAGAAACCACGTCCCAAACGGAAAGAGAGAGAGGCGTGAAAACGATAAAGAAAAGGTCAACATCGAATAATAACATAAGGCCTAATGGCTTTAGCTTCTCACTTAAGGCTCTCCTTTACAGGAGGTCTTGAGTTCGAGTCACGCCAAAGGAGGAAAAATAGGAAATTTATCCTATTGATGATCCTCTAGCCCCCTGGGTAAAGCTCTTTAATCGGATCAATTACGGACGCCTCGCTTCCAGCGGCAGTGTGGGAGTTGAAGCTACTAGGGAACCTGAGGCTGCTGGGAACCTGATGCTGAGTGGAGCCAGCGATCAATCAGCAGTTGACCAATCAAGTATGTGACGGCTCCTTGTGCGCAGAAGTGTACAGGCTACGTAAAAACCTGAGGGATCTTGGGGTTCCAGATTTACATCCTCTAGGGTTCTTGGGGTGGGGTCTTAGAGGCTTAGGATTAGTCCAGCTAAGTCGGGATACCTAATGTAATAAAAAAAATAAAAAAAAATAAAAAAATAAGCAGACGTGAGCAGACGCCAACCTACGTACTTACAGGACGTGTCAAGTTTGCATTAGGATGCAGTACTACATCTGTACTCCTTTTATTATTAAGACACGATACTTTTATTATTATCGTAACAAGACAGTATGATTTTTGTTATTTATATAGACCTTAAATAACACATACCAGTAATTAGAATATTTGTTCTGTACTAGTCAGTATTAGCTAGAAGGTGCTGTATCGGACAAAAAATAGAACAGTATTGTCCCTTTTTGGTACCAGCCTTAGGTACCGGCTAATATCAAAAATTTTGTCTAATATCGGCCGGTATTTAAACTACTGGCTAAATATTAGTCAGTAGTGTGAATTTTGACAAACGCATAGACTAAATTGCAAAAAAAAATTAACAAACCTCTTCCCTCAACAGTCGCTCGCATCTCGCTCTCACTCTCATTTTTTCTCTCCCTCTCACTCACAACTAGTCTACTTCTTGCTTGTCGCTCTCACTGTCGCCACTGACCTTCGGCCACTATCGTGATGCCACCAGCCCTCTCCATCGCACCTCCCCGCTCGAGCCTCCTCCCTCCACCTGCAATCTGCCTCTCCAATTGCAGTATGCCTCTCTAATCTCCACCTGAGCCTTCTCCCTTTGCATGTTGTTCTCTGCCTCCTCCTCCTCTCCATTGACTGCTTAGCTGCTCTCCTTGCTCTCCTCCACTAGCCCACGGTCCACCACCATCAGTGCCGACCTAAAAGTGAAGCTAAATTGAAATTGTGATTTCTTTGGGTGTGTTTTTAATTGCTTTCTTTTCTGCTACTGAATTGCATTTGTTAATGGTTGAAATTGAATTGTGAATTGCATTTGTGAATGGTTCGAATTGAATTGTGAACGGTTGTGTTCAATATGTTAAATTGTGACAGGCTGTGAATAGTTGGAATTGAATTGTGAATGGATGGAATTGTTGGAGTTGTGAGATTTGAGAAATTTGAGTTTAAATTTTAAAAGTTAGAAATATTTGATGATGGTTAAATCCACCTGCAATGTAAGTAATTTCTTAATCTAATAAAATGAAATGTAAAAATTTTCTTCATATTATGATGTTAATCAATTCATGCATGTAATGAAAGTATGAAACCAGTAAAGAACAACGAAACATATTTAACCAATTATTCCATCTTATATAATTTAGTAACTCAAATATTATATGGTTGTAAATGTGTCCTCTTTTTAATCCATTATATAGATAGTATTAAAATATGTGTAGGAAAAAGTTTTTAAATATATATGAAACTAACAAGATACTCATTATGAAAATATTTCCTAATAGAAATTGCTTCTATTTGAGATGTTAATGGGTCGGGTTGGGTCGGATCATGGTAGCCCATGGCCTAGCTTGTAGCCTAGCAGGCCGAGATGGGTTGGCCTGTGGTCCAGCTCGACCACAGGCTAACCAGTCTATGGCTCGACCTATGGCCTAAAGGACCACGGGCAAGTCGAGATTTTTAAGAGAAATTTCTAAAATGACGTCGTTGCCGAGCCACGGACCAAGGTCGAGTAGGCCACAGGCCGGCCACTTCCAAAATGCCATCGTTTGTCACCGTGTCCTATTCAACCTTGGCCCATGGCTCGACCGGACCGACCACCTTAATCCGTAGCCTGTCCAAAACTCGATCAACCCGGGCTAAAATTTGACCGGGCTGGGCCCTTTTTGACATCTCTAGCTTCTATTTTTCGTTTAATAATTTATTCATATTTGGTGTTTGTGTATGCAAAGTAATTTGATGACAACTTATCTTAAGTTATAAAATGACAATGATGATATTGTTAAATTCTTCATACAATAGGTCATTTAAATATTTATATATAGAAGTCGATTTCTAATTAAGTATTTATCCTTTTTTCTTACTTTTCCTTATAATTTTACATGATAGTAATTTTTATCTTTATCTCTTTAACCTCTTTTATTTATTTGTTAGGTTTAATTACTTATGTTACTTTTAGTTATTCACATTAAAGTAGATATTGTTTTAACTCTCACTTTTAATATTAATAATGTCACAATGCTACTTATATAAATAATATAAAATATTTAAAAACTAAGATATAAAAAAAAATTTGTTGCTCTTTATATGGGACTCTAAAAGTTTTGTATAGTCAACGTTTTCATATTTTGATGGTCAATATGTTGAATACTTGAAATGTTAGCTTTTAACTTCTTGGTGAATTGTGTTAGATGCAATCATACAAAATGAGTTATATTATATAAAATCGACATGCGTATTGTGCAATGAAATTATGTGTTCTTTATTTTGATATATATCTTCATTTATTTTTACAGATAAACAAAAGGAAGTTCAAGTACTCCTGATCAAACTACTTTAGGAAGATACAATGATCTAGCTTAGGTTAATGCTGCATTGGTCCTCAATATGAAAAACCATATTATTTGTTTGTTTTGTAACAAACATTTGAAAGGTAGATGAATCACTCGATTGAAGAAGCATTTAGATAGGGTTAAAAGAGATGTGGAACCTGTAAAAAAAAAGTCATGATCTGAAGTGGTAAATGAAAACTTTACTTGAAGAATATCAACACAAGAAAGATAAAAGGGAGAGATTGAATTATGAAATTAGTAGTGGAAGTTCATTTGTTAGTTTTCATAATGATAGTAGAAATGTTGAAGATGGTAGTGGTAGTGTTCCTTCCCAACAAGAAGTGAATGATACATCTGGACCTGATGTTAGGAAAAGAAGAAGGCAGATGATGAATTTTTTTGCACCATGAATAACTCCTAGAGCCCAACCTTCAATTTTTAGTGTCATGTAATCAAGAGATACAACTCACAATGTAGATAAGGCAATGATTAGATGGTGGTATAATACAGGTACATCATTCAATGCTTCCTAATCTTACTATTATCAACCTATGGTGAATGTTATAGCTACTTATGGTCTAGAATACAAAGCTCCTTCTATTGATAAATACAAAGGTAAACTTTTGAGTTGCTTAGTTTCTTGAAATTAAAAGTTATTTGGAAGAAAGAAGAATGAATTGGGCTACTTATGGGTGCTCAATCATATGTGATGGTTGGACAATTAGGAGACACGAGCCTATTATTAATTTTCTGGTTTATTCTACAAAGGGCTTAATCTTTTTAAAGTATATTGATGCATCTGGACTTATTAGGAATAATGATACTTTATTTGATATATTCAATGAAGTTATGAATGAAGTAGGACCAGAAAATATTGTTCAGTTCATTACTAATAATGATTCGCTTATAAAGTCAGGGAAAGAAGGTTATAAAATAAGTATTATTCTTTTTTTAGACTCCTTGTGCTGCATATTGCATTGACTTAATATTGAAAATAATAGGGGATGCTAGGTATTTTTCTATTATTGATGAGACTATGCAGAAAGAAAAAAGGATGACCAAGTACATCTATAATCGTGCATGGGTGTTGAATTTAATGAGAAAAGATTTTACTAATGGTAGGAATTTTTGTCGTCCTGTTGTGACAAGATTTGCAAAGAATTTCTTATCACATCAATGTTTTGTTATGATTGAGAAAGAGTTGAAATAGATGTTTACAAATGATAAGTGGGTTGCATCTCAGTATGCTAGGTCTAATGCTGGATTAAAGGCTTCCAGAATTATACTTGAAGATATTGAATTTAGGTTGTAATGCCAATTTGTTATCTAAGTTTGTAAGCCTTTGGTGAGGGTGTTTCATTTGGCTAATAATGATGAACAGGCAATAATGGGTTATGTTTTTGATGTCATGGAGAGGGCGAAGGAAGCAATTAAGGCCAATATGAAAAAATAGGCCTTCTTTGTACATACCTTATCTGGCAATCATCAATGATAGATGTGAAAGGAAACTTTATTCTTAGTTGTTTACAGTTGGGACATTTTTGAATCCTAATGTTTATTTCAAACTAAGCTTTACAAAGAAAACCAAAGTTAATAGGAGAATGCTATTAACTGTTACAATAGTTATTGCCTATGAGATAATATAAGATCTCCTGAGCTCACAAATGAAGCTTTATAAGTAGTCTTTTAGGGACTTTAGGATGCCAATTTCTATTCGATAAAGAGTAAAACTTTCTACAGATATTAGGTTTTTCCCTTTTCTTACTTGTTAAAAATTAATTATCACTTTATTTTGTTTATAATGCTACTTTTGTTGTCTTACGACTTTCAGTTTCTTGGTGGGAATAATTCGAAATTGGTGTTATAGAATTACAAAGGTTTACAATTTGAATTTTAAGTCAATTTATGAGAGCAACAGATTGTGAAAGGAATTGGAGCATATTTGAATTCATCCATTCCTAGAAAAGGAATAGATTGGAGCATAAAAGATTGAATTACTTAGTCTTCATTCATTACAATTTAAAGCTTCATGAAAGGTATGTTATTATCATTATTAATTTAGATATAATTTTTATAATTTTTAATAATTAAATTGTAATGTTTACTATGACTCTTAATAGAACAAGTAGTTTAAAAGATCCAATTTGCATTGATAATATCGATCTTTTGGCTGATTAGGTTTTTAAGGAATCGGGTTTGGTAGATGTGAGTGACTTGGAAGATAGTCTTGGATAAGAAAGCATTGACAGATCATTTACTGCATTGAATTTGAATCATAATGATGTTGAAGCTCCTCTCAATGATGAGGATTTTTATCAAATAATAATTAGGGTCAGTGTAGTTATAGTGGGTATCCCCTCATAGATGTTAAATGAAGTTCTATATTTTTATTTCTTCTCTTCTTTTAATTTTACTTATATTTGATGTATATGTTAAATTCTATATATGCAATGTAATTGTAAATATTTTTTTTTTATGTTTCACTTATACTTAGTTGTTTCCTTATTATGAACTCATGTTGTAAATTGTAATAATTATAGAGTTAAGGATATTTATTGTTCTTTTTATTTGATGTTTTGATGTAATTATCATTTACTATATGATGAAATTGTAATATTTTAGATACTTTGTATTATTCTTAATTTTGTATTTTTATTATGTTTATCTTTTTTATATTAATTGCGGTTATTATTTATATGTGAAATATTTGAAAATTATTGTTAAGAAAAATAAATAAACTGTTGTTATTTTAAATGTTTATTATTATGATTTTTGGAAACAAGGTTGATATAAAATTATAAAATATACAGTACAATATATTAATAGACTATTTTGAAGTTTTTAAAAAAATAAGGGACTATTCATAAATTGAAAAAATTGCTCGAAATGATACTCGATATTAGTTGGTACCAGTATAGTACTGTACCATAACCCAATCCGATACTAGGTCCAATACGATATTCATAACATTTCTATGTACATTAAGAAAAGTATAGTATTCATAACATTGCTACATACCTTAAGAAAAGTTTAATGTATTTGTTCCTTTTGCTCTCTGAATTCTTCTTCTTCTTTTTTTTTTCCTTCTAAATCCTCTCCTTTTCCTTACCTTTATCTAGAAATTCACAACGGTTACTATCAAAGCTTATGATCCTCGGGCACGACACCATGCCCGACATCATGAGAGGAGCGAAAGTCCGACATCTAGAGGAAGGAATGAAAAACTTCTAGAGGCTTAAATGTGCAACAAAAAAGAAATTAATGACCTGAAAACCATGTTTCAGCAACTGATACAAAAATTGGGAAAGGAGGCCGGTAATTGACATCACGAAGCTTCTGAGACACAAGAAATTACAACCTACCTACCAGATTTAGTAAGTTGGACTTTCCTACATTGACAGAATGCAAATGCGAAGCTGGATTTACAGGTATGAAACATTTGTTATTGACCATACACTAACAGAACTAAAGGTCCAAGTATCAACCCTTCATACGGAAGGGATTGCACAGGAACGGTTCTATTTATTAAGTCGAAGAAAAATCAGGAAAGAGATGATTACTTAGGAAGAGTTCGTAACTGCAATAAGACAAAGGTTTGATGAAGAGATATTTAAGGACCCTATAGGTGACCTGAAAATCCTCAAGCAAGAAGGATCAGTGATGGATTATCGCTGCCAGTTCGAAAAACATTCAAACAAGCTATCACTTCTAGAGACGTATTTGATAGGATTTTTTTTAAAGGTTTAAAACCTGAGTTGGAGCTAATAGTGAAGATGATGAACCCACAATCCCTGTGGCAAGTGTATGCACGTGCGAGGAAACGGGATACTATAGTGGCTATGATTATACCAATTGATTTCAGAAAAGGTACCAATATGTCATTGTCGTTGGGTGGTATAAGAGTGAATCAAGCAAATAAAAGCACTAACTTTATCATTTCTTAAACAAGGAACTTTTCCAAAGAATGCTTGCTTCCCACTCCAAGACATTTAGATAACGTCAATAAAATCAGCTTCATTCGGAATACGAAAACGAAAATCCATGAATATTAAGGAGTTTGACGAGAAGAGACTAAAAGGGTTGTGCTTTTGGTGCGATGAGAAATACAATTAAGGACTCAAATGCAAAAATAAGCAGTTTCAACTTTATATGGTGGAGGAAGAAGAGATGGCAAGAAATGAAGAAACAAACAAAGATAAGGAAGTAGAGATGTCTATTAATCCAATGGTGTCCATAGAGGCAATGTGGGGGTTAAGAGACTTAGGAGAATTTAAGCAAATGCGTTTGATTAGAAGCCATTACAAAAGACCCTTGTATATGAAGTAAATCACACGTTAGTATAGATTTTACGTACAAGAAACTCGATACACAAGAGGGGGGTTGAATGATGTATCCTTTTTGTGAATATAAAATCTTGCTAAAAACTCTTTCTTGTTAAAAAGATATCACAAAATTTATACGAAAATTATTACGTAGTTAAATCGCAAATAACTTCTATATA
>JANQBM010000221.1:17619628-17645720 GCA_025594535.1 Erythroxylum domingense | reverse complement strand
CCCAAAAAGTCCCTACATGACCTTGTTCTTTTAATTCTAACTAATACCATAAGAATATTCTAACTTAAACTTAATTTTTCCTTGTGATCCATCAATCTAAAAAAAATTTCTACACCCAAAGACATTCTAATTAATTCCTAACCACAAAAAATAAATCAAACTCAACTTCAAAGGAACTGAATACATGTTTATCAGTAAGACAAGAATCGGGGTCCAACAGATGACATATTACTAATGGGAAATGATGTCTCAAGTTTGCAATCAGTCAAAATTTGGTTGTCCCATAATTTTTCCATGAAAGACCTTGGAGAAGCAACGTATATATTGGGAATAAAGATCTATATAAATAGATCAACGAAGTTGCTAGGTCTTTCACAATCAACGTACATAGATAAAGTGCTAAATAGGTTTAGCATGGAGTAATCCAAGAGAGGGTTTTTTCCCATTACTCCTGGGATAAAACTCTCAAAATCTATATGCCCCAAGATGCAAGATGAGAGGACTCACATGAGTATGATCCAGTATGCTTTTACAATAGGATCAATCATGTATGTTATGTTATGTACAAGACCCAATATATCATATGCTCTAAGTGTTACGAGCAGATATCAAACGAATCCTAGTGAATGTCATTGGGTGGCTATCAAGAATATCTTAAAGTATTTGAGAAGGACTAAGGATTTATTGTTGATTTATGGAAATGGAGATCTCGTAGTGAGTGGGCATATAAATTCCAGTTTTTAATCTAACCAAGATGAGTCCAAATCCCAATCAGGTTATGTTTTCACACTGAATGGTGGAGCAGTCATTTGGAAGAGTTCCAAACAAGAGACACCTACATATTCAACGACTGAGTCAGAGTATATTAAAGCTAGGGAATCAGTGAAAGAAGCTATTTAGGTCAAGAAGTTTGTTATAGAACTTAAAGTGGTTCCGAGTATAGTAGTTGTTGTACTGTAACAACAATGAGACTATTGCTCAAGCCAAGGAACCAAGGTCTCATCAGAGGTCCAAGCACGTACTCAGAAGATATCATCTGATCAGTGAGATAATTGATAAAGATGATATGAAGATTGAGAGAGTGCCTACATATTAGAACATCACTGATCCTTTAACTAAGCCACTTTCACAAATAAAATTTGATTTTTGTGTACTTGCCTATAGTATTAGATCCGAAGGTGATTAGCTTTAGCATAAGTGGGAGATTGTTAGAGTAGTGCTCTAAAGGCAATCACCTTTAGCACTTGTGTACTGACTTTGTTTTGATTAATGAAGCGAAAGGCATTTTTCATTAATTTGATATTCATTTATATATGAATTGATATTGATCTTAAATCGAATTATTAAAGTCCGTGATAAAAAATATAGCATGAAGGAAATTAGGATGAGATCATGATAATGAGATTCCTATCATATGCAATTATGTTAGTATCTAAATAATTCCTAGTCATAGGAATAATAAGACAAGACATTATTAATCTAGACAGACTATTATATTTTATACTCATTGATTTGATCTAGCAGTGGATCTCACAAACTATTAGCATGAGATGTTTAGAGTTAACATGTGGATGCTTACTAAGGGTAGTAAGTACATTGGATGACCCGCTATGAGATTATCATATGGATGATATATTGAATGTCAATGATTAATCTCATCATAATAATGGTGAAAATATCCTTAAACTTGAGGTATTCAAGGATATCTTAGATACTAATCCTGTGTTTTGACATCATTCCTTGTTACCTCAAGATGAGGTCGCTTTTAGGGTGATGATTGGGTACAATTATTGGTATTCGAAGGTAATTAGGTAGCCAATAAAGAATTCACCACTCCTGATAGAAGGAGATGATACCCACAACCTCTTGTTGGGTCATTACTTAGGAATCTCTGCGCAGAGCAGTTATGTGTCATGAAGAGAGTCTTTAATGACACATAGAGAAATGAGAACCCAGGACAAGAACTAACATCACTTGGATTAGATGTGACATAGTCAGTCTAGTGGGAGTTGACATATAGCCTATACTCTGAACCAAGTAGGGTATAGTATGATGAAAGGACAAATTGCACATCAATTGTGTATTGAAAAGTTCATAAGTTAGATAATTAACTATCGAATAGTTCGTGTGTTAATCCACTTATATTATGACAAATTGACATCATGAAATCCTTCATGATTTGCTTGAATTAAGAGTTAATTCAAGTGCCTAAAATAACCAGGAACCTAAAGGTCACACCCATAAAAGATCGGATGAAAAATACAGTATGTATTGCCAAATTTAAGTAGTCCACTATCTTGGGAGAGCCTAGGCCACGATTGTGGCTCATTGGCTACGATCATGACAGAGGGCACGAAGGAGTACATAAATGAGTTCTTCACTTATGTACACTAGTGTTTAACCACTTCTAACACATATAAGTGAAAGGTAAAGGCTCTAAAAGAGTTTTAGAGTAAGAGAGAGGTGTCAAGAGTCTTGTTCTTGTAATTTATGCAATTGTTGTGTGAATCAAAGTGCATGCAAGAAGAGTCCCGATCTATCTTCTATCATCTTGAGCATCCACTAAAACTCATCTAGTTTGGTGCTTAAATCACCCTTACACATTGTTTCTTCATCTTCTTTGCATTTTATTGGGTGATCAAGGAAGGGTTTGGTGTTTGCAACAACCCAAACAAGGAGAAGAAACAAGAAAAGAGAATAAACAAAAGGTTAAATGTTTTATATTTCATGTTCTTATATACATATCCATGCATGTATCTTTGATTATGTGATTTTTGGGTTGTCATGGTGTCAGAATCTAGCATTCGCATGCATGTGATGAATGCATCCATGGCTAACCTTATAATTGGTCTAAAAAGAATAATTTTCATAATTCAAGCAATTAGAATGAAACATATTAGAATAGCCATAATAAGTCTCAAATGTTTCTAAATTAATTGGTTCAAACCTACCATTCAAACCAAAACTTACTAATAATTGATTGAGTATGATAACATTCCATATCAACTGAATGATAGCAATAAGCTTAGTGAAAAAGACTAAACCTTAAATTAAATAATTGAAATAGCTAAAACTATTCAATTTAGTTTTAAATTGTTTCTCATAAGTTAAATATGCAAATTCATAAATATCCTATTTGCTATTTATACTAATCTTTCATGACAATTATGCATCACTGAATTCATGGATAACTATAAAATAATTAACATTAAATTAATTTATCAAATTAATCAGTATTGATTACTTATGAAATAAAAGAACACAAAACAAGAAATGCTTAAATTAAAACAAAAGTATAGTTTTAGAAAAAAACTTCACAAGTTTACGACTAGAGTTTTGAATCATCTTAAATCAAAATATTCAAATTAAGTCACACATGGCTATTTTTTAACACAAAAAATAGATGAAAAGATGAAAGATGAAGAGAAAAACACTAAGAAAGGAAAGAGAATGATGTAAAATTTTTACTTTTCATCTCCTAAATAATAAATGTTAATTTCCCCGTTTAATCACCAAAATTAAGCCAAAATAAAATAGATAGATCTAATTAACATAACTAGATAACATCTTATCAGTCCCTAGTTCCAACTATCCGTTCATTGTGCTCTTCCGAATGTTCTGCTCTATATGCGTCCTTATGGAACACCTATCATCCCAATTGGTTGATAATATGAGATAGAGGGTTATCATGCCCAATTTTCTACATTTTGAGCTTAGGTGAACCCTTGGGTTTGCTTAAAATCCATATTGATTTTGTTTCCCAATCCATGTATTCTTATCTCTGATTGTGCCATTTGTTTGTTCCAACCTTAAACCTGCTTCATCTTCCTTTGTTGATGTGACTATTGTATGTTAGTTGGGGCTTCCCTAATCTTAATTGGGGAGTCTCCATCTTTGTGATAGGTAAGTAAAGCAATTTTTATATAGATCATGCATTAGGACATGCTTTCTAATTCGATTGATGATTTCATAACACATATTGGTGTTTTGCAAATGCTTCATTTTGGAATACCTTTCCAATCACAAGGCATGGATAGTAATGCCAAGTTTCAGTTTGATTTTACAATATGGTTATATTCTTTTTCCATTCCCACAATACTCGGTGATTAGCTTCTTCCATTCCTGGATACCTTGCTATAAAGCTCCAAAATTTACTATTGTACTCACAATTAGAGACACTCTAACGTCTCTCCCGCTTCTCTATAACGTCTCTCTCTCCTTAATGTCTCGCTCCGGCGATTCTAGAAGACCTGTGTGGCCCTTAGCAGAGGAGGTCGTGGTCTTGAACTCCTGTCCCAGTGAGACGCTTTACGCTTGATTCTCTAGCCGGCGACAACACGTTTTGCATCTTGGGTCGTTTTATATCCTAGACCAGACTTTTTTTTTAATTCTATTTTTTATTTTTTATTATTTCTCATGATAAACGTAAAGCTTAAACCCTTTCTTGTGTGTTATAACTCGAGTTATAGCGTTGTGATTTCTGCCCTTTGTTGGTGTTTAAGACAATGCTATACTTTGCTTCTTTAACTTTTAGACTTTGCTCGTTTTGCTCATTAAGGGTTTGACTTTTACACCGATATTGTGATATCTCTGTTTATTTTTACAAATATTACAGCTCCATTTTCCACTCCATTTTGGATTATTTCGGTTAAAATTGGAGAGTTGTTTGGCTTATAAACTCGGCTTCCCTGTGTACTTGCTTATCTTTTTCCATTATTCCTAGAAGTTGTACACACAAAGACTGCGAATCCTCTATGTTTTGGGAAATAAAGAATGTGAATGGGAATTAGATTTATCAAACCGTTGTGCCTGTTTGGATAAAGACACACCCTTGTGTTTTGAACATGTTTCACTCTTTTAGAAGTACCTTTTCGGTTATGAATAGGTTGCACCCGTACAGAAGAACCTTTTCTTTCTCTATAAATAAGAAAAGGACTTTTTCATTTTCGATGTGCAACATCAGAGTTTTCCAACAATATTTTTCTTCACTTTCCTTCCACTTGTTTTGTTTTCCTTTTATCATCAGAAAAAAGGATTTTTGTATTTCTTATCAAAACAACAAGTGTGATTTCGTCCAGATTTGAGTTCGCAAGTCATCGGCGTTTGGAGTATCACTACACCGGTGAGTAAACCATTTTATCCTGGGAGGAATTATTCCATAACCTTGGATACTGTTGGGGGGGGATAATTTTCTTAAGGAAAAATAGTGTACTCTGTTGATTCGGTTTGTTTTTCTTTTTTGTCGATTTTATTCAGTTCTGTGTTTTTTCTTTTTTTGATTATTTAACCCAACAATAGAAAATTAATAGTCTTAAGAAATTTAACTTGTAGTCGGTTTCTACTCGATTTACATTGTAGTCAATCTCTATTCAAATTCGAGATTGAAACCTGTATGATTTCCTACTTAAACGATTTTCTAATCTTTATGGCTCTCTACTCAAATTCGAGATTAAAACCTATATGATTTCTACTCGAGTTTTGTTTTCTTGGAGATTATAAATTTGTGTGATTTTCTACTCAAAATTAAAATTAGTATTTAATACTAATAGTCTGTTTTTTTTTTGTTTCCTAAGTGGTGTTTCAGACATGGAAATAAATCAAAATAATTTTGTTCCAAACCAAGGTGCATCCTTTATATGAAAAAATCAGAATGCACGTCATGTCATGCCAAATCATGCTACACCTCCACCGGTTGAGAAACCCAGAAAGTTTACAAGAGTCGATTTTAAAAGGTGGCAACAGAAGATGTTCTTCTATTTGACCATTTTGAGCCTGCAAAGGTTTATCAAAGAGGATGTTGATGTACCAAATGGGAACTTGCCAGAAGCATAATAGTTCAGTGTTATAGAAGCATGGAAGCATTCTGACTTTTTATACAGGAACTACATTTTGAGTTGCCTAGAAGACTCTCTGTATAATGTCTACAACCCTATTGCAACTTCTAAAGAATTATGGGATGCACTCAAGAAGAAGTAAAAGGCTGAAGAAATTTGTGGCAGCAAAATTTCTTGACTTCAAAATGGTTGATACCAAGCTTTTTGTCACTCAAGTCCAAGAACTTTAAGTGATTGTTCACGATCTTCTTGCTGAAGGTATGATGATCAATGAGGCTTTTCAAGTTGCTGCTTTCATAGAAAAGTTACCTCCCGCATTGAAGGGCTTTAAAAATTACTTGAAACACAAGCGGAAAGAGGTGACACTTGAAGACCTTAGTGTTCGGTTAAGGATTGAAGAAGATAATAGGTTGGCTGAAAAAAGGGCTCATGATCAAACAACCATCGTAGGAGCAAACATAGTTGAATCTTCTCAAGATAACCCCAAGAAGAGGAAGAAGGCATCTGGGCGTAAAAATTACCCTAGTAAGAAAAAGTTTAAAGGTGATTGTTACAATTGTGGTAAGGTCGGACATCAATCCTCAGACTGTCGTGCACCCAAGAGCAAGAAGAAGACAGGTCAAGCCAACATAGCTGAAATACATGATGTTGACAATCTGTGTGCTGTGATGTCTGAATGTAACTTGGTAGGCAATCCCAAAGAATGGTGGATTGATTCTAGAGCTACCCATCATTTGTGTACTACAAAAGACATGTTCTCCTCATATGCTGCTTCTAGTCCTGAGGAGAAGCTACTTCTGGGCAATTCTTTAACTGCAAAAGTAGAAGGAGTTGGGAAGATCTCTTTAAAGACGACATCGGGCAAGGTTGTGACTCTGAATAATGTACTCCATGTGCCTGAAATTTGTAAAAACTTGGTTTCTACATCACTTCTAGTCAAGCACGGATTTAAGGTTGTATTTGTGTCCGATAAGGTTATAATTAGCAAGAATGACGTGTATGTAGGAAAGGGTTATCTACAATATGGTATTTTCAAACTCAATGTAATGACCTTGAGTAATAATAAAGTTGATTCTTCTGTGTCTTTACTTAAGTTAAATAATTTATGGCATGCACGTTTAGGACATGTTAATTACAAGTCTTTAAAAAAAATGATAAACATGGAAATATTACCTAAGTTTGAATGTAATAAATCTAAATGTCAAGTATGTGTTGAATCCAAATGTGCTAAACATTTGTATAATTCTGTTGAAAGGAATTCCGAACCTTTGGATTTAATTCATACTGATATTTGTGATATGAAGTCAATACCATCACGAGGTGGGAAGAAATATTTTATTACTTTTATTGACGATAGCACTAGATATTGCTATGTTTACTTGCTTAATAGCAAAAATGAAGCGATTAATGCATTTAAACAATTTAAGAACAAAGTTGAGACACAACTTAATAAAAAGATCAAAATGATAAGAAGTGATAGAGGTGGTGAGTATGAATCTCCTTTTAATGAAATATGTGTGGAATGTGGGATTATTCATCAAACGACTGCTCCATATACACCACAATAAAATGGAGTTGCGGAAAGAAAGAATTGAACTTTAAAAGAGATGATGAATGGTTTACTAATAAGCTCAGGTTTACCTCAGAACTTATGGGGGGAAGCTGTTCTTACAACTACTCAAATACTAAACCAAGTGCCTTATAGTAAGACACAAACCATTTCGTATGAAAAATAGAAGGGTAGAAAACCAAACTTGAACTACTTCAAAGTATGGGGGTGTCTAACAAAGGTACAAGTCCTTAAACCAAAACAGGTTAAGATTGGGCTGAAAATAATAGATTGTGTTTTCATTGGATATGCTAATAATAGTAAAGCATATCATTTTTTGGTGTATAAATCAGAAATACCGAACATCCATTCTAATACGGTGATAGAATCAGAAAATACTGAATTCTTTGAAAACATTTTTCCTTATAAGAAAGAATATGAATCATCTAGCGATAAAGCTAAGTGATCCCGGGAAAAGACAGAAGAAAGTATACCTAATGATGAGAACCTAAGACGTAGTAAACGTCAAAGGGTACCTACTTCTTTTGGACTAGATTTCCTAACTTACTTGTTAGAAAATGAGCGTCGGACATTCCAGGAAGTTATGGCTTCATCTGAAGCTCAACAGTGGAAAGAGGGAGTCAATAGTAAAATAGAATCCATATTAAACAACCACATATGGGAATTGGTTGATCTTCCTTTAGGTAATAAACCATTAGGTTCTAAATGGATATTTAAGAGGAAGCTAAAAGATGATGGTATTATTGACAAATATAAAGCAAGACTTGTTGTAAAAGGTTTTAAACAACGAAAAGGTCTTGATTAATTTGACACATACTTGCTAGTCTCAAGAATTACATCTATTCGGGTGATAGTTGCTTTAGCTACTGTGTATGGTCTTGAAATCCATCAAATAGATGTGAAAACAACTTTCTTAAATGGAGATTTAGAGGAAGAAATTTATATGGAACAACCTGAAGGTTTTATAACTCTTGGAAAAGAAAAGAAGGTATGTCGACTTGTTAAGTCTCTTTACGGACTTAAACAAGCTCCCAAATAGTGGCATGCTAAATTTGAGAATGTAATAGTGTTAAATGGTTTCAAGATTAATGAGTGTGATAAATGTGTTTATATTAAGAACACTCTAAATCATGTAGTCATTGTTTGTTTGTATGTGGATGATATGTTGATAATGAGTAAAGACATTGCCGACATCAATGCTACTAAGAAAATGCTAGCTAAGAAATTTAATATGAAAGATTTAGGAGTTGTTATTCTTGGAATTAAGATCCATAAGACTCTGCAAGGACTAGCATAATCTCAATCACATTATATTGGAAAGGTTCTTGACAAATTCAAGTATCTAAATCTAAAAGATGTTAATTTGGCTCTTACAAAGAATAAAGGAATTAGTGAGTCTCAAGTGGATTACGCTCATGTGTTAGGCTGCTTAATGTATATTATGAATTGTACATGACCAGATATAGCTTGTGTAGTAAGCAAGCTGAGTAGATATACTAGTAATCCAAATCATACTCATTGGATGGCAATGAGACGTGTTTTGGGATATCTTAAACATATACAAAACTATGCTTTGCATTATAAAAATTATTCAGCTGTTCTTGAAGGATATAGTGATGCAAATTGGATCACCGGGGCAACAGAAACAAAATCCACAAGTGGATATGTTTTCATAATTGGTGGAGGAGTTGTGTCTTAGAAATCTTCCAAGCAAACATGTATAGCTCGTTCTACAATGGAGTCGGGTTTTATAGCTCTTGACAAAGCTGGTGAAGAAGCCAAATGGTTCTGGAATTTTTGAGAAGATATTCCATTTTGGCCTAAACCAATGACTTCTGTATGTATACATTGTGATAACCAAGCTGCAATTGGTAGAGATGGGAGTGTTATGTATAATGGGAAGTCTGGTTATATAAGACGAAGGTATAATACAGTTAGACAACTAATCTCTAGTGGAGTTATCTCAATTGATTGTGTGAGGTCAAAAGATAACATATCGGATCCGTTAACAAAAGGTTTACCTAGAGATTTAGTTGAAAAAACATCTAGAGGAATGGGTTTGTGGCCTAGGACAAGTCGTTATAGCGGTAACTCCACCTAGTAGATTGGAGATCCCAAGATCTAGGTTCAAAGAGAAAACAAAGTCATTAATGACGGTTCAACATTGTTAAACAAATTTAACCTATTCTTATGATGATACAATGTTTTAAAACAAGGATAAACCTAGTTTATAAAGGTTTTTAATGATTTCTAAAATTTGATTTAAGATAATCAAATAGTGTGTTTACAGAATACACATTTAGAAATCATCTATATGAGTGTGAAGTGTAAGCCGCTTTAAGGAGAATAAACGAAGGTCAATTCTCTAAGCACTTATGAGACCAGGCGGTGTTCATGGTTGAAACAAACATAAAAACGAGAACCATAGACGGATAAAGATTAATGGTGTGACTGATGTTGTCTTGATATACATTAAAAGTCGAAGGTTCAAAGATATCACATATACCGATTGACTGAGTATCTTCGATATATGTTCACTATGGAAAGTTCAAAGGGAAACCTACTTATCCAGAGGCAATTAATTCTTAATTGTAAATCACACAAGCTTATGCATCATTTTAAAATCTTAATCTCCATTCATGTGGGGGATTGTTGGAAAATAAAGAGTGTGAATGGGAATTAGATTTATCAAACCGTTGTGCCTGTTCGGATAAAGACACACCCATGTGTTATAAACAGGTTGCACTCTTTCAGAAGTACCTTTTCGGTTATGAATAGGTTGCACTCGTACAGAAGAACCTTTTCGTTCTATATAAATAAGAAAAGGACCTTTTTATTTTTGGTGTGCTACATCAGAGTTTTCCAACAATTCTTTTCTTCACTTTCCTTCCATTTGTTTTCTTTTCCTTTTATCATCAGAAACAAGGATTTCTGTATTTCATATCAAAACAACAAGTGTGATTTCGTCCGGATTTAAGTTCGCAAGTCATCGGCGTTTGGAGTATCACTACAACGGTGAGTAAACCGTTTTATCCTGGGAGGAATTATTCCATAACCTTGGATACCGTGGGAGTCAACCTTGTATTCTATTGACTCGGTTTGTTTTTCTTTTTCGTTGATTTTATTCGGTTTTGTGTTTTTTCTGATTATTTAACCCAACAATGGAAAATTAACATTATGTGTACTCTGATTTTCAGCGGGACATTATTCTTTCTCTCATCATCAGATTGGGCTGTGGAGTGTTAGTTTTCCTCTTCTAATAGCTTTTAGAATCTCACTGCTGGGGTGTACTCAGTGGCTATGGTGAGGGGTTGAATTCTTAACATATACAGTGGGCAACACCTTATTTTAGGTGCTTGTTTTCTTCTTTTATTTTTTTTGCAGGGGGTGGAGTGGAGTTTTACGGGTTCACTACCAGTATTGTTTCTAAGGGCTCTGGTAACGGCATATTTGTCACACTCTATTCGTTTCATCTTGTATGCTTCCTAAATTCTGAATATTGCTTTTAACTTTTGAGATTGTATGTACTGTTACTATAAGGTGTGATTTATATGTGAGTTCACTTGCCATATGCATCTTATTGACAAGCTATCACATACTTCCCTTTTCCTTTTTATTTTGTGTTGGTTTCTTTTATTAGTGTTCTATTAGCATAGATTATTGCCTTAAAATGTTTTTACTAGAATATTGCCTCACTTAAAGTTATTTACTCTTTAGAGTTTTATTGGAGTCGTTAGCAACTTTTAGGATCGTCTTCTTAGGATTGTGAGTTAGGAGTGGTGGATCTATGTATTGATGATGAAGTAAGGGCTAGTCCTTCAGTGAGTTTGATATGTAAGAATAGAAAAGATGGGGAAGACTACGGGTAGGTTTTTAGAACATTAGGACTCTTATAGAGAAGTCTCTCGAATTAGTACAGATTTTAAATAAATATAAAATTCATATAGCGTGCATCCAGGAGACAAAGTGGATGGGGATAAAACGAAAGAGATTAATGGGTTAAAATTGTGGTACTCAGGGGGTTCAAACCGACATAATGGGCAAGGTATCTTAGTTGTTAAGGAACTTGTAAATCATGTTTTGGAGAAAAAAAGGACAAATGATAGGATTATGGCTATTAAGATTATGGTGAGTAGTGTTGTTCTCAATATAGTGTGTGAGTATGCACCTCAAACAGATTTGGACGAACAACAAAAACGTCAATTCTGAGAGGAGTTAGACGAGGTCATTTAACAAATCCTTGCTAACAAGAAAGTTATTTTAGGAGGAGATTTTAATGGTCATATAGGGGTTGCATTGGACAGATATCCATAGACTTATGGGGGTTTCGGGTATAGAGATAGGAATAATAGTGGGATTCCTTTATTAGACATGACAGTAACATTAGAGTTAATGATAACCAATTCTTTATTCAAGAAGAGCAAGGGGCAATTGGTGACTTATAAGAGTATAACCATGAAGAATCAAATTGATTATTTCCTTGTAAGGCGGAGCAATCAACTAAGGTGCAAGGATTGTAAGGTGATCCTGACAGCATGCTTATAACTCAACTTAGATTGTTAGTCTTGGATCTTGACAATAAAGGGATGGAAGAAAAATCAAAATTTTAGGTGTACTAAAGTTAGATGGTGGAGTCTAAACGGGGACATGGTGAAACAATTTAAGGATATAATAAGAAATGGAGTTGACTGGAAAGGGGTAGGAGATGCAAATTAGATGTAGGAGGGCGTAATCTATTAAGGAATACTACTAAAGAGCTCTTGGGAGTTTCTAAAGGGTGGAAGGTGATAATCTAGAATCTTGGTAGTGGACTGAAGTTGTACAAGAAAAAGTTAAAGGCAAAAAAGGGAGCATAGAAAGCTATATTGGAAAGTACCATAGAGGAAGAAAGAGAAGCTAATAGAGAAAGGTATAAATTGGCAAAGAAAGCGATAAAGAAGATAGTTTCAGTAGCTAAAGGCAAAGCTTACGAGAAGTTGTACAAGAAATTGGATACAAAAAAGGGAAAAAGGGACATTTTTAAGTTGGCAAAAGTCAGGGAATGGAAAACGAGGGACTCAGAAGAAGTTTGATGTATAAAAGATGAAGCAGGGTAGGTGCTCATAGAGGATGATGACATCAATAGTATATGGAAGAGGTACTTCTATGGCCTATTTAATAAGGGTATAGAAGACAACATCTCTTTAGTTGACTTCAGTATGTTTGAGAGATTTCGTAACTGATCTCAATGTAAACAAATCACGAGGGAAGATGATAAAAAACTTTAAGGGAGATGAAGAGCGGAAGGGCTGTAGGACTGAATGAGATACCCATTGAGGTATGGAAGAGCCTAGGTGTCGAAGATCTTAATTGGCTGGTTAAGCTCTTTAATGTGATACTCGAGTCCTCCAGTATGCCGAATGAATGGAGACTGAGTATGTTAATTCCTTTATACAAGTATAAAGGGGACATATAAAATTATAACAACTACAAAGGCATTAAACTACTTAGTCACACCATGAAGTATAAAGGGGACATATAAAATTATAACAACTACAAAGGCATTAAACTACTTAGTCACACCATGAAGTTGTGGGAGAAGGTAATTGAGAAGAGAGTAACAAAGGAGGCTTCTATATTAGAAATCCAATTTGGATTTATGTAAAGAAGGTCCACGATAGAAGCTTTCCACCTCCTTAGAAGATTAATGGAACATTATAGGGATAGACAGAGGAATTTATACATGATTTTTATTGATATAGAGAAGGCATAAGATAGGTTTCCTAGGAAAATCCTGTAGAGGTGTTTGGAGGTCAAGGGAATTCCTATGAACTATATAAGGGTAATTAGAGATATGTATGAAGAGGCATTTACTATAGTAAGGACAATAGGATGAGATACTAAGAAATTTTCTATTAGGATTGAGCTACACCAAGGTTCCGCATTAAGCCTTTTTCTGTTCGTAGTAGTGATGGATGAGCTTACTAAGAATATTCAAAGAGATGTGCCTTGGTGTATGTTGTTTGCGAATGATATTGTCTTAGTGGATGAGATAAAAGAGGGAGTCAATATTAGGATAGATTGTTGGAGAGAAATGTTAGAGTCAAAGGGTTTTAAAGTGAGCAGAAGTAAGACTGAGTATCTAGAATTTAACTTTTTGGGCCATCAAAAGGATATCGGTGTGGAGGCAAAGATAGAATCAGAAATTACATCATGGACGAAGTGTTTTAAGTACCCAGGGTCTATCATCTAGAGCAAATGAGAGATCGATAAAGATATAACCCATCGTATCAGATCAGGACTACTCAAATGGAGAAGTGCATCAAGAGTTTTACGTGACAAGAAGATATCACTAAAGCTTAAAGGCAAATTTTATCGTTTAACAATTAGGCCAATCATGTTTTACGGAGCAGAATGTTGGCCCATCAAATAAACACACAATAATAAGCTTTTGGTGATATGGATGAGGATGCTCTAGTGGATGTGTAACCTTATCAGAAAAGATAAGGTTAGGAATCTATTGGTCAGAGACAAATTAAAGGTGGTTGGTATTAATGACAAATTGAGAAAGACAAGGCTTAGGTAGTTTAGACATATTAAAAGGAGACATCTGGAAGCTCCAGTTCGAAGAAGCGAGACAATAATACTTAGAGATTGTAGGAAGAAAAAAGGAAGGCCTAAAAGGAATTGGGATGAAATGATTAAGAATGATATAGCTAGGTTGAATCTTGCCGAGGACTTAGCCCGTAATATAAAAATTTGACGTACTAGGATACAAGTAAAGAATCTCTCGTAAAAAGAGTATTCATGTTTTGTTAGGTTATATTAAACAATGTCCTATGCATTTTACTATGTAGTATTTACCACATAGTTAGTTAAGCTATTTAGGTTCCTAATTATCATAATTAAGGTAGTGACAGCTTTGGTTGGAGGTACTCATGTCTAGGTCTTTTCTAGTATGTATTTCTATCTTATTATTTATTATTACTCATTGTATTTTGCATTACCTTACCTTTTCTATTACATTTTATTATTTTATTTTTTTAAATTTTTTAGTACCTCATTGAATATGTTTGCACAATCATTTACATTTTTGTCATATCATCATACTGCATTGTATATTGTTTTTCTTATTATTTTTATTTTTTTTGTTTTTGTTTTTTTAGTACCTTGTTGAATATGTCTGCACAATCATTTACATTTTTCTCATATCATCATACCATATTTCAAATCAACCTATTGGAAATAGCCTCTCTACTATATAAAGATAGGGCTACTTACTATCGGATCTCCCTAAATCTTGCAACTTAGCCAGATTACAACTAAGTGTTAATGATGATGATGATGATTGACATTAAAAAAATCATGGGCCATAGTTTTGAATTTTCCTTCATAGAGGGAAAATGTTTCTGACACATTCATGTATTTTCGTAGTCTATCATTGGTATTTAGTTTGCTCTTTATAAAGAGCCACAAGGTGATCGAGGCATAAGGGCAAGCTTGCTCAAACCAAACAAGGTTGCACCATTATGCATTTGGTAATTTATCTCTTAATAAGTGTTTGAATGTGCTATTAGTAAAAAATATGTGATTTTTAATGTTTCCATAGTGTTTGATCCTTTGTAAGGGGATGTAATTCAATCAGTTTGTACTTAACATGTACTAATTTATAGATATAATGATTGTGTAGTGAGATTCACCTCTATCTTTAGAAAAATCCATTTTATGTACCTCTAATAATGGTCCTAGTGTGGACCAATCAACGTGTCAAAAGGAAGCATAAGTACCATCTCCAATTTCATAAAGAAAGTCTCTTTCATGTAAATGCTTAAGGGTCATTATTTACCTTAGGGTCTAATATGTTTCTTGCTTTACCTCCCATTCCCACTCACTACCTTAGTTAGCATAGTAAAAATGAATCCGTCTAATCCACATTGAATGTTTGTCTGTTACTAGCCTCCATACTCCTTTTAGCATTAGAATTTGATTAGAAACCTTAAGTGGTAGGACTCTTAAACCCCCTTCCTTCCTAGTCTTACAAGATTCCTCCCACTTGACCTTAATTGGTGATTTGCCTTCTACCTTCCCATTCTATATAAACCTATTTAGGATTATATTGATGGTTTTAATCAATTTCTTAAGAAACCATAAGTTTAAGGCTCCATAGACATATAGATTACTCAACACCTACCTCACTAGTTATATCATGCCTACTAATGATAGTAGTTTGCTTTTCTAGCTTGTTAACCTTCTATGTATGCTATTTAGGAAAGGATTGAAATATGAAAGAGAGGGACTTTTAGTGTTTATTGGAACCCCCAAATAAGTGATAGGTAATTTGCTTTAATTTAATCCAATGTGTCAGCTTATGTGATTGCTCCATTTAAGATTAATCTATGACTTCTTATTTATAGATATACCTAATAAGTCCTTGAATGATTATGACGCTCCCATAAGTAAGGTAACAGAGGTAGTGTCTACTTTGGAAAAAAACAATAGGGCATCAACGAATGACAGTGAGACTATCTTTTGAGCTTGGCATTTTAAGCAAAGTTGGATTTTCCCTTATTGTGTTAGGTTCCTAATTATTTTGATTAGCACCTCTATGGCCAGGGGGGAGAGATAAAGGGATAATAGATCTCCTTGCTTTAGCCCCTTCACTTCTTCATTTAATCTTATGGATTCTCGATTCACCAATACACTATATGACATTGTGGTAATAAACTAGTTGATCTAATTTATAAAAAGCTCTAGGAACCCAAAACCATATAAGGTTTTTATTAGGAAGGCAGCCCAAGGAATCAAAGGCCAAGTCTACTTTTATAGCACAATTTCTTGCTATTTTCTATTGTACCCTTTAAACAACTTCAGCATAATGAGGATGTTGTCTCTAATTAACCTTCCCCTTATGAATGCTTCCTAAAAGCTATTAGTTATTGTTTCAATGGATGGTTTTAGCTTGTTAGTGAGCATTTTGGCTATGATCTTGTATATGACATTGCAACAGGAGATAAGTTTGTAATCTCTAACAGAGATTGAACTTCTCACGTTAAGAATTAAGCAAATGTAGGTTTTATTTAGTTTTTTAGTATTTTATCTTTCCAGAAAATTTTGAGTATAACTTCTGTCACTATAGGTTTCACCCTACCCAATTTTTGTTTAAAAAGTGAGTGTTGAAGCCATCAGGACTTGTGACTTTATATAGATTCAAGGAGAATAGACTTTTCAACACCATCTAAGGTTAAATTAACCCCTCACCTAGGTCAATAAGGATATGGTAGTTTGCTATCTTTTTCACATCCTCTACACATGATGTAGCTTCAGATATCCTACTTACAATATTATGGAAGAAGTTGTGGACCTCCCTATGAAGTTCCTCTCTGATTGTGAGAATTTTTCCATTTGCATCTTTTAGTAAAATAATTTTATTAATGTTTCTTCTTTCCAGAATTACCCTGCGATAGAATTTTATACTTCTATCACCTTTCTTTAGCTAGGTTACCTTTGCCTATTGCCTTATTAGTGATACATTATTCTCCAACATCTATGTGTAATGATCAGCAACTATAGTTTCTTACTTCTTTAGCTGTTCATTCATAGGATACCTGTATAAATCCTTTTGTAATCTTAGCCAATTTGTCCTTTTTCTTTATTGACTACTTCCTAGGTGTTTTTTCCCCTCTTTTTTGTAGCAATTTTAATTCCCTTTTGATAGCCTCCAACTTTCTCATGTAGAAAAACATTTTAGTGCTTGTTATGCTAGCATTGACCCTCTTACTAACTACATCATTAAAACCCTCAACCTAAAAGAGAACTTCTCCCTTGATAAAAGACATTTTTAATAAGGGTTGGGGTATAGTCTGATAGGAGATTACAACTGAAGGAATCTTTATTTTTAGGAAAAGTCTGCATCTATACCTTATTAGCAATTACTCTATTAGTCTTCTTCCTTATCATCCAATGACCCTGTTATTTGTTACACCATATAAATAGTTAACCCTCTAACCTTAGGTCTGTAATATGTATTTGGTTTATGTAGTCCCTCAATTCCTTAATCTGATTCCTTAAGCAAATGGTATTACCTTCAGATTGATTGGCATATAATATGCAATCGATGTCCCTAGCACTAGCCATAGTTCACTGATCTCATTCCCAATCCTGTACAGACTATTCCATAATTTGACCCTCTAGAATATGTGATTGAACCCATATACAATTGAGACCTGGAATCTTGTTTAGTGCTCCTCTTCAAAACTTTTAAATGGAACATTCTTACTCTATTATAATTGGTTAAGCATCTATTTCTTTGGTGTTAAAAGCCACAAGAATCTTGCCATTGTGATGACAGTTATAGATAGTAAGAAAACACCATTTTTCCTTCAAAAACAAGGGTTTGGAACAATTGACTTTCTTTATTCTAGTTTCCAAAGATTGAATAAAAGAGGCTTAGAATCCTGTGTATTGTCAACTACCATTCTCTTCTTATTAGGGCCATTTAGCCCTCTTATATTCCAAAAAAAATGGACATTTATATTTAGGGGGTTAAAGGTTTCTACCTCCTTGTCAAGCTTTTCTTTTTCACCCTCTTGAATTTAATTTCTGAGTCAGCTCCTCCTTTGATTCTTCCTAGAGTTTTATATCCTGAGATGAGTTTGACTGACTAATTTCTTCCCTTTTGAGTGGATTTAACTGGTGTGTTTGTTTTGCTTACATCCTACCCTTATATTACATTATTATCCTCCCCTTCTGCTTATATATTTGTTACGTCCTTACCCTCTTTGGTACTTGCCTCATCATTTTTACTTAACTCGATTGTGCTAATGGAAGGAGCAACCTTTCCCTTCCCATCCAAGTGGATCAATTCATTATACTCCTTGGTGACAAACTTCCTCTCTGTTAGTATCCAATACTGCTTAGACATAGAGCTTCCCGGTCTCCAACTATATGTACAATCACGTAATCCTTAAGAAGGTTTCCACTCTCATTCATTCTCAATATTGGCATTATCTCTAGTAACTCCTTAGAAGCCTCTACTAAGATGTATAATCTTGTAAAATTGACCCATTCGAATATAGCAGTAGTTTAATCTAGGTATTGTGGGGTCCTTATATAGCTTCCCGAGTGACTAACGCCCTCATAGTCTAATACTGCGAGGGTTTATTGTGAATACAAGCCCATATAGGTATGTGTTTGTGCCTTAGATCCTAGATATTGATACTTGGATTCCTTCCTTGTAGTAAAAGAGGTTTATAATTACAGTATCATAGTCCCATCTCTGGTGTTTTCTATGCTAACTTAATACAGTTGAACTGAACAAGAAAATGTTGTTGTCACTCAACAATACTTCTTGAAGGCCTAATAGTTTCCACTATTTTATTGCTTAGGATTGCATAGCTCAGAAGGATGGTCGCTTATCCATAGAGAAGCCTAATAGTGTAGCCTCCTATTTTCTCATGCCTTTTTTGAGAGTTTCCCAAGAGTCACAATGAATTTTCCTTTAGATGTCTGTGGAGGGAAAAATGGAGCCCAATTAAAAAGGTTTCATTATCCAAGATTTGCTTCCATGACTTCCTCATGAAGTTATTACCTGCTAGTTTGTTACCAATGCTTGGCTCAATTTCTAAGGTGTGTAGGACTTGAGATTTGTTTGTATTTTTGTTTGCAGGTCATAAAGATCAGAGGCAATTGATTGTTTTTTTTAGAATTTAAAAAATTCATTAACAAAATTGAAAGATTATATATGGAGGTACTCCCTCCCACATGCGTGAAACACCTACAAATATCCAAGGTAACAAAAGAAGATGTTCATTATCAAGTATACATGAGGTCGTTTAACAATTTGGGTATAACGAACCTTACCGTTCTCGATGCTTTCAGAAGTTTCTCGATTTGGGAGAGAGATGGCGATGTCTGACGATGAATCTGTGGTGTGTCTCCCCCAAGTTTTGCTTCTCTTTACTTAGCTTCAAGGAGATCACGATCTCAAGTAACCTGCTCAAACTACACTTCACGTTGACTTTTAGCAATTAGGGTATAACTAACCCTTACTTTCTCTATTCTTTCCAGAAGTTTCTCAATTAGGGGGAGATGGCTGTCTCGATCTGAGGCTGTTAGTGTGTCTTCCTTGAGTTCTTTTACTCTTTTCTCTGCTTCAAGGAGATCTCGAGCTCAGGTAACTTACTCAACAATGAAATCACAATTTATATTAGCAATTAGGTCTTAACAATTTTCCACAACTCTACAGGTGCTGCTCTGGGGGTTCTACTTCTCGATTACAGGTGAGAGGGTCAATTTCAAAACTCAGGTGAGCTTCTCGTATCAGTTACATCTCCTTTTATATATATATAAGTCTTCCCCAATAACGATCTCTGTGTTGATTTTAGGGAACTGGTGTGATATTGGCGCGACGTAGAAGAAAAGTTTCTACGAAGACCCCTTCCTTTCCAACAGTTGAGAACCAGAACTGATGCTTCAGTAGTTTCCTAAAAGTAGATGAGATAAAATAAATCTACTTGAATCTCTATTGTCTGTATTGTTCTAATTTGATCTGACCCCATAATTTTTTAATGTATTTAAGTAATTGCTTTAGTAATTTCCAGAAGTAGATTGTTGAATAAACTGCTTGAATCTCTATTTTCTAAAATGTTCTGATCTGACCCTGCGAATTTGAATGTGAATGCATTTGAGTAATTACTTCAGTAGTTTCCAGAAGTAGATTGTTGAAATAAACTGCTTGAATCTCTACTGTCTGAACTGTTCTGATTTGAACCCATGATTTTTAATGTGATTGAATTAGAAGGGTTTAGGAAATAACAACAAGGGCTAGACTCTCCATATGAGATACATCCCTCTGCTACAGTGTAGGTTCAACTGATTTATAATCAGTTGTTCCCTTATGCTGGCAATAGTAAGTTCAGTAAGAGAGGATGAAGATTTTGAGTTTTCTCTGAACCTTCTATTATTTCATTTCTCTCATTCCACACAGCTTGAACACATTTAGAAACCGAAACTAATATGATATCCTTATCATGTTTTGACATATGTAGATGGGATAATTCCAATAGAATCTTAGGGAGTCTGTAGTAGTTAATCCCAGGAATTCATAGTCTAGATATTTTAGGCCAAATCACCTTAAAGAAATCACACTCGAAAAAGAGATGTTCTCTAGTTTCATCATCTAGATTACATAGAATACATATCTTAGAGGAGGATACGAACTTCAATCTATCAAATGTGTTAAGTCTGTTTAACATAGTTAGCCATAGGAGGAAACTGACATTAGGTCTAAGAACCTTGTTCCAAACTACGGGAAACCATCCTACTCTAATAGCTTTCACATCCCTCAACTTTTTAGCTTCCTTTAAAGTTATTTCTAAAACTAGAACCCCACTTGATAAGTAGATGTCTTTGTCTCTGTGGCTTCTAAAGTGTGGAATGGACAAAAGTCTAATCTCATCTGAAGTTAACAACCAACTTCTATTTCTAACTATTTCATGAAGCTTAGTATTCTTAGGGTACCTCTTCAATAGGGATCTTGCCAGCTAGTTATGGATTAAAGCTCCTTGTCCTATTCAATTATCATACCAAAGGGAAATTCTTTCCCCTGTACCCAATTGACTAGTAATGTACTGTTGGACTTCTTCCCTTATTCTTAAATTTTAGTTAAAGAACCAAGAATAATTATCTTTGATTCTTAGGGCCCCAAAAGTTTCACCTTTCAATATATAGGTATGAATTCATTTGATCCACATAGATCGTTTCTCACTTAGGATTTCCAAATCCTCTTTGTCATGAGTAATATGTTTTTCTTACTGATTGATTCCAACCCTAATCCTCCTCTTTTCGGTTGACAGATAATTTTCCATCTAACTTTTTCTATTCCTTTCTCCCTATTTCCTTTCCCCCATAGAAACTGCTTCATTAACTTTTCTATAGTTTTAATAAGCCCTTTTGAGAGAAAAAGGTAGGAACACTAGTAGGTTTGCATAGACATGATAATTGATTTTAGAAGCTGGAGTTTCCCTCTATAAAATAGGGCTTTATTTGTCCAAGATCCCAATTGTTTCTGGATTTTTTCTATTAGAGAGATGCATTCACAAAACCTTAGTCTCTTGGATGAAATTGGAATTCCCAGATATAGAAATGGAAGATTCTTTAATTCCATTCCTGTAGCTAGAGCTAAGGCATTAAAAAGATGAGAAGTATTTTTGGAGAGAATGAAGTAATTTTTATGGAGATTGATGCCCAGACTTGACGCCTCCTTAAAAGAGTTGAGATTATTCATTAGAAGAGAGACTAGGTAAACATTTGCCTTGCTTAGAAGAATAAGATCATCTGCAGAACATAAGTTAGTTAGAGAGAGCTTCTTACATTTGCAATGGAATCTAAATTTGGAGTCTTTTGAAGTGTTATGCTTTAACATTTGAGTGAGGACCTCTATGCAAAATAATAAAAGATAACGAGATAGAGGGTCCCCCTGCCTTAGCCATGTTTTACCTTTAAAAATCTTCGTAGGACTCCTACTTATCAATAATCTGTAGGAAGCAGTAGTAATACATTCTTGAATCCACCCTATGAAGTGATGGGGAAAATTAATGGCCTCCATGGTTCTTAGTAGAAAACTTCAATTAACACTATCAAAAGCTTTCTTTAAATCCACTTTAATAGTATAGTTTAGAGGAGTTTTCCTGCAATTGTATCCTTTCAAAAGCTCTTGCACTAGGAGAATATCGTCCCCAATATCCTTGCTGCTCATAAAAGCTCCTTGGTTCTCATTGAAGAGAAAATGTAAAACCTTCTTCAGTCTATTTTCCAATATCTTGGTGATGATCTTATAGAGAAAATTAGTACAAGAAATAGGTCTGAATTCACTCGATGAGGTCGGTTTGGAATTTTTAGGTATCAAACACATAAATGTCTTGTTTATTTCCTTAAGTAAAACTCCTTGTAGGAAAAACTCATGCACAACCTCTTTAACTATGCCCCGTATACAATTCTAGGTTTTTTTGGTAGAAGATCTCATTCAGTCCATCAGGTCTAGAAGCCTTAGAACCATTCATATCAAAAACAACCTTCTCTACTGATCTGAAACTAGGCAAGGAAACCTTATGTTGAGGAATCCTTACTGAAATAAACTGCCCAAAATCAGTTTTAACTCCTAGTAAGGAAACCTCTGAACCTAGGAGGTTTTTAAAGAAGTTCATTGAATCCTTTGCTATTCCATCTTGTCCATACAACATCTCTCTTGTTTTAGATTTTATGGAAGTAATCCTGTTTATATTCTTTCTAGCTAAGACTGTTTTAAAGAAGAACTTAGTACACCTATCCCCATCCTTTATCTAATTGGCTATAGCTCTCTACTTCAGTAAAGAACATTGATTATCCACCAATTGTAAGTAGTTCTTTTGTGCTTCCTTTTCAGTTGTAGCTAGAGTAATATCTGTAGGATTTTCGGTCAACCTTTTCTGAATGACTAAAAGTTTATCTCTAGCTGTTTCCAACTCCTTAGAGATATTTTGAGCTCTCTTTGATTTAAAGATCTTCAATTCCTTCTTAATAGACTTGAGCTTTTGGATGCAAATGAACTGTTTAGTCCCAAAGAAGTCACACTCAATTCCCTTCCTTATTGCTTCTTAAAACCTCTCCATATTTACTATGAAGTTGTTAAATCTGAAAGGGTGGTAAATTTTGGTCTTAGTAAACAAATTTTCAATCCTCATAGGAGTATGGTTAGAAATTCCAGGGTTTAGGAACTTTGCTGTGCTCCTTGAAAAAATATTTAGCCATTCCGTATTAACCATTACCCGATCCAATTTTTTTCTAATGTGTCAAATAGAACTTTGTTTATTTGACCAAGTGAATCTATGACCTTCAAATTTCATATCTATAAGTTCCGCTTCTTGCATACAATCAAACATATCCAAAAAGTAAAGTAGTTGAGTAAGTTCCAATTTCCTTCCACTTCTGATCTGAATAGAGTTGTGTTAAAATCTCCACTAACTAACCATGGAGCATTAATCGAAGCCTTAATTCTTCGTATAGAAGACTAGAGATCAATTTGTTGAAACATAATACTGAAACCATAGACAAAAGTAGCTGAAACCCTACAATTTTCCATTCTAAAGTAGATCTCAGTGTGGATAAACTACTAACTGGAATCCAGAGCTTTCACCTCCAAAAAATCCCCATCATAAGCAATAATAATCCTTCCATAGGCATGACTTTAGTGATTCGTAAGAAACTACCATTTACTACTAAACAGCCAAGTTTATTCAAATTAACTTTTCTAATTTTGGTTTCCAAAAGACAAAAAACTAGAGGCTTTTCTTTTAGAACAAAATTCCTTACCGCATTAAGCTTCAAAAGGTTATTTATTCCTCGGACATTTTATACAATCAGATTCATAAGATATTACTTTTCCTTTTGGAGCGCTCCTGTTACTTTTCCGAGAGATAACTTGATCAAATTTCTCCTCTAGAATCACTCTATTCTGCCTTTCATCCTTCTGTTGACTTTGCTCATTCTCCTTCTGTTCATTCTGTGTGGGATCTAGAGCTCCTTCACTGGGATTAACTCCACTGGTCTCCAGAACATTCTCCCCTTTGTTCATTAGTGAATTTTGTTCATTAGGTAAATTTTAAAACTTTCCTTCTGACTGATTTATGGGGTAGATGTTGAATGGGATGGGGAAGAAGGATGGGCTGAAATAAGTTGGGGTTGGGGAGGATAAGAGGGTTTAGGGAGTGGAATTGGGGAAGAGGTTGTTTTGAAAGTAGAGAATAATGGTGGGAAGTCAATCTCCATTTTAAGATTAGAGACCAACAGAATATCAAGGAAAGAAAAGGGTGGAGATATTTCAGTTCTAGAGTTAGGGTTTGAGTGTGTAGGCGAAACATGAAAAGGTAGTACTAGTCCCTTTTGGATCAGTGGATTTTACCAATAATTTAAAATCGGACTGATCGATTTGATTAAAATAAATACAAACTGACCCTATTTTCGATTAACTTGTGAGAAAAAACTAGTTGGTTTTTAGGAGAAAACTAGCCTCTTTTCTAAGAAAACCAGTCATTAAGCAAGAATTTAAGAAGTATGTGGGGCCTAGCTTGACTTTTGCACATCAACTCATGCATACGTGTGGTTCAGCTGCAGTTTTGTATGGCTCTTTGTTCTCGCACTCTCTAATTTTAACATTTAACCCATCATTAATGCAAATTGAGGATTTGTACAAAAGTTAGAGATTTTTAATGATAGATTTTTTTTGAATTTTTAATGAATTATTTTTGAACTTTTTAAGTCCTTTACATATTCTAACTAATAAATGATATCGTTAAAATTTATATTCTTTATTTATCTCTTTATATTTTAATAAAAATTTTGTTTTAAATTATTATTGTAAGAAATGAATAAATTTTTTTATTCTAAAAAATATTAAATTTATTAATCTCACTATTAAATTATATTTTTGAAATTTTGATTCTTTATTTATCTCTTTATACTTTAATTGAAATTTTTTAAATTTTTATTTAAAAAATTAATTATTATTTTATCATAAATTTTTTTAATAAATTGAATTATTAATTAGTATTTATAAGTAATTTTGCTTAAAATAATAAAATAATTTAAGAATATGTTAAAAATAATATTCAAACTATAGAGAAGTATGTTTAAAAGACATTAAAAAAGATAAAACAAAGTTAGAGTCATTTCTGTCACCTTTCTTTGAACATATTTGAACTTTTAAGAATCTTTAAATAAATGATAATATAAAAATACAAATTTTATTTTTAATATTATTTTAAATCTTATGTTAGATTTAAATTTAATTTAAATTATTAGATTTATTATTAGTTTATTATATGTTAATAAGCGTTATTAATGCATTTTATTTTAATAAATTATTTTATCTTATATTATATTTTTACTTATTCTTATAATTTTAATTTTTTATTTATTATACATCAGTTTTATGGCAGTTCAATACGAATTGACATTTAAACCTTAAATTTTTCCTTTATTCGGTTTAATATTCGGTTTGATTTTTAAAATATTAAACTTTAAAGTGAGCTAAGAAGTCAATTTTCTCCTGAATTTCCCAATTATAATGCGATTTATCCGCTTCAATTTTAATTCACGGTATTCTCCGGTTTTTACTTGGTTTCTACTATATGGCTTTTGGTTTACCGAAACAATTACCTAATAATAACTAGTGTGCTAATCCCAAAGAAGTAACTTTCAGAAACTAATGAGCTACAATTTGCCGCTGACTAACGCGTTTTCCATGTCTCATATTGCAGGTTTTGGTAATAAGTTTTGTAAGGTCACTTATGTATCTTATGGCCACAAGCGGTTACCTTACCTTACCTTACGTTTGGTTAGTATTTTCAGGGATGAGGATAGTATATAAGGACGTAAAAATTTTGTCCTTTGTCCTGTTTACTTGCTGTCCTCATCTATTTTTGTTTCGTCTTCAGAGGACAAGGACATAAATTTTTGTTCATTCCTAAACTGAGGTACAGAAATTCTTGTCCAACGGACAAGATTAAGAAAAGACGAAAATAACCTCATGTAATGTCTTAAACCTAAAACAAACAATATTTTAATTAATTAATAATTATATTTTTAATTAATTAATGATAATATTTTAATTAATTAATATTTTAATTAATAAATAGTTATATTTTAATTGATAATAATATTTTAATTAAATATA
>JANQBM010000221.1:17604237-17619528 GCA_025594535.1 Erythroxylum domingense | reverse complement strand
TTAATTTTGAGAAATTTGTATTGAAATAATTGTACTGCGTTTTTGGAAATGGGCCCAAGTGGCTAATAAAAGTTTTTGTGATTTTTCATTGTGTTGTAATGTGTTCCGCTTTCTGTTTAAATAGATAAAGCGTTTTTTAAAAGAAAAACTGATCACACATAAGTGATAAGTGTAAAGTGTTTAATAAATAAATAAATAAAATTTTCATACCGACTTTTGTTAAGTGCCAAGTGATGTGTTAAGTGATGTGACACGCCACCCTCGCGGGGCACGGATTCGGATATCACTGTCGATATCGGGTTCGGGTTCGGTGGGAGTGGGGTGTTACATATGGAGAGGACGACCTCTTTGTTATTCATTGTGTAGGAATAAATAGATACATTAGGTATATACAATAAAGGTAAGGAGCATTCTAATCTAATCAGTTACAAAGGAAGGTATTTTGGTCAAACACAAATTACAGGGAATATTGTAATGTACATAATTACAGCATAATCATAGGGATATGGGCATTAGTCACGTTTATATTCTACAACCACAACTTCTATTAATAAGCACCTATTTGAGGATTTGAAGCAGAGATTTCGACAAGGTTTTCTTTCATTTACACTATCATACTGTTTTTTTATCATTTCAGAGGACAATAGTGGAACGTTTACCTGAAAATCAACCACAGTGACTAGAAACAACTGCTTGAAAAAAGTAGGCATCCCAGTAGCCAATTCTCACCTCCAGGGTTAAAGAAAGATTCATGTGATGGTAATTTGGAATTTAATAGCTTAGGCCATTTAAGCAATGCCACTAAAATTGCTCCACTCACGCACATTATTGTCCCCAGAATCTTGGCTATACTTTTGTTCTTCGAATGTTCAGCTTCTCAAATCTAACCCATCAAGACTTTAAGGACACTTGAAATTCTTCGCTGAACCCAAAAGAGCCATGTTTTCTATGATTTATCTGGGTGTCCTATAAAGTTTTTTCTAACACTGATTTATCTGGGTGTCCTATAAAGTTATTGTCTTTTCACCATGTTGTTTAATATAGAAAATCACTTGAAGGTTGGTGGCTGTATTCTATTATAAGTACTAACTAAGTCATTTTATATACATATAACAAATCTACAAGTTTCTCATATTTACCCCAAAATGGTTGCAACTACGAAGGTGATTGTAGGGACTAGGTTTGTCAATGCACTTGCAGCGGTTGAAAAGGCTAAGTACAGACCTTCAAAATAGGCATTTTGATTGCAAGTGACTCTGTATAGCATTGTAATAAGTATGATTCCCTTTAAACATCTTACAATGTAACCATGAAAAAGAGAGAAATGATTCTAGTAACAAACCCCAAAAGTGAAGCCACAAATATCCAACCAAAGCCCTTTAATTCTAAAGATGATGTACTTGAATTTCTCCTATGTATAAATAGGTTTCTATCATATATATAAGAAATGATAGAGAGACACAGAGGATTGGTTAGTTCACCTCCTTGAGAGATAACCTAAAGTTGCAATGATCAAAGTTGCTATCCCTTATCTGTAAACAACAAACACCTTGGGATTCAACCCTTGTAAAAGAGCAGCTTTGGTGATCTAGGCCGGCATAACCGAATTGTAATCCAACCATTGCCATAGTTGTCTTGTAACTTTAAAATACCTCCACTTAAGAATCCTTTCCTTCCTACGTAAGAAAATGCTCAAGCATGCATACACGAATACATGAAAGATATAGATGACACTAATACAGAAGACATCAGACAAAAGACATAATGAGAAATATCAAATAATTGACCTAAATAATTATTAATTATTATTAGCATCTAATGTTTTGTCATAGACCAAGCTATAGATTTGAATCTAAATGAGATAGGGACTGACTCCACTTTGCATTGGTGGCTTAGAGTTATCGCTTTACATAAAATGTTGTTGACATCGCCTTTTCTTACTCTTAATGTTTGTTTTTCTTTCTTTTTTGTCTCTATTCTATCATTGCATTTTACAGACACTTTATTAATTGCCAAGAAATGGAAATATAAATCCCATTTAGTTATATAAACAATTGGATATATAATGTTATTAAAAGAAGAAACAACGTCAATTGTGATTAAAAGCTTAAGAGTATTATTGACACTAGGCAAGTTTATATACACAACATATATATGGCGTACAAAGATAACAAACTATCCTAAATATGATTGCAATCCTAATTAAAAAGAATAAATCAAGGAGAAGACGAGGGAGTAAATTAAGCAATATTTACAGTTGATATTATCTGCAATAGGTAAGCATAAGATTAGGAGAGAATGTCTCCTTATCATGCCCCCACAAGATGGACGATCGATTAGTGGAACCAATCTTTGACATAAGCTCATGGAACCGAGTGCAAGCAATCAGCTTAGTAAGAGTATTAGCTAGTTGATCGTTGCCGAAAATGTGTGACAAATGTAGTGTTTGACTTTGAACATTCTCATGAACAAAATAGTAGTCAAGTCCTTAATGTTTTTTTTTTTGGGTGGAACTTCATATTTGCAATGATATATATAGGTAGCTCCCATGTTATCACAGTAGATGACCGGTTTATTTATGGGTAGATGTCCTAGCTCACTAAGTAAGTTTTGGACCCATAGGACCTCAGCAGTAGTTGTAGTAACAACTCAGTACTCATCTTCAGTTAAAGAGTGAGCAAGAGTGTGTTGTTTGCGAGAACTCCAAGATATTGGATTTTGACCCAAGTATACAATATAACTAGCTGTAGAAATATAGTCATCTTTATCAACTGCTCGGTCAGCGTCTGTAAAAGCATGAAGAGTAGTGGGCGAGTCGCAGTGAAGGAATAAACCTTATGTAGTAGTCCCTGCAAGATAGCGTAACATTCATTTGAGAACAACCCAATGATCTTCAGTAGGTTTGTGCATGTATTGAGATAACCTGTTTATAGCAAAAGAGAAGTCAAGTCTAGATAATTGTATCCATGGATAACAAAGACATCCAAAGCTATGGAGTTTGAGATAACTAGGTGTGTGGCCATAGAGTTTAGAGTAAGGGGATTTAAGGTCAAGTGTAGGAGTAGGCATATGATTAATTAAATAGAAAGCAATAGCAAAGGCAAGAAGTCAATATTTTCATGACATAGAGGAATGAGTAAGGGGGAAAGACCGGTTTTAACAATATGACGGTGACGATGCTTCGAAGATTCATTATGTTTGGGTGTTTGAGGAGGAGAAGTAAGGTGAGTTATGCCATGAGACTCAAGTGTTGGATCTAAACAAATATATTCACCACCATTATCACTAAAGATTGTAATTATGGGGCGTTTAAAGAATTTTTCAACAAATAGTTTGAATTTATTAAAAATGACAATAGCATCATTTTTGTGTTTGAGAGGATAAAACCACACATAATTGGACTAATGATCAACAAAAATAAGATAATATTTGTAGCCATCATAAGAAAGGGTGGGGGAAGTCCAAACATCACTAGAAAGAGCATCAAAAGGACCACGAGATTGAATAGTATTTTGATAGAATGGCAATTTGTGGCTCTTATCACAATCACATGAATTACAATGATAAGAAACTGACTGTGGAATATTTAAATTAAAAGCATTGCTAATATGAAGTAGAATGGAATAGGATGGATGTCCTAATCTATGATGCCAATCAGTAGTAGATGTCAATTTGATAGAGTCAACGATAAGACGAGTGGGATGCCATTCATAGATTCCAGATAGTTGAGCCTTGAAGAAGAAGTGCCCCCGTGCCAGGATCCTTCACAAGGAAGGAATTAGGTAAGAAGGTGATAAAAGTATTTTTATCATGATAGAATTTAGAAATAGAAATAATATTGCGAGAAACGGAAGGCACATGAAGAATATGATTAAGATGGAATTTAGTAGTAGGAGTAAGAAGAGAAGCTGAACCAGTGTTTAAGATAGCTAAGCCCGAACCATCTCCAATAATGAGTTACTCAATACCATCATAGGGGGAGTGAAGAGCAAGTTTTTAAAGGTCATGAGTGACATGATGAGTAGCGCCACTTTCAAGGAGCCATCCATTGGAGGTGGATTCGATAGCAGTGGCAACATAGGCATGAGGAAATGGGGATTGGTATTCTTTGGCGACAGGGTGAGGTTAGGCATGGGGAGGAACCGCCGGCGGTTTGGAGGTTTGAGAAGGTGGCATGGCATTTGGATATTGGTAAAGGAAAATGGGACATTGAGAGACATAATGACCTTGGTTCTAGTACCATTGACAACATCCTTCGAAGTTTGAGAAGGCCGAATAGGAGGAAGGTAGTTGATTGGTTTAAAGTGGGGAGAAGGTTGACATTGGAGAAGGAAGGACATTTTTTATAGTTACGATTTTGGTGTTTGGCCGCATAGTTAACAGTAGCAAGGAAGGTATTGGATGAGTTAGTTTTGTGATTGAGGGAGAGTTGACGGTTGATGAGTTTTTCATATAACTAATCAAGCGATCGGAGTTTCACGGCTTTGAATGGCATTTATGACACTTTCATAGTCAGGATCGTTGAGTTGATCAAGAACTTTGTCAATAATATCCTCGGGATCAAAGGGACGTCCAAGGGAGGCTAGTTGGTCGGTACAACGGTTGATGTCTTGCATATAGTCAGAAATCGAACAAGTACCTTTGGTAATATTGCGAAGATGATCTTTGATTTGTTTAAGATGGCATTTGGAGAGATTGGCATAGGTCTTAGCAAGAGTTTGCCAAGCGTCATGGGTAGTTGGACATTACGAAATGAGAGGAACGACTGAGTTGGAAAGCATGCTAGTAAAAGCTCTAAGAATGAACTTGTCTTGACGGAACCATATAGTGTAGGCAGGATTAGTAGTGGTTATATCATTTACGATAATGGTTATAAAGGGAGCAGGATGAGAACCATCTATGAATTTACGTAGGTCATAGCCAAAAAGGGTAGCTTCAAGTTGAGTTTTCCATGATATATAATTTGTGGGAGTGAGTTTGAGCATGTGGGAAAGGGAGATGATGATGAAAGGCCCGGTAGGTTCAGCATTTTTAGGGACAAGAGATTGATCATTAGTTGCCATTGAGGAAGAATAAAGGTGAAAAAGTCATGGGAAGTAGAGTAAGAAAAAAAAATGGATCAATGCTCTGATACCATAAAAGAGGAAACATTATCAATTGTTATTAAAAGCTTAAGGGTATTGTTAACATTAGGCAAGTTTATATACAGAACATATATATGGAGTACAAAGATAACAACTATCCTAAATATGATTACAATCCTAATTGAAAGGAATAAATCAAGGAGAAGATTAAGGAGTAAATTAAAAATATTTACAGTTGATATTATCTGCAATAGGTAAGCATAAGATTAGGAGAGAATGTCTCTCTATCAGTTATTAGGATTAATTACATTACAGAAGTCTTCTTGTGTTACCAAACATAGAATATATGTTGTCATGTAGTATATATGTAAGTCTCTTTATCAATCCTTGTTGTTACTTATTTCAAGCTGTATTATTATTATTATTATTATTATTAACTCCTTAGCAAAGAGGACTCTAATGCTGCTGCAATCGATTCTTGCATGCAAAATCATGTCCTAATTAGATAGACAAGAAAAGCTGTACTTGATGGTTTTGGAAGTACTTGGAAATAGAATCAAAAGCCATCTTGGCTTTTGATCAGTAAAGTTCTGATGTTGTGTGATTATTTTGAAGAATTGGGCATCAACCTAAGAGAACTTGAAACTGGTAAATAAGCGATGTATAGTGCATATTTTTCTCAAGGTCAAACATATATACTCTAGGAATTTTACTCTCAGAAAAATGCTGATTTTTTTGTCAGAATCCATTTCCACTTTTATCTACGCTTTTTATAGATGACGCACCTCCGAGTTTCGGGGAAAGTTTGTCTTGAAAGATCTGCACATTTGTTTATTGATCTTTTACAATTTTACTTGAAGAAAACAAAGGTGTAAAGGTTAACTCATTAACATTCTTGAAAACAAAGGTCTAAAAGTTACTGACTCATAACATTCTTGGAATCACAGGTCTAAAAGTTACTGATTCATAACATTCTTTTCCGTGCCATTTGATTCACCAGCTAGAAGTGGTTGTTCCAAATCATGCTTGCAACTTCTTCCATCTTTAGATTCGTCTGTGAATATATCGTCGTTCGGAGTTTGCTCGCGGTTGAACTTTGGTTCTGTTTCGTTTTGGGTATCTAAAATGTCCTTAGCTTTACCCCATAGCACAAAGTATAAACCAGTTACTACACCAACTGCACCAATTAAGCTGAAGTGTAACAAGAATAGATTTTAGGGATATCATAGAAAATCGAACAAAAACATGAAAAATGTGAACACACATACATGTATATATCTGTACTCAACTAGGTAAATTGGCATAAATACCTTCCAGTATAGATCTCTTCATGCAGAATCGGGGCTGCCAATATTGTGACTATTACAGTGCACACTGGATTAAACATGGCAGAGAAGAGTGGACCCCTTTGTGAAATGCACCAGGCCTGGACAAAGAAGGACAGTCCCGATCCTATAGTTCCCTGTCCAATTTATGAAATAATAATAATAATGTAAGTTCGTAGGATACGGATTATTTACATCATTTGTAAATTCCACTTTGAAACTGAACAAGTTCATCTGTACTACATACTGAAAATAAATAAGAGAGGATTTCTAGGTCAGAATGCACAATCCAGGCATTAAGGTCGCGCTCTAAGAATAAGGTGAGGATTGCTGATTGAATCGCTCCCATGAAACACATCCAGGCTGATAAAGATAGATGGTCAGGATAGCAAGCAGTCATATGAACCTGTTAAGGATCGAAACTTAATGTCAGCGAATCGAGAGCTAAACAAGTGGCGAACGCATATAAATGTCGGTTACCTGCAAAATCAACCACAATGACCAGCAACAAGAGCTTCCGAAGAGTAGCAGACAACCCATCAACCATTTCTCTTTTTCTAAGCTGAAAATGAAAGCATTAAGTAGCTTTGGCCCTCTGAGCAGTGCCATTGAAACAGCTCCACCTACACATAATATGGTTCCCACTATTTTGGCCAAACTTCCAAAACTTCGTACACTGATCTTCTCTAGTCTAGGCAATTGAAGAACAAAAAAAAAAAAAAAGAGTAAAACTCTAGAAGTTAAGTGTCAGAAAAGATGAAACAAAGACTCGACACATCAGAATGTCATAAACGAGTTTTGTGCTTTTACCCGAGAATTGATGCCAGAACAAACGTGATTGCGGGGACTAGGTTACCCATTGCACTTCCTATTGACGACGAGGCAAGATATAGTCCCTCAAAATATATAATCTGGTTGATAGTTATTCTGTAGTACATTAGAGTTAGGAATGATCTGCTTGGTACGGTTTCAACACTCGCCTTGCAATTTACAAACAACCAATCCAAAAGAAGTGAAAAAAAGAAAAAAGAATATTCAAGCTATACGCACCCTATCAGTGAAGCCAAAAATATCAAAGAAAAGCTTCGTAACCCCAATGAAGGCCCGCCAGATTTTCTCCTATAAACAAAAGAAATTTAATGATATAACAGCTCGTATAGCTTCTGTACGAGTATGTGTGTCTGTACCTTGAGAAATAAGCAATTGGTGCAATGGCCAAAGTTGCTACGACTTGTCTGTAGACGACGAAGACTCTAGGACTTGTTCCTTGTAGAAAAGCAGCCCTGGAGATAAGAGCAACAACTGCATAACAGAATTCCACACCAAACATGGCCATTGTAGGCTTATGTCCATCTAGTCCACCCATGGTTCCACTTTGTGATCGCAAACAGGAGCGAAGGTGGCAATGGAGGCACTACGATGACAAAACACAGTCACATAAATATCACCCATTTGCTCCTAGGAAGCCACTTAACATGATAGCTAACAAAGGTCATGATTGGTAGTGACTGTGTGACAGCAATGATCCTTACAAAGGTCATGATCGGTGGTGACTGTGTGACAGCGATGATCCTATGTTCTTAAGATTAAACTAGAATTTCAACCAGAACATAGGTAGATAGCGACAGAGATTAGGCTTCTCCGAAATGACCAGACTTATAGCAAACAACCATTATTAATTGCAAGTGGTTTATTTGTCTGATTAAGTTGGTAGAGATTTCCATACCGAGAGACCTCAAGTTTAGACCTCTGGCTAGACTGGATAATTCGAAAATAAATTTCCTTCCTTAAGATGGTCTTACATTGGAGCACTAACAATTTATCTTAAACCTTAGGTTTTTGTTTCATTTAAAGTACATTACATAAAAGGTTCTCTACAAGGAAAGCATTAAACAGCTAACAACGTAGGATTCAAGTTGACAGTAATACAAAACATATATAGGATGAAAATCTCATTGGATCTTTAAAATTTAGCCAATACATTAATGACGAATCCAAGGAACCAATTCATGTGGCCTATTTAAGGTGCGTATCTCATTGTATTTGAATGGGTAGAGTTGGCACAAAAAATGGATGGCAGAAGTGCTCTAGCAGGTCTTATGACCAACCAAGTTGAGTTCTCCAGATTTCCTGTTTTTAGAGATCTTTAAGTTTTCTCCCTGCTGTATGCATCAATACTGTCTCCTTCTTACCCTTGTGACACATTTTTCCATTTTTTATTTTTTATCTTAATTTTAATTTTAAAAACTGATTAATTTATTAAAATTGTTTAATTATTTATAAATTAAATTTTAATTTTAATTTTAATTATGAGTATTAATTGTATAAAAAATTAAAATTAAAATAATTAAAAATTAAAAATTAAAAATTAAAAATGAATTTGTGTCACAAATTTGACACTTAAATCACGCCTGTGACATATTTTTTTTTTGTTTTTTAATTATTTTAAGTTTAATTTTAAAAAATTAATAAGATAAATTTTAAATTTTAAAAATTGATTAATTTATTAAAATTGTTTAATTAATTTATAAAATAAAGAAAATGTTAAATTAAATTTTAAATTTTGATTAATTTTATCGTTATTATTATATTAGCCTACATGTATATTAATGCAAAATTAGACATCTTGTATGACAAAGTTTTTTTTTCAGAGAATGCTTGTAAAATCTAAATAAATTACACAATATATTTAGAATAATTTATTTTGATTTTAACAACTTGTTTTAATTGATTAATTTATTAAAATTGTTTAATTAATTTATAAATAATAGAATTTTATATATAAACACTAAACAACTAATTTTACTAAACATCTTTAATAAATAACTGATGTTATCCGCTAATCAAATTAGCTGATATAATCAACAATCAGTTGTTGTTAATGTTTCTATGGTTAATGCAATGTCTACGACTTCCTTCATGCTTTGAAACCGGTGCCCCAATGCTTTGATGGCTTGATGTACCCTATGTTAATAAGATCCTTGAGCTGCCTTCTTAGTTCTGACAGTTCGAAATCATTCTATATGGCGAAAATGCTGGTAGGCTATTGGCTCCAATTCCATCCGGTGGTCTACCGCGCGTCTAAACGGAAGTGCTTTTGACAACTACTCTGGCATGATGTTTGCAAACTTGTTGAACACTTGCTCAATCGATCCGTCAGGCAGTAGATTGCCTGCTCCTCAGGTGAGACTAGAATCTACTTTTGAACTAGAGCCATACTTGCCTGCCACCCTTTAACAACCTATTCCCAGCTCTTTCAGTAGCTCCATTATTCACTCGACCCCTAGACAAGTATCTATACAAGATTTTTAATATATAAGATGTTTAATATTGCATTAATATGCATTTGTGTTAATATAATAATAATAATAACTTTAATTAATTTTTTAATTTAATTTAATGTTTTTTATAATTTATAAATTAATTAAACAATCTTAATAAATTAATAAAATTTTAAAATTTTAATTTTTATCTTACAAATTTTATTTACAAAATTAAAATTAAATAATAAAAAATTGAAAATTTTGTCACTGATATAAATTTTGTTTTTTTTCATTTTCATTTTAATTTTATTTAAATTTTAAAAATAAAAATAAAAAAATTTATTATTGGTGTGACTTAAGTGTTATGCCCGTGCCACAAAATTTGTTAGTAACATAATTAAAATTAAAATTAATTCTTTATTAAAATAATAATAATATAATTATAATTAAAATGATGAAAAATAACAAAATAAAAAATTTACGGTCGTGTCTTAAGTATCATTCCCATGATACAAAATTTGTTTTTTATCATTTTAATTTTAATTTTTTATAAAATTAATAGTAACATAATTAAAATTTTAATTTAATTTTTATTAAAATAATAACAATATAATTAAAATAAAAATAAAAAAGTGTTACACAGAGAATCTACACTCGTTTTATCTTTTAACTCAAAGTGTCAACTGTGCATTCTTCAGCTGCGTGTAGTTATCTTGACTCTATGCAATTTGCAATATGGACCTGTGTTTCGTATATGCTATCGGAAAAAGGAAACGAAATAAAATATTTGCAATGTGTCTTTCAATCTTTCTGTCAAACCTTGAAGTCAAAAATGACGTGTGCAATTAATGATTGTGTGTGTTCTGTTAACTTAAACGTTCTAAAGGAAACAAAGATGTGCCCGATTTCCTTGTGAATTAAGTAGAATATATACAGTCACCATGTTTTGGAAGTTAGCCTACTGACAAGATAAGACAATTATACAAGTTTGTCACTTTTCGCTTTCCAAGTCGGTATGATTTGGCACTGACAACTTAAGTCACTAAAACAGCCAGGCATTCACTGGAACGAACTTCGTTATGTACATATCTTGTTACCAGGCGCCCAAGGACTGACAGGACATCCGCCATCTTCATAAATATCTTACAAGTTCTAGAAGATAACCAACCCTAAAAGTTAACTTAAAAAAATGGGAGAGTTTATGAACCCTGCAAATTTTACACCAGTCTTTTTTATTATGAGACAATAAAACTGTAACATTTCATCATGCTTCGCAGTTTAGGTATCAACAGATTGGCTATATACTAAACCTTTCTTAGCTTTAGGCGAACATTGCAATACCGACATTATCACTTGTAGGCGTCGCATGTGAACTTGAAAGAGCGATGTTAGCTCTGATATTAATTATTATAAGTTTTATCGGAAAATCAATCTCAAAAGTTAGTTTAAAGAGTAAGAGAACCCATAAACCTATAAATTCTACATTAATTTCTTTTATTACTAATGTGGGACGATTAAACTGTAAGAAAATAATAAAATAAAATATATTTTTATTTTTATAAAAATAAAATATAATAAAATAGGATTCATTTTTAATCTTATAAAGAACAACAAAAAATATTCAATTTTTTATTTTTTATAAAAACTAAAAAATAAATAAAAATAGAATTATTTTTAATTTTACCCAAAACTTATAAAATACTAAAATTGACCTGCTTGTTACGCACATAAATACATCATTGTTTAATGGTACCATATTTTCTACTGTGGTTGAAGTAAAATTCTATTGTTGCTAACTTATAAAGACTACTAACCAAGCTCAAACTCCTTGTTTCTATGTCTATAAAATTATAGGGATTCATGTTTCGGAATGACCTGAGAATATCCTCATGTTTTAAAAGATAAATGATAAAAGATAACACGCATATATCGGCGAGTGAAGTGATCCCTCCGAGTATCAAGATTGTACTATGTTCTACTGATCGTATGCTTTTATTGCAAATTTTATAATTCGATAAAATTTAACACTTTGAGAAGATTGTTTAATGTTTGTTAATCGAGTTAAAAATTGATATTACATGATTAGAAGGTATATGATTGATTAATTACAGTAAATATCACTTAAAACATTAAAAAATGGTAATATAAAGCACATTGGTTCTATTTATCACTTAAAACATTAAAAAATGGTAATATAAAGTACATTGGTTCTATTTATTGTTAATTGTCACTATTAAACACTATTTAATATTTTGGATATAACTTTTGATAAAAATATGGGTTAATTACAAAAAAATATCAAACATTGCTCACCAATTATTGTCTGATCTTCAAAAAGTGGCAATTAAATATTTAAAATTTTTAAATTATAATATGACGTTAATGCTTCTATTAATTTTGCTAATGTGGCTTGTCATATGATCCAGAAACCTAGCTAATAATATATGTCAATTAAAATTAACACAACTAATGAAGATTAATGAAATAACATTATTTAATTATATAACTAAAACGACGTCGTTATTAAAAAATGACGAAGCTTGGCTCCTAAATCAATTTACATTTTCACTCACATTATTGAATGAACAATTTTCTTACATTCTTTTCAAAAAGAAAAAATATGTTTACATTAAGTAAAAGATAATTAGAAAGAATATTGATATGTTTTACATTAAGTAAAAGATAATTAGAAAGAATATTGATATGTAAAATCAAAATATTGATAGAACAAAAAGATAAAAGTGCATAACAAACATTATGTTATTCAAGTTCAAATTCAAAATTACCAAATCACTCCTTACATATTAAAGCTGTTTTTTATAATTACAAATCAGTCTATAAGTCAAATTTCTTCTCTATTTAATGTAATTAATTGATAAAGCCAATGCTAATTTCCCAAGCAAGCAAATTTTATTTCTTTCCTTAGTTGTGAAAAACTACTTGTTGCCAATTTCAGTAAATATATTCAATAATCTAATGTTCCAGATTAATTTAAGGGTATTAGAGTTTTTTACACCAGGAACTATACGTTCGAAGTTTTACATGCAAGCACCATTTCATATTAATAGACATTAGAATACTATCATCTTCCTCCATAAAACTGAAATAATAGTGAAAATTTCAATATATTAAGTAGGGGAGAACTTTAGTTATGGGATGCTATGTACAAAGTGACTTGAAAGGAGCAGCATCTTATAGAAAGTGAAAATGATAGTTTATCTTTGGAAAAGATTTATCTTTTTGAGTATATCCTGGCCTAATTTAAACATACATAAATGAGAGAAGCCACATGCCAAAAAGTAAATTCATAATTCACTACGTTCTGTACCAGTTGCCATATTAATTAGCTCCGGAAACCACTTCCAAGGACCAAAATAAATCGGGGCAAGATCCATAATAGAATCTGCCTGCAGCTTCTGACAAGTCATAGGAAACGAAATTGCGCTTCAAAATATTGCACTGCATTAAAAATGTGCTCTCGTTAAACAAAGAACAATTGTGAATTTCCAAGTTACAAGTACACAAACCGAACTACGCCTTGATTATTCATTTGATCAGATAGTCTAAGCAACACAATTAGAATATCGTTTCATAGGAAGATTCTTAAGGAAATGAGAACAAAAGGGCTGAACTTGGCCCTCGTTGCCTCATGATGAAGAAAGGGCCGAACTTAGATTTCTTCGTTGTAAATAGTGTCCATCCCTAATCAGTAGTATCATCTTCTATTGCTTTTCTTATGAGTAACTATTTCGGGTTCGATGACATACCAATATGACTACTCTGTCGTCATCGAATATTTAAATTCCAGTAACTATATGAGCTAGTAGACTAAAAAAAGTTACAAAAAATTCTCTTTGTTTAGCACCGTTTCTATTTGAACGTCTAAGACGAGCCAACCCCTATTTCCTCCTTAATTGGCTTGGCCCTTCATAAATATATGGGTGATAGGTTCAGAAATAAATTTCTATGGCTGTGGACTATGTATCCCAGATAACAAATAAGCTTAAAGTACGTATTTTCTACGGTCTCTAGATCCAAAATCCAGCTACATCCCCAACTATAAAGATGAAAAAAAAAAGGAGTCATTCCTAGTGTGGTAAAATACACGAGTCTCGCTGTCAGCAGTGTTTTAAGAATTATTCTTTTAAAAGATTTTATGATTTTTTAACTATGAGGCATAAATTTATTTATATTTTTGTTTGAAACATCAAAATTGAAAAAATATATAAAATCTCTTACTCCTCACACTTTCCAAGATTCCAGTTGGAAAAGATGGGACATAAACCTGTAGAGGGACTGGCTTGGTTTCGTTTCCAATTGAAAAATTTTTAAATCATAACATGTTCAATCTAATTTTATTTTTAAATTCAGATTTAATCAAATATAAAAATTTCACTTTTAAGTCCCCGTATACTTTTAATTTCTAGAAGTCATTTATAATATAAATAAAGTACTTAATCATTTAGTAAGTAAAATAAAATTTAAAATTTCTTTTAAAATAAAAATATAATTCATGACAATAATCTTTGCAAGTTAATAATAATAATTTTGTTGATAGTCCAAAATAAATTCAGTCCATTTGATCTATAAGTGAAAGGAGCCAAAATCTAAAAGTCTTGAAATTTATTTGGCCAAAGAATTCATGCATAGAGGAATCAATTGAGAAGTTCAGGATTCAAGAATTCCAAACAATTAATAATTAACACGTGTTTTAAAGAAAAATAGTGTAGGGAGGTAGTTAGCTAAAAGATAAGGGAATGGATTAAGAGTTAGATTCTGAAGAAATATATGGAAATTTAGAGAATGATGAAAGGTAGTTAACAAAAATATGGTTGAGTGCGTTAGAAGTTACGCAATTATAAGAGGCAAAATTATAGATGGTGAAAGTTAAGGAGATGGTGATAGTTAGTTAGTCATAGCATAAAACTGCTTGAGGATGAGATGATTATAAATTTACCGGCACCATAACGAGGAAGGGGCTTGACAACCCAATTCCCACATCTACATAATCAAAGTACAACAAAAATCAATCTCCAGAGAGATCAATCAGCGTATTTCAAAAATAATTTGTTATTTTTTTAGCTTTATTTACTTTACGAATTCATCTTTGTTATATCAATTTTTCTTCTCTAGCTAGTGAGTTTTTTTTGCAACAATCAATTGTTTTCTTCAATCCAAATTTCGATTGGTTTGGCATTTTTGGTAGCTTAGAATTCCACTCTCCAAGTTTTTCAAAGCTCACTTATATAATTGATAGAAGTCAGATACAAATTATAGGAGAATTCCTCTTTAAGATCTTTGCATTCCTCATTGATACTAAACAATTTGGCATATCCTATAGGACTTGATGCAGGAACAAGAAATGGAAAAGAAATCACTTTGCCTCTAGTCCTAGAGGAAGAAATCGTAACGACCATAGGTGTAATATCCTGTCCCCATATTAAGGGTTAGGACCTAAAATTTCAACGCATGTGAGTTTAAAGAGAGATTAAGGAAATGCATTTTTCCTTGCATGAGCATAATGTTAGCATATATGCACATAAATATTGAATCTTTGCACAAAAATAAGTGTACATGCATTCATTGACAACTTCTGGGCATGATTGTGTTTAAATGAGA
>JANQBM010000221.1:17582499-17604137 GCA_025594535.1 Erythroxylum domingense | reverse complement strand
TTCCGCACTTTTTGTATAAATTTGTATTTCGAAACAACTAAAGTGTATTTGTAAATGTGAAAGGGGCCTAATGGTTATTGTAAACATTTGTGTTGATTCAAAATGGTTATGAAATAAATTGGGCCCGATTTGGTTATGGATTATTGCGTATCATGTTTGTGGTTAAAAAAAAATATTTATACCGATTTTCTGAGTGATTGAGTACTTTAGCACGCCACCCTCGCGGGGCACGGACTCGGATATCATCATCGATGTCAGGTTCGGGTCTTGTGGGAGTGGGGTGTTACAATAGGGAATGAAGGATTGGTATCACAGATGGTAGAAAATCTTGGGAAGGTACCCTCACCTTTCGTTAACTTCCTTGCAGGCGAGAACCACTGCAACGAAATGAAGTCAAATGTAGCCTTTGTAGTTAATGTAATTAAAGCCCTAATAGAGAAGGTTGATAAATTATTCGCCGCTTTAATACAATTTGTTGGGAAAAATTCACCTATTCTAACAAAGTAGATCTTTGAAAGACTCAGGGCATCTCGCTCCTATTGTAATAAAAGTCAGAGAATGCAATTGCCTCCTACTAACTCCCGCTGTAGACGAAAGATCTGTTCCTTCACATAAAAGAGAAGATAATCCTATCACACCTCCTCGCATTATTCTAGTTAATGGCTGACTTATAATCATGCTCTAAATTCTAGATAGATAAGGATTTGGTGGGAAGCTGAAGCTAATGGACCACAATAGGTTTGGGACGTAACATTGCAATTACAAATCGCAATCCCATTATTTACCTACCACAAATGAGATTACAAGTTGATATGGAAGCAGTCAAAGAAGTGGTTCAAGAATGACACAGGCCTGGTTTAAGATAGCTTGGTAGTTTTGAATTCTACAAGCCTTATCTATAATAGATTAATCAGGAGATTTTTTTTCTCGTGGTGATAGAATTCCTAAATTTAACTTGCTTTTTGATGAATATGATCAATCCCCTATTAAGCACATTGCTAGATTCATTATACAATACAGAGAATTGACCAATAATGAAAACTTTAATTACTTTAAGCTTAGGATGTTCCCAAATTCTTTAACAAAGGCAATCTTTTTAGAGTAGCTTGAAAGAGTGGTGAGAACACTGACATACTTATCACTCGATTCAAGAAAATAAGAAATTAATGTCAGATCGCACTTCCAGAAATTAAATATATGAAGTTAGATTAAAGGGTGTTGGACACTAAATTGCCGAAGAAAATTTTAGGGCATAAAATTTTGTGATTTCCATATCTTGGCAGCGAAAGTATTAGAATATGAAGATCTCCTTAGAAAAGAAGGTCACTGTAAGAAGAATTTATTAGGCACTTATGTTACTAAGAAGAATTCTTATAATTTAACAATAGTCGAAGTCAACATCTTTAGAACTTACCTTTACCGTTCCCTATAATGCAAATCCTTAGAATTTAAAAAGAAAATATTAGCTTCGTCAACCCAAGTTTAGTATACATTTAATACTGCCAAAATAAAGGATATTTTTCATTATTTATTACAAAAAAAGTATAATACATTTCCCCTGGAGCATTAAATTCCTACAAAAGAGGAAATTGGAGGCATAGATTATTACAAGTATCACAACACTTGGAACCACTTAACATATTCATGTTGTAGGTTTAAGAGTGTGATCTAAGATCATATCAATAAAGGAATTATAATGTTTGCTGAACTTAACTAAACTATGCTGATAGATGAAGATCAGTTCCTACCAATCATAATTATTAACATCACTAAATTTAATTTGCACCTATTATTAGATGTTAAAAAAAGTTGTAAAGTGTTGAAAATCATTTGGGGTTAGCATCAAATTGAGGAATAGCTTTTGTTCTTAAATATAATATCAACTTTATGAATTAGGGCCAGAGAATTCTTAGGATTCAAAAAAAGGTAAAGATCTTAGGGAAACATAGTTCACTCAAGTTTACAAGAAGAGAAATGAACCTAGAAATTTTAGTTTTCAACATAGGCAACCCAGATTCATGGTACCATCATGAGTGCTACCATCTTGACATTAGCAACTAGTAAGACATCTTCAGAATCCGATACCCTTAACTTGAACTAAAAAAAGATAGCTTTATTGATATAGATCATCTACAAAGGTTGAGAAAAACAAACCAACACTAATGGAGGAGCCAACTTCAAGAAAATCAGTTCATGCAAAACTTTTTTTCTTTAAAGAAAGTACTATAGGCCCTAACGAAAAAAAAGAAAAGATAGAAGCCATTAGTTAAAAGCAAGATAACAAGCAAGTGAATTCTAGATTCCATAGGCAGTCAACTAACTCTAAAGACCAAAAAGAAGATTCCGATGAGTTCATTACTACTGGAGAAATTCTTATTCAGGTTCTATGTACTTCTTCGTCCATGAAACTTCTAGCGTGATTTGGTAAACCTAGTGCAAATAGGCTAGAATTCCCCCTTGAGAAAGGTGAATTTAAGGTGTCAGCACTAGAAATGGGGCCAGTGTTGACTACATTCTTTGTTAGTAACACTCATGCTAGTTACCAAGCCTTATTAGGGTAAGATTGGATCTACTCTAATTATTGCATTGTGTTGTCTTTACATCAACTTTTACGTTAATGGAGATGAGATGAAATAGAAATAATTTGGGCTGAGTCATAACCATTATGTATTAAAGTTGATGCGATGGAGGATAAATTCTACAAGAATCATGTACAACCAATGTAAATTCAGAAGTCATACTGGTAAAAGTAAAGACAAGAAAAGACGAAAATAGATGCTGAAAATTTCATAAAAATAGCCACCATTATGCCAATTCCTAGGCTGATAAAGGTTCCTATTATAGAGGAACATAATAAGTGAATGCTCACAAGAAGTATCGATGGCAGCTACGACAGTAGAAATCAATTATAAAATGAAGCATATTTTAGAGAATTCAAAAGAAATAAATCGATGTGATAATGCAGAATTTGTTCTTGAAGCAAATGAAGAACCAATAAAGATTGATGATGAAGGTGAATGAAGAAGTACGTATCCATTGCTATCTATCTTCTAGAATTCTTTAATAATATAGAACTTCAACATATTTTGTAAGGTGAAAATTAGGAGGTGAATGAACTTTTACAAATAACATCCAAATTGAAAGTGTTTGAAGACCTAATCTATAAATGTATTATAGTACAACGAAGATCTCACCCATCCATTCATATGAAATGAATTTCACTAAAAGTGTTTAATAGTGATAAAGAAGTCACCAACAATTAGGGGTCAAAAATCAAAGACTTTTTATAAAATCCTAACAAGAAAGTAATATTCAAACTTAAGTAACAATCAATCAATTTTATGATGATTGAAGGAATTCTATTTCGTTAAGGAAATGATGGACTTCTATTGAGATGTCTTGGCATGCCTGAAGCATTAATAGTAATTCAGTAAGTTCATAAAGAGGTATATGGAGTACATCAATATGGAATAAAAATGAGGTGGCTTATATGTCGAAATGGATATTATTAGCCAAAAATCCTAAAAGATTGCATATAATATGCTAGAGGCTATAAACAGTGTTATAAGTACAGTATAGAAGAATACAAAGAATTCTAGCTTCTAAGTTATATCGATCCTGTTTGGCAATTAGCTGATTGCATTAGATGTTAGCTAATTCTATCAGCTGATTGTATTAGCTATTTGTCATTTGATGTTTAGTAAAATTAGATGTTTAGTATTAGCTGTTTATGTGTAAAATGACTTATGAGGACATGACTTTAAAAAAATTATAAGGGTATGAATATTATATATCTTATTATTTCATTGAATATTCTTATAGGAATTTAGATTTTAGATATTTAATTATACAAAAATTAAGTTTACAATTCTAATAAAAAACATAGAACATATAATAATAATAATAATAATAATAATAATAATAATAATAATAATAATAATAATAACAACAACAACAAAATAAAAACAACAATAATAACAACGAAAATAATATTACTAATAATAATAATAATATCAATAATAATAAAAATAATAATTCAACGTTAAATTTTCTATTAATATGCATAATGTAGCAAGTTACATTATATTAGTATTTTTCATATAATATTATGAATTTTATTATTTAATAAATTAAAAATGACTTATAAGGACGTGATTTAAAAAAAATTATAAGGTCGTGATTAAATATTTAATTTTACAAAACTTAAAATTTTGACAATAATAAAAATAGAATAAAAATTAAACTTTACACAAAATTTACAAATGTTTCTAACCTATAACTACATAAACCCCTCCTCACCCACTCATTAAAACCAAGAAAACGACTTATCCATAAAAGAAAGGAAAAGTTGAACATCAACTGCTTATTGAGGATACAAACGAGGGTAAGTTTGACTTTTAATATTTAAAAGTTCAGCTGATTGTTGAAAACGCTCCTACATAGGAGCGTTTTCAACAATAGCTGATTACGTTAAATAAGCTGTTGGAGAAGCTGTCCATCAAACATGTTTTATAGCTGTTTGAAAAGTCAAACAGCTTATGACAACCAATCAGCTAAAAATATAGCTGATTGGTTGTCTACCAAACGAGCCCATCATATAGTGAAGACATGGCCACATAGAAGTTGGGCCATTGATTTCAGTAGAAAGATATATCCACCAACCTCAAAAGGCTATAGTTTTATTTTGTTATCTACAAACTACTTTACTAAATAGGTCCCACACAATCTTTAAAACAAGTTGATAAAACAGATGTAGCCATATTCATTAAAGAATAAATAATTCATTAGTTTGGAATTCCTCAATCAATTACAAGTGAACAAGGGACTATGTTTACATATCAGGAAGTTGAAGATTTCATTGAAGATTATGGGTAAAATTATTGCATTTGACTCCATATGATGATCAGGTTAATGGTCAAGCCAAAGCATCTAATAAGATAATTATTGAAATTCTGGAGAAAATGTTAGAAGATAATCTAAGAGAATGGTAGAAAATTTTGTTTGAAACTTTATAGGATTATCATACTTCTATGTGTACTGCTGTAAGGTTTTGATCATCTGCCTTGACATATAGATATAAAGATGTTCTTCTGATGGAAATAAGGGCTCTATACCTAAAAATAGCAAAACAAAACACCTTAAGGACTTCCTAGTATTAAAAAATGACAGTAATGGAGTTAAAGGATTTAGATGAATGCGAATTGAGGCATTAAATAATATGATGATTCAAAAGGGAAAAGTGGAAAAATTTTACGAAAAAAGAATCCATAGACAATAATTTCAAAAAGGAGAACTAATGTGAAAATTGGTCCTACTCACTAGGATAAAAAGATAAAGAATGGGGTAAATGGTCACCAAATTGGGAAGGACCCTTTAGAATTTATAGGGTTTTTAGTGGCAATGTTTATTGGTTATCTAGATTGGAAGGTGAACCTCAAAAGAATTTTATTAATGGAAAGTATTTAAAACCTTATATACCTACCTTATATGCCTAAATTTAGAAAGTATTTAAACCTTATGTGTTTACATTTGAAAATCAAAGTTCAAAGCCCATTTAGGAAATAGCAAGAAGTTAATAAGAACAAAGAAGTTTACGATTGATCTAAATTAAAGGACCTAATTTCACCCTATTAATTAATTCATGACAGTTGATCATCTTTGGCTTGCTACACCTACTGCTTCCAAAAGCTAACCTCATTCTTTTATAGCACCAGTAATCTCCCCGACTCAGCTTCTATCCACTTAACTTTATAAAATTTCTGGTTAAGCTTCTATCAATTTTGTTTGAGGGCTTCTTAGTTTTCTTTGACAAATTTAAGGGCTCATTCATGCTCAATAGCTTCATTTTCTAAATAGTCAAATTAATTTTTCAACTTTTGAATTTTGGTTAGAAGATTCTTGCCTTTGGTCTCTTTTGCATCATAATTCATTCTACATTAATTCGAGAGACTCAACCTTTTTTAGTAAATAACTTGATTATGGTAAGATTTTTCAAAGAATTAAAATACTTTCTCAAGTTTGCTTAGAAATCCCTAATAGTAGATAACTAAATTGTGGACCTAATATATGATAACATAATTAAAAAAAGAAATGCATTAAATTTCAGTTAAGAATTGCAAACTATATGATCAGTCTTAAGGAATGCTTAACTCTCGATCTTTCTTCAGAGTTGAGCATCATTGTAACATTAGATCGAAGGTCAGATTTAAGAAACTCGAGTTAAAGACTTCTTCCAAGGTCATTGCAAGTCATAAAAGAATTCATTAACATATTAGTAGGTTAACATATACAATAAAGGAATTCTTGCCTAACCTCTAATGAAGAATCCTCAGTGGTTTTTAGGTCAAAAGAAGTCTTGATCTTTTTAGATTCTAGTTCTAATGGGAAAAAGGAGCATCGAGGTTAGAAATTATGTGATCTGTAAAGAGAGTAGCTCAACCAAAATTTATAATGGAAATAAAGTTTAAACTAAAAAAGGATGTGACATACCATCACTAACGTCTTCAACAACCTTCCCAGGAGTAGAAGAAGTCCCTTCTAGAGGAAGAGTGTCTTCATTAGAGGGTTTGATGGTTGCAAATTCTTTGAACAATTTAAAGGATGAGCGAGTGGACTTCCTTGCAGAAACTCATAGAGTTGGGGTTTTGGCTTCTTTGAATTATAAGATACTGGTGACTTCTCTTTGAGTTTTCTTTTAGAAAAAAGATTATGAGCCACTTCTTTCTAAGAAGAAGGCTGACTATCTTCTTTATTTTCAGTGTCCAAGATCCTAAAGTCTATAAATGAGTAGGATAATTTTTTGAAATTAAGAATACATGAGTAGAGGAATACCTTTTAAGGAGTATAGAATTAGATCGAGGAATTAAACTCTAAAAGCTCTTAAGCCACTAGGAGTGGTAATCTTCAGTGTCAGCCATACTGGCAGTAATAATCTTACATTTTAAAATGTGATAATGATTGAAAATTTCTTGGAAGAATTTGTTTTTGATAGCATTTACTTCAAAAGGCACCCCTATTGGATAGTCTTAGAAAGGTACAGTAGAAGGAATTCCTATAAATAGGCTAAGTTTACTACTCTATAAGTAAAGGAGATACATTTTAAAACCTAAGGCCATAATAGAAGGTTAGGTTTTAGGGCTTTGTTTCCAATGATAATAAGGACTCTAGGGTTAGTATAAACTAAGAAAAGCTTTTCATAGAGAGCTAGCTAAGAGGACTTGGAAGTTTTAAATATTTTATGCAGTAAGATCTTTGGAGAAGTCTCTAAAAGGATTCAATTAATCCATAAATTGGAAATTTAGTGATAAAAAAAATACTAAAGATGTCTTTGGGAGACTTACCATAGAAACTAATAGACAGTTGAAAGCCAAGAAAATTAAGAAATCTAAGGTCAAAAAATGGTAGACCTTCTCTATTCTTAAGCTTAAGAAAATAAACAAAAGTCCAACACTAGACAAACCATACACACATATTAAGGAGTTGCAAAGGAAGATTATAAAGACATCTCTTTGAATTTGCATATAAAAATCCCAAGAAAATAGAGCCTAAGACAAAAAAAAAACTTACTAAAAGCCATTGTTTTGCAAAAAAGAAGGAATTCCATGCTAGCTTTATTATTAACAGGGCAAAAAACATATCAATTTAGGAAGACACAAATGAATTTCACATGTTCTTCTTTAGATATAAGAATTTTTGAAGAAGCATAGCTATTTATTAGTCCAGAATAAGAGCATATAAAAATGCCATAATTTGAAGTAGGAATTTCTTCAACTAAGCAAACAAAGTCCTCTTTGATAACAGGTAATCCAGTCAAGAAGAATCTGTATTTCAAAGAATAGAAGAAGCATAACCAAAAGGGAAGATAAATGAATTACATAAAGGATTCCAAAATTTCATAATCACAGACACAAGATTAAGCTCATACTCAATAGGATTCCCAGAAAGAGCTCTTAATTGAAGAAGGACTTGCCTCTTCCAGGCCAAGTGATATGATGGGTATAACCTATCTACCTATTTAACCCATTGTTTTACATTCTTAGGCCATGGTTCTAAGGATTCAAGACCCTGGAACAAAGTGAACTCTAGAGAAAAATTGGACTTACTTATTTCTCATAAATAAGTAAGTAATGGATGAGAAACATCCATAAGCGAGGGAGTCCTAACAGTAAGAGGAATGCCATATTCATAGTTGAAATTTGGACAACCTTTCATAGTTTTGAAAATAAGAATTCAAATGTTAGAATTAACTAGTTAAAGGAACATTAAAGCATAAGAATTCTTTACCTGATTCTTATGAAAGGTAGAAGGGACTCAGGTGGAAAGAGACCACTTCAAGTTGAACAGCCTATAAAAAGAATGGAGTTAGGAAAAATCATAGGGATTTTTGGAGAACTATAGAATTAGATAGATATGTTAGTGGCATTTAGCTCAATAAAATACGTTGATAAGGAAGAAAAGGCATGGAAAGAAAAAGGATAGTTACAAAAGTCGTAAAAGAAGAACGTAGGAGTTATAAAAGAGAATAAAAAATTGATTGAAAGATACGATGACAATTAAAGAAGTAACGAGAAGCTTTTATGGTGTAGAAACGGTCTAATCCTAAGGGAATAGTAAAAGGTGAGAATTTAAAGGGGGAATAGTAAAAGGTGAGAATTTAAAGAGATTTACATCTTCTGAAATGAACAAGGATTTCAAATTTAAAAAGATTACAATGTAATTTTTGGATATAACAATTCTTATTTGTAAAGGATTGTTTAAGATTAAAGAGACTTTTTATAAGTGGTGCTACTTAGTTTAACTAGTTAATTTAGCCTAGAGTCCTGCATGCTTTTTTTAGTGAAATTTGAATTCTAATTACGAAATCAAAGGAACTTTTATCATATGTAGGGGCAATTATTAACAATCTAAAATAAATTTATCTCATTTGACTCATAAATGAAAAGAGTCCAAATCTAAAAGTCTTGAAATTCATTTGGCCAAAGAATTCATGTATATGAGAATCAATTAAGAAGTTCAGGATTCAAGAATTCCAAACAATTAATAATTGGCATGTGTTTTAAAGAAAAATAGTGCAGGGATATTGTTAGATGAAGGATCGGGGAATGAATTGGAAGTTAGATATTGGAGCATAATATGGAAGTTGAAAGAATGATGGAAGGTACTTAAAAAAATATGGCTGAGTGGGTTGGAAGGTAAGTAGTTTCAGAAGGCAAACATCCTGAGCATGGAAGTTATAGCACAAAATTGCTTGAGGACGAGAAAATTATAAATTCATTAACACCATGACAAGGAAAGGGCTCAACATCATAACTTCCATATCAATAAAATCAAAGTACAACAAAAATCATTCTCAGAAAAAATCAATAAACCTATTTCAAACCTATTTTGATATTTCCAAACTTTATTTACTTTACGAATTCACCTTTTTATATCAAATTTATTGTATATCTAGTGATTTCCTTTTTGCAAAAATCAATTATTTTCTTCAATCTACATTTCATTTCATCGTATTTTAGTATTTTTGTAGCTTGAAACTCCACTCTCTAAATCTCATTTATATCATCGACAGAAGTCGGTATAGATTCTAGGAGAATTCTTCTGTGGTATGCTCACATTCTAGATTAATATCAAACAAATTCCTATAATTCTAAATAATATAAGATTTACATAAAATTAACTAATATAAAATAATTATTTAGTAATAATTATAAATTAAAATAATTATAAATCGATTATAAATAGCATGATGGATTGAATTTTTTTTTCTAATTTTTATAATTTAAAATCAGTTGTCAAATTTTTTGATCTTAACTTTTAAATATGTAGTCAACTCATATATTTATTTTTAATTTTAAGTCCTTTATTTTTTAAATTTAATCATTCCAGCAAAATGGATTGAGTCATTAATTTGTATTGGCATAATGAGGTGATACGACAATTCCAAGGTTACTAATCATTTTGAGCATGATATCAAAGTCGAGAATAATTTCCTACTACTAATCAAATATATTTTCAGAAAAATATGAAATTAAAAATATTTTTAGCAATTAAATTACAAATACTTTAAAAGCTAATTTGTGTTCCATGTTACCAAATGAGTAATACAACATGGATCATTGTAATCAGAAAGAAAAAGGAAAATGTATTTTCGCCAACTCCTTCTAGCATAATTGGTTGGCCTGATAAAAATGAAGCAAAGAGTGTTGTTATATCAGGATAAATGCTGAAAATTGGACCCAAAAACAAAAGGGAAGAACAAAAATAAGTTCATACTTTCGTGATGAGAATCAAGAACACTATCAGAAATTATAATTTATATTGTATTTAAGTACCAACGTAAATTACACATTTAGCGTACCTACCAATGAAATAATGTCGGAGAAGGATGTTCACAAGATATTATGCAGTAGTAATAACATCATCCATAAAATCAGTACAAGAAAAATGAATATGGCAGATGTAAGTAACATCAAATCTTAAATCCCAACTAACACCAAACAAGATGATATATTTATCACACCTATTTCTTACAATTCGAGTGAAGGATCTTGATCAGCCCCATGGTTTTCACTCTCAACAGCCTGAAATAGACACGTACCTGCGATGAGAAGACCTTACGTCTCTGTATGTCGTATTAACATGAGTTCAGTTATATGTGTAGTGGGGATGGCACTTGCGATCACTTAAAATTCTATAACTAAAACTGAAAACTACAACAGAAAAACAAAAGTAGAACCAAATAGCCCCTACACTTTTTCGTATTTGATTTCCTAAAGCCAAGATCACTTAAAATTCTATAAAATAAATAACGCATAAATCATAGTAAAGAAATTTGTACCTTATTCTGAAAATTGATCACAGTCTTGTTGTATCCCAATGAACCATTTCTAAAAGGGCTCATGTCAACCACAGTAGCCGCATAAGTGTCCGGCCTCTAACAGTATACATAAACTGAGTTAAGAGAATTCTGTAACTATTAAAAATACAAAGAGGGTTAGGTCAAGGGTGCTAGCTTTCTTAAAGGTTAAGTCTATTTATAATAAGTTTTGAAACTTTTGTAATTAATTGAAATTAAATTTTAATTTCAATTAAGCATGAATTAGAATTACTGATAATTTTAATTAAATACCAATTATGCCCAAATAAAATCCAATATCTCATATTGATACTTATTTATTAAATATCTCATATTTAATCATAAAGTTTCTCAAACTTTACAATCAAGTCTAACTTAATTAAACTATATTTTCTCTTTCAATCCGTTCTTTATGTGTGACCCATTAGGTTTCCAAATACGTTGACGATGGATACAAACTATAACTCTAAATCCTATTTAGGATTAGATAAATTAAACTCTTTTAATTTATCTTCTGATTAAATAGTTTTTATCTATAGATCAAGATTGACATCTAGCAACACATTATGACCACCAAAATACTGAATGTCAAAGTGGTTTTGACTAACCTTTCTGTGCATTTTTTTGTATAATTCAATCCTTTCATTATGCTATGTTCTGATTAGACATAGAGTATAAAATTAATATCTACTTTATTTTGAGTCCAGTCATGTTAGTTCTCCACCATTAGCTATTGTTAAATTAATGATATTCGTAAACTATTTACAAAATGTCATTCTACCTCTAATGACTTCACAAATCAATAATAATTGAGAATAATGAAACATTTTTCCTAATTACTTTAGAGTTATCAATCCTATATTGATCACTCAATTACCTTCATATAGTTTATACTACATCCAATAACTACTGACTAAATTATCCTTGATTAGAATAAGTCATAAGTAATATCAAAACATGGCAATCCATATCCAAGATAACTTTGGATATCTCAAATCAAATGATCACTTACACAATCTTCACAATGAGAAATACAAGAAATGTTCCAAATAGATTCCTTATGTGTAGTTAGTTCAGTGAACTTGTTATCTAACAAGCACCCACACATTTGTTTAAGTTTCTCCATACTTTAGTCTTTGAGATTGACTACTTCCTTTATAAGAAAAAATAGAACGTATGCTAGTCTTTTTATGTTTTATTAATATCTAGTCTTAATAGAATTAAGGGATAGTAAATAAATGCAATATGAATCTCATTATTATAATCTCATCATAATTTTATTTTCAATGCATAATTATCCGATGGACTTTATTATATACATCTAAATATCTAAAATATAATGAATGCCTTTAAATTATTTTGTCACTATACTATAACTAACTGATTGGCTGTAAGGCATAAACCAACAATCTCCCTCTTACACTAAGCCAATTGTTTAAGTATCTTATCCCATATCACCATATGAGGATCATGCTACTATTAGGACATTGGCTTAATGAGAGAATTTTATAAGATTCGTCATAATAAACACTTGCTTAAATTTTACAACTTTCATATTAATTATCATTATGATTAATAAAAATTGCCTAAGTACATCCTTAGATCTTTGATGAGACCTTAGCTTCTTTTACATGCCCAATGGCTCTAATGTTCCATAATGCATTACTGTCTTAAATAATGCAATGAACTATATCAAATTCATTAAAGAACTTGTTAATCCAATTAATCATTTCCACTAAATGAAAATTGTATTATGGCTTAATTAGTAACCATTGCTACATTGAAACCTTTCTAATCTTAAAATGATATTGTTCTAAGAAAAATAGACCATAATTAGGATTTAATTCTAAAATTGATATCCATATAACCTTGAATTCAAATATCAACTCATACATAAAATAATAAATATCTTTAATACTTCACTGGTATCAGAAATGTCAAATACTAAACATCTTTAGTATCTTATTTATATAGTTGGACTAGAATAAGTAAACAATAGATCTAATTCCCATAATTATTTTTTTTTCTTTTTGTATCCAGTATGAATTGTTCTTGGACTAAAAATATGAATTATTGTTCTCTCTATGAGCAACATATCTTTACATAGTCCTACTAAGAGAACAACTATACTCCCACTATTCTTCTAATAGACATGATAAATTTACAATCATCTCCAAAACAAACTCTTTGAATTCATAATGAAAATGAATCTTTCAACATGTCATACCTTTTCAACTATACATCAAATGTATCATCAAAGGCACCATATCCAGTTAGATGTATTGTCATGAGATTCGAACATTTCAAACTTCATCTTACTCCCACTACTTATCTTGAGAACAATTCTCCTATAATTATATATTGAAACAAACAATTTGTTTAATAGGTAAGATTTCATCCAATCTTTTGGATATCTCATAACCTTTTATTATGCTATTTAGTTCTAAACTTAACAGATAATAGCTTGTTCAACTAAGCATTACATCCTTAAATCATTAACTTCGATTCTTTCAAAGTCTTAGTATTCCATATCTAATATGAAGTCTTACTAATTGATCTAATCGGAAATATTAAAGATAATTCATTAAACTAGGCAATGCTATAAAAGAAATAAATATTGCATTATATAATATCTCATACTATAAATTCCTCCTTATATAAAACCACACTTTTTATAAATTTAGTTTTGGAGATATTCATTAGAGAATTTCATTCCTTATAGATAATAATTTTTTTTTAAAAACTCACCACATTGATCTCATCCAAGTGCTTTAGCATTCTCAATGCTTAATTTCTATTTAGATTTAAACAATTTAAACTTTTCAAAATTTTAAATCAACATTTCATATAATATATGATTATATTATATAAAGTCATTGTTAATACTGATGAAGTCTAAAAATTATCCTTATATGAATTGTTATTCCTTCTAATACATCACACGTATAAATTTAACAATTTAATAGCATCATCATCCTTTCACCAAAATTTGATTTGGTTATTCTTCAACTTAACAAGTTTCACAAGTTTCATAAGATTCATAATCAAAAGGATACATATATACTTATAAGTAACTTTATGATTCTCATCATGTTGATTTAACAAATATGGCATAAAAGGATAATCTCAGCTATCCAACTCTGTATTCTTGCTACTTATGTTAAGCATAAGTCTTTTTTGATCAAAGACATATAAACTATTTGTATAAAATTAGAATAATTACTTTTACTCTACAATCTATTTCTTATCATACACTGAATTTACAATAATATTAAATATAAATTCAATATCATATACCATAATCATGAACTAGAAATATATATGACCTCTATCATATTGCGTATTGGCAAGAAAAAGTCATGCAATCATTTTTCTTATAATGATAACTATTATCATACTATAACAAATGCCTTTAATTGTAGTCCATAATTATGATTTTAGTACAGTAAATTGAATGAAACAATTTGATCAAGGTATTATACCTTTCAACTTTACTCTGTGTAGCCTCTTGCATCTTGCTATCGTAATGATGACATACATCTTAAATGTTGTCTTCAAAGTTTATGGGAGATTAGTCAGTTCAAAATGTCAATAAATTTTTTCATGTATATAATTTTGACATATCTCTAAAACTTTAACACCAAATTCTTAATAAGGATCAATAGCAAAATTGCCTAATGGACATACAAATTTTTATCAAACTTTGAGAACTCTTCTTAAACATAACCATTTTATAAAAAATTTGGTTCACTAACTTATAACAAGGTAAATTCCACTTAGAAAAATATAAATGTAAAAAAAACAAGTAATTGATTATATGTCATTATTACCAAATGAGATTAGGACCTTAATCATGTATTTGGTTACTCCTACTACTTTATTTGAAATAACAACCCTCATTACTATTCGAAAAGATTACTCTAATCTTTCTAGTGGGTTAGGATCCCATTCAAATATAGTTAATCAAGAGTTTGCTCAACAAACCAACCAAACTTAAATTAGGTAGATAATAACTTTATCAATCACGTCTCATGTGACTCTTATATTGGTTACGTAACAACTCTTGTCAAAACATATCTTCTATGTTATTCCTAACATCGCCTTTAAATTTATGTAATCATGAGTTTGCTTATTCAAATCTCACAAATTTAGTTAAGTAGGACCTATAGTTATAAGACTAAATATATTCAGGTTAACGAGACCTTAATTTTGCTTAACAAGTGTAAATAGAACTTTGTTTTATTCTTCTAATAATAGAAGACAACAATCACGTTCTCACAAGGGTTTTAATTTTGTTCATCTCATAAAACAGAAAATTACATGTAAAATATCATACATATGAAACATACAATTTAACATACATAATATATCAAACATATATTCAAACATGCAACCTATGCATTCATAATCAAATTATATGTATAAAATATCAAACTTCTTTTAATTCTAATTGTTGATCTTCATAATCTAAAATAATATTTCTAGCTCTTTATATGATTAAATTGGAATAAATCCATTAATTCCTAAATATTTTAAATTCTTATTCCAAATAAAAAATTGATTTGATTTGAAAATAATTTTCAACTCCAATTGATAACTATTTTCAATTATCTTAACTCCTTTAATAAAATTGATTGAAAACAAATTTCAGTAAAGTATGCTGCTTAACTTTTATAATTTAGAAAAACTCATTTTTTAAAAATTGTGTCAGTAACACATTCTAATCCATTAGAAAAATATTTCTAATCTTATTAAAAATTACATTTTCTTAGTTAGAAAACTATTTTATAATATCAAAAGGAAACTACTTTCAAAACTAAATATAAAACCTTTTACTTAATTAAGAAAGACATTTATATTATTTATTTAGGGATTGATTTCTTAGTTTATTAGAAATTTTTTTTAATAAATTAGAAAACTAAATTTCAAAATTATTAAAGAAAGCTTATTTTTCTCAATTAATGAATAAAAAACTTTTTAAATTTTAATCAAGAACAATGCCTTTTCTAATGAATCAAGAAACTTATTATTAATGAATAAAGAAATAATTTCTAAACAAATAAAATAATTATTTTCTGAACAAATAAAATAATAAATTTATTTTATTTCAATCAAATTGAAATAAATATATTCAGTTTAAAAACCATCTTTCTTAACTACTTAGGAAAACATTTTCTTAATTTTACGGAGTTTAATTAATTAATTTCAATCAAATTAAAAATAGTTAATTTTAACTTTAGAAAAAACTTTTCTAAATTTTAAATCAATTTAATTATTAATCTTAATCACATTAATAAAAATAATTGAAATAATTATGGAATTGATTTTGAATTTAAAAACAATTTGAAAAATTTTGAGATAAAATTTAATTTATTCAATTTTAGAATACAATATTCTATACTTGACAAATAAATTTATTAGGATCACATTAATCCTATCTCCAAACATGCCTGGTTCTTGATTTAGGTTACATTAACCTTGTAACGTTACAAGGTTATTGTGAGTTCTTAATTATGAATTTGATGTATGAGTTGTGTTTATGGTTGTTTTTCGAACATGATTTACTGTCTATCTTTGTTATTTATATATGGGTTAGCTTCTTCCTAACGACCTTTAATGCTTCCCTCATCAAAGCTTCGTAACCATTTGATGAAAGGTCTTCAACATTATTTTATTTTAATTCATTTCCATTAATAGTAATATAGCCCAATATAGATAATAATATATTTATGTACATCAAGAACATAGTCATGTTTATTCTACTTTAAATTTTACATGTGATACAAACTGCACAATAGATTTATGAAATTTTAACAAGGGTAACTTTCATATCATTAGGCATATTGAAGGGTTACAAATGCTAAACTGGATTGCTTTCACTTATCATCGAAATTGGAGTTGAACATATCATCATTTTATTCTAAATTGACATTTGTAAAATATACCTCTTAACATTATTAATTAAGGAATGTCAACATGGCGCCTAGTTCCAGATAGCCCTAATTCATTCCGATGGGAGAAATGTGGCAAAATTGTCCCTATTGAAAAAATAAACAATGCAGAAAAAATCTCCAATTTATACACTAATCATCGTTTGCCTTCTATGGTTGATCTTTTGCTTCAAGGTGTTTAGTATCATCTGAACAACGTCACTTTCCTTATTATGTATATCTCATTTCCCTTTATAAAGCTATTATATATATTCACATTTGATGGTATATACTACATTGCTATTTTAAGCTTTCTTAGATCTCGAAGATTATATGTATGCCCATGGAGGTGGGAGCGATGTCACAATGGTTTGTAAAGGATTAGGAAAATCGATTGTTTTGGAAAATTCGTCAATTCCACAGAATTCATCTAGTCATTCCAATTTTTGTTCGTTTAACAGTTTACTAATATGAAAATATCTAAGTTCTATACTAATTGTGTTTTAGGTAAACCGCTTTGTACTGGCAGTTCACTTGGAGAATTTGTCTTTCGTACTAAATCTAGTGACTCATTCACTGTATCCTCTGCAAGTTTAACTATAGTGGAAGCACCATTGCAAGAGGGTGTGAAAAACGCTACACTTGAGGGAAGAACTATTACTGTTTCAATTAGTGCCTTCGAATGTCCAAGAACCCTTCTCAGAAATCTAGACATCAAGGACTCATTTACCTTTATAGACTCTCATGTCACTTGGAATCTAAAAAAATAGTTATATGAATGTCATTTATCGATGCAATCAACTGGGCTCAGCTTTAAAGTTAATTTATTATTGTATCTGTAAGAATTTGTCAGATAATCTCTTTATTAGTTAGGGGTCAAGTTGCGTTCTATTGAGTGTGGACTATTATTATTCTTGTTCTATGACTGTATGAATTATTAAACTTCTAATTCAAAGCCATATATCATATTATTATATTGATACAATTATTTAAAATATTTATAACTAATTTTTGCAATGTTAGTAAATATTAATGATTAATTAATACTATTGTTTAACACTTAAAATTATGTTGTCTGTGTTTTTTCAACAATACTTTCAAAACATTCAAAACAAGTCTCTAATAAAACATATCTTAATTATGATAGATTAGAAAAATGTTAGTTTAACAATTTTGAAAAATTTAAACCCTTTGGTGAAGATTTAGGCTAATGGTCACCAAATGTGTTGCAAATTACTGTAGAACCTTTGGTGATGATTTCTAGAAATTGTCATTGAATATAAATCATTTAGTGACAATTTTTTAATGTGTAATATTTAGTGATGATTTTCAAAATTCATTACCAAATGTTGATCTTTTGGTCACACTTCCAAATATCATCACCAAATAGTCACTTTTAGCGACAATGTCAAAAGCATAGCAAAAAACCAAACGCTTTTTCACTGATGATTTTGTATAATCGTCACTAATTGTGAATCCTTTGGTGACGATTTCAGACATTGTTCACTAAATGTTTAACAAATTATGGTGACAATTCCTGAAAAGCATCACCAAAAGTTCATTTAGCGATGAATTTACGAACTTGTCACCTATTGTGGATCATTTTGTAACGATTTTCGGTAATCGTCACTAAATGTTCACCATTTTGTGACGATTTTTGTCATTTTTCAGAAAATATTATTCCTTTTGTGACACTTTTTTAGTTAGTCACTAAAAGCTTAGTTTTAATGTTGATTTGTAAAATCATTGCAATATGATGAATTTTGTAGATGATTTTTTGAACACTGAAAAAAAACGTAGCTAAATGTCTTCTTTGTCGTAGTGATAACAAAACAAGATAGATCGTAAACTAATGTCCAACTATCAATTAATCTAGGTTATGGAATATCCTATTCCAACCATAAAATATCTTTTTCCAAACAACCAAACAATATTCAAATGTTAGGTTTAGGTAATTCCCTTTCCAAACACCCTTAATTTTTGGTCAAGGTTATACTAACCTCGAAACCAAAAGGTCTCTAAGAAAATTCCTAAACCTAAAACTAGAAACCCTAGCTGCCCAAGGTGAACCATCTCTGTTGTCGCCTCTGAAGGTTCAGTCGCCACTCGAATCTTCTATAGACTTCGACTTCTAGCATCTCCTCTGACCACTATTGTCGCAATTACATGCTTGACAATTTGCTACATCTCACTAGGTGCCGCACGCATATTCAAGTTGCTAGCTGCTAGAGAGAAGCATTTAGTTCATTGCCAATCATATTCTCATGACCAAAACCAATAGCCACATCGATGTTGTTTCTTGTCTACCTTTGATTAGTGTCGTCAGTAGCACTTCTATAAACATCTCATGGAGTCTAGCAAAAACACCTCTCACAACCACAAGTTCTAGGCATGGCAATTATAGCTCGACCAATTTTGTGGCCTAGTCATTTTTTCCGAAATGACGTTTTTTTGAATTTTTTTCCTTTAAAAAATTAATGGACGGGTTAGGCTGGCCCAGACATGCCTACAAGATTCCCAGCAGCATCTATAATCATAGGCCAACAAAAATTTCAGATAGCTTCAATTCTCATCCTTATTTTATGCTACTTATTCACAAAATCACAACCCGTAAAACAATACCTTAACATCCAAAAATCCAACCACACAATCTTCATGGTTTTCTAGATTTAAGTTCTTTAAGTCATTAATGAGGAGTTAAAATCATAGGAACCATAGGTTCCATAAACCCAAATATGGAATTCTTCAATTCTAAATGTGGCTATTGATCAGAGGAGGAGTAGGGAGTTGTATTGGGACATTCATCTAAATTTTTTAGATTCAATTTAATTTAAACATTTCAAATTATTATTTGAATTTAATTCGATTTTTAAAGTTTAGGGTTTGCAATTTTGATCAATAACAATCAAACAATTTTAAATCAAGTTATAGAATTAAAGTTCACTATGATACCATTGTTGAGAAATTAGGCCAAGATTTGATCTCGAACATAAGAGAATAATTACAAAAATTTTTCGTATTTGATTTCCTGAAGCCAAGATAACTTAAAATTCTATAAAATAATTAACACATAAATTATAATAAATTAATAATCTTATTTCGTACCTTATTTCAAAGTTTGATCATATTCTTATCATATTCCTCGAACCGTTTTTAAAATGGGCTAATCTTAACCACTATAGCCGTACAAGTGTCCGACCTCAAACAATATTCACAAAATGAGTTATAATATCTCTGTGACTATTATATAGAGGGTTAGGCCAAGAGTGCTAGCTCCCTTAAAGCTTAAATCTATTTATAATAAGTTTTGGACATTTTAGTAATTTAATTGAAATTAAATTCTAATTTCAATTAAACTTTAATTAGAATTATAAATAATTATAATTAAATATCAATTATGCCTAAATAAGATCCAATATCTCATTTTAATCCTTATTTATTAAATATCTCACATTTAATCTTAAAGTTCTTCAAACTTTATAATCAAAATCTAACTTGATTAAAATATCTTTTCTCTCTTCAACTCATTCTTTTTATGCGTGTGATCCATTAGGTTCCCAAATATGTTGACAATAGATATAAATTATAACCCTAAATCATATTTATGATTAGATAAATTTAAATGCTTTAATTTATCTTTAATTCTCTAGCTAAACATTTTATATTCACATATCATGATTGATGTTTAGCAACATATCATGACTACCCAAATATTTAGGAATGTCAAAGTAGTTTTGGCTAACTTTTTCATGTATAATTTTTTCGTATAATTCAATCCTTTTATCATATAATGTTTCAATTAGCTATAGAGCATGGAATTAATTTTTACTCTATTTGAGTCCAATCATGTTAATTATCCATCGTTAGCTATTAATTCAATTAATAACATTTGTAAACTATTTTACAAAGTGTTATTTCACCTTGGCCAAGGATTTTCCAAAATCAATAATAATCGAGAACATTAAAACATTCTCTGTAATTGCTTTAGGGTGATGAATCTAATATTGATAACTTAACTACCTCTATGTAGGTCATGCTACATTTAATGATTATTGACTAAGCTATCCTTGACTAGAACATGTTATAAGTAGTATCAAAACATAGCAATCCTTACACAAGATAACTTTAAAGATCTCAAGTCAAATGATAACTTATAAAATTATCACAATGAGAATTTCCTTTTACATATAAGTAATGTTTCAAATGAATTTCTCATATAGGTCAGTTCAGTGAACTTATTCACTAATAAGCACCCACACGCTTTTTAAATTATCTTACACTACAAGAAAATAGTGAATTAGGGACGAAAAATACCGACAGAAATGACAAATATTCTGTTGGTATCTAACATTACCGACGGAATAAGCCGACGGCCAAAAACATCGGAGATTCGACCGTAACTAAACTTACCGACGGAAAGTTTCTTTACCGTCGGTAAAATTATCGACGGAATAAAAACAAACCATCGATAATTTCAACTGAAAAGTTACCGACCGTCAGAAATTTTCTGTCGCTAATTTTACCGACGGTAAGTTGCTAACCCGTATGTAAAATTAGCATCGGAATGTTTTTAATACCGTCGGTAAAGTTATCGACGGTAAAGTTTTGTCCGTCGGTAAATAAGCTGACCTATTACCGATGGAGCATACTGTCCGTCGGTATAGTATATAGACAATTACCGATGAAAATTATGTATATTTCCGTGAGAAAATTTTTTTATTAATTTTTTCAAAAATATATATTTCCATTATATTTAAATTATAACCATCAAAAAAATATTAATAATATATATTTAATTAGATATAAATAATTAAATAAAAATTTTGATTAATGATTAAAAATTAAAATATCTT
>JANQBM010000221.1:17560118-17579709 GCA_025594535.1 Erythroxylum domingense | reverse complement strand
TTATCTACTATGCATGTGCATATGTAAATGCATGCATATGTCACTGTTCACTAGCAATTGGTGAGGGGATGTTACACGCAATCATTGTGCATTTCCCACATTTAGCGACCTTATTTGATAAACGTTGCCAATACATTTGGAAAAATGCAGAAAACGACGTAGTTATATTATTCTGATCCCATACATTTCATGACGGTCCTATATTTCGTCGCAAAATGTTATACTTTTGCTACGAAAACTAGACAGTGTCACAAAATGTACAACATTTTGCTACCAAATTGATAAATCGTCGCCTAATGCGAAAATTTCGCTACCAATTATGTAAAACGTTGCAAAAGCCAAACCATTTCCTTACATACTTAATTTTCTTAATTAATTAACATATATGAGCTTTTCCTACTATTAATAACAAAATATAAAATTAATCTTCTCACATATATATTCAATTGTTTTTTCATTTGCTTATTTTTTGGGAATGAGTTATCTTTAAATATAATTTGTTAGACATTGTTTTATAATTATATTACAATGTCTTGTAACATTATTATTATTTATTTTTCTAAATTACAAAAAGTAAAATGTTTAATATTGTAAAATACATTTGTTGAAATCATAATAATGATAATGCATAATTTTATGAAAATTGTTAGTAAATTGTTAGTCAAGTTTATTTATTTGAATGGTCAACAAATTAATTTCCAAATTGTTTTCAAATGAATAATTTAATTTATATGCCGAATTATCTTTTATTTGGAATAGGAAAATAAATATATTAAAAATTGTTTATGAACTAGTGGGCTTTATCGACGAACCATGTATTAGTCACTACATTTGACGATTGTCGACTAAATACAATAAATCATAGCAAATTAATTAATACTACTTCTAAACAACTACAACAAATAATAAACGACATCGTTTACCTAAACTAGAGAAACAACGTCGTTTTGTATTAGGTTTTCAAAGACAAAAACATAAAAGCCTACTCCATTCTCGTTCAAGCCGTCTTTTCAAATCCAAAAACCTCTCGTAGATAACTTTTTAGGTTTTGTTTTCTGTTCATCATCATTTAAGACCGATCATTCATTGAATCGGTATTATTCTTCTGTTCTATGTTGATGTATGAGTTATGTTTATGGTTATGTTTTAAAGATGATTTATTATCTATCTTAGTTATTTGTTTATGTCTGTCTTCCCACCGACGTTTAATGCTTACTCTCATCAAAGCTTTGTTTCTGCATTGATGAAATTGTTTCAAGAGTAGGGATGGCGATGGGTTTTCAACTCGGTTAATATCTACACCACCTGGTGGATATCCAAAAACCCAAACAGTCCAATGGATTTGGATATGGGTAGTAAATTGTAAAAATCAATGGATTTTAAATGGATAATGGATTGAGTTGTAAAAAATGGATATGGATATAGGTTGAGTAATACCTGAATCGAACCCTATTATTGATGGATTGTAAAACCTATCTACTTATTTTATGCACAAAAACCACAAGTGAACGGGTTGTGACTTGTAGTTAGAAAGAGTAGATATCGATCCCACAGGGATTGATACCCAGACACCACTTAATTTAGAAAAGACTTTGTTTAAGAAATAAAATTATTTAATGCAATTAATCTAGAAAATTAAATTAAAATTAAAAGACTAACGAAAAAATGGACAAAACCGCAATTGCAGAAAGTATGAATTCAAAGATTTAAATGCTAGAGATTACTTTTTCCGTATTCTGTCTCCCTCATATTTTATTGATTGAATTGTATCTCACCCTAGATTTCTGAATGTACTAATTACCCTCTCTTAAGGTGTAACTATTTGTCCCTAATTGAATTGATGGGAATCGATTGAACAATCTCTCAACCTACCCAATGACTCTATCGATTCAATTAGTTATTACACTATCCTGTGGATGATCAATTGGCTAATTGAGATCTCTCTTCTAATTATTCAAATGAAATAATAATTGTTAGTCTATAGGTCACCAACTCTTGTTGTACAATCCTACACGATTTTCATCTCACTTACTCTCTCGATTTGTAGCAAGATGACAGTTAAGAACAACAATTATCAAAGACACTTCATTCAATTCAATGTTGACAAAATAATGAAAAAGCAATCCCTAATATGAAATTAGCCTAACATAATCTCCATAACACCATCAACATTCAAATAATCCATCTTTACAAAGAAAGGAAGAGATTAAAATGGTAGTGGTTGAATAAGAAAACTCCTTCTCTTCTTTGCCAAAATCTGGAATTTTGGTGTTGATGTGCTATTTTGCCCAATCTTGATGATGATCCTTGTTTTCAATCCCTCCTTGATGCTCCAAACATGTGTTCTTCACCCAAGGATAGTCTTTCTACAAATAGGTGTGGTCTCCCTTGAAGAAGGGGGCTTAATGTTCTTTTTATAGTCCAAAAATCCTAGGTTTAATGAAGCCTCGCAGATTGCCCCAGATTACAATTCCCACGTCTGTAGGAATCTACATGATTCCCACGAGCGTGGGAATTACAAGAAAAAACATTATGTCGTGATTTCCCACGTCCGTGGGAATTTGCCTAATTCCCATGAACATGGGAATTTGTCCCAGGTGTAATACTCTTGTCTTCTCTTCTATACTCTCTTGTTCACCAACTTGCTTCCTCTCCTTTCGTACACAAAAATAAGCAATTCTTACCCTCAGTTAGCTTCCAATACACAAGAACATAATGAAAATCAAATTTAATGAAAACATGCAAACTAAATCCTAAACTAAAGCGATAAGCAACCATTATGCAAGAAAACATATGCTAATTACCTATAAAAAACATATCCTAATGCACACTTATCAACATCCCTACACTTGAATCTTTGCTTGTCCTCAAGAAAAATAAATACAACTAATCAATTCAACCACTTCATTTTCACAAAGATCAAAACATACAATCCCTCGAATTCAAATCACTCAAATATCAAGTTAATGCATATATCATGACTACTTTTTTCATTGGTGTACACAATCAAACTCACAATTTGCACAATCACTCAAAGGTAAGTCTAAATGCATAAATGAATTTTCCTCACAGTTTTCACTCATTTCACTCAAGTGTTTAAGGGTTAATGTTTCACTCAAACTTCCTATAGGAAACTACACAACCATAGGCTTGCTAATACGCCAATTCTCCTCTACAATGATTGCATGCATAAATAGATCAAAAGGACTAGTTTAGGGTTGTAATGTAGTAAGGGTTAAAGTGGGTCAAAAGAGAGGGAAAAAGGTAAAGCACAAGCATAAATAGAGTAGGAAGCATATAAAATAGGATAACATAACATAACTTCGAGAAATACACCACTATTCTGCACTTATTAATGCTACTCACTTGTCCTTCCTTTTTCTTTTTTTCTCATTCATTTTTTTCATTTTTCTTTGTTTCTTTTCATACATGGAAGAACTATGAGTCAACACTAGCATTATATACAATGTAGTCCACGGGTAGATATGTACTCAACTTATCTCGGTACAAATTTCACACAATCCCAACTAATATTGTACTTAATACTTTACTAAGTCTGTGAAAAGATTGGATAAGGGGGTTTAAGGTTTTTAAAATTTCAGGTGTTTTTAAGAAACAAAAGGTTAAGGCTCAATGGGGGTAGTAAGGGATAATAACGGGTAGGTCGTTTAAGCTAAGGGTTAACACAAAAAAGGGCCTAGATCATCTCTATTAAGCATGCTTCCAGTAGACTCAAACTGATTCAAAGCAAATTCTGAAGGTAGTAACCTAAGGGAGTAACACTTGACAAATAAATGAAATGAATATAAATGGAGTCATATGACTCAATCCTCACTTTAGCTCAATTGAAAACTCATTATGCATCTCTACACTACCTCATTGTTCGTATGACAATTTGTGATTAAGCTTATGCATCCAACTATGTTTCATCACTCTATATGATTCACTTTCTACTTAAAGGATCTAATTTAAGTTCAAGCATGCATTCAATCTAATTCCAACTACATGATAGAATTTTCATGGTAGTATTTATCAGAGTTATTTAAATGTAGTTCCATTGCTAACATAAAACACATACAATATGCCTAAATCACTATAAGAAAATCATAGATTAGGGATGAAAATTTACCAACGAAACAAAAGTCGACTCTATTTACCAATGGAAAAACATAGTCCATCGGTAAAAGTGTCATTAAAATTTTCATTTTGCAATGGTCACAATTGTTATAGATAAAGACGGAAGGAAAACATTCGCGCAATTTTCCCAACAAAATATAGCGACAACAAAAAAATTACCGTTGGTAAAGATTACACGAAAGCTTCCTGCAATTAAATAGCGTCAGAACTTTGCCGACAGAAATATTTTCGTTGGTGAAATATGCTTTGTTTAATAGTGATCGTCGGTTGTTTACCGATGGTATATAGTCCGTCTTTAATTTTTCCAATGGAGTAAACTTTCAGCGAGCAAAACATCACACATTATCGAAAGAAGGCTCTATCCGTCACAAAATAAGGCGGCAAAGTAGACACCATATTTTTGGTGAATTTGAATACTGACAAAAAATAGGTTCTGTCAGTAAAAGATGAGCTGTTCATTAATAAAATGATGTCGTTTGGTTTTAATCCAAACGACGTCGTTTAAGTTTTCTCTCCTCCATCACTTGCATCGATTATCTGCGATTTTGCTTGCTTCCACCATTGTTTTCTACTAGTTTTTCATCCCATCGTGTGTCATATTTAGGTTAGCTCTCTATTGGGTTTATTTGTCTTCAAAAAATGAATCTCATATATGGTTATATATGTGTATATCATGGGTGTTGGGTGGTTAGTTTTTATGTGATGATTGTTAGTGTATGCATTTTTTTGTGTCATTATTGGTTTATTTGTTGTTTACATGTGTTATTGTTGGTAAATAATGAAAAAGTGCATTTGTTTCGTGATTAGTTAGAGATAATACATATTGCCTATGAGTTGTTTGATTAAATGTCCCTTATATAGAGACTTCCATGTTTAGATAATACATGAACTTGTGTTATGTTAATTTGAAGATACAATTGCATTTAGATGTTGACAATGCTCATTCTACTTTTATGAATAATCATCCTCCCCTTTTGGATGCAAGTTGGGTAATATTGGGCGTGATCAATCAATTCATTTTATGAGTAGATTTGTGTCTAATGATAATTTGAATTTTTTATGATTATAAATACCTGAGCATTTAGGTTTTGAACATCTTTATGATATTCTAAAGTTACAATAACACTTTTATAATAGTTCTTAAGTATTCACAAGTAATCATTCATTCATTGTGAAGTGATTATGAACCATTAGCATTAAAGTGAACAAGCACATTTTATTCAAGTTGTAAAGAAAATTTGGCATTGTATCTCTTATAGTTAATTGATCTAAGAATGATTTAGGGTACTCTTCATCTTCAAGAAAGATTTTATAAAAGTTACTTTTTATTTAAACAAAGATTATTATAAGGATGTTCCTCTTCCCTTAGTTGAAAGAAGATTTCAATGGATTCCTAAAAGAGATTTGGGAACGTAGACAAGGTTTGATTATTAAACTATTATGAATTATTTTGTAATTTCTTTTTCGTACATTCTTTATATTATTCTTATTCATTTGAGATACTTGAAATTTAGAATAATCTAGTTATGGTTACAATTTATAAGGATAACGATTTATATAATTAGTTTATTTATATAATTGAAATACTTAATTTATAGTTATAGTTTATTTAATTTAACTTTTTTTTGTTTATATCTTATCCATTTTAGTTTATATATATCTTTATTATATTCTAATTATTTTTATTATAATCGAATTATTTCTATATATAATAATTATTTATATATAATATATATCTATATATAATAATTATCAAAATATAATAATTTATTGTAAAATAATGAAAATAATTCAAAATTTTGAATTATTTTATTTTATATTTTATCCAAATTTTGAATTATTTTTTTATCATTATAAGTCTTTTAGGCTCCAATCATGTTATTCATAATCAATACCTATAATGAATATAGATAATGAATATTTGAGTTTACTTATTTTCCTATATATTTGACGCAATCGTCTATAGAGTATAGGAAAGATTAGCACGTACACGTTATCGCGACTTCGTTGCTGCGGTACACAAAGTAGGTATACGACTACCTTATATTTATGAAGAAATATGAAGTCATTGGCAGCAGCATTGGACATCACCTGAGGCAATGTCCCTTTCAAAGCGTAATTCGGCCAACAGATGTAGAGGCCGGGGGAGAGCGTCTTCTTGTACATACGGGAGGATCTATTATCCACCAAGAGCATGCAGAGAGACTTGTAAGTATCTATACTTTAAATTTATATTGTCATTTCTTTACTTTACTGTATTTCTATTGAATTTTATATGTGAATTTTGGAATGAAAATATGTGTTTCTTATTGAGAATGATAATGTTATAAATGTCTGGTGCTATATATGGCTGTGTTTTTTAGTTTTTGTTTTTTGTTCAATAGGGGGTAGATTTCATAAAAATAGAGGAAACTCTGCCGAAATTTTTATAAATTCTAATTAACTTATAACATTTTATTCTTATATAGGAAAAGACTATGGGCATAAGGCCTACACCCCGTCAGCTCTTTTTGCACACTCACACAAAGAAGCATGATGGTGTGGCATTCATCAACAACTATTGTAGAGAACTCAATGTATGTGAAATTTATGGTTTAATATGGTTTAATATTAATGCTTAATAATTATCACTTACTAATATAAACATTGCCTTGTGATAGGAACAAATTGAAGAAAGCATTCAATGACAGTCTCAGTAGTCTGAAGATGTTGATGAGACTGAAACCTATCTTCATGCAGTGGGTGGTAGGGATCATTGGGGAAGGATATTCAGGTTAAGCTCATTTGCCAATACATGATACTCGTAATCCTCCACGTCTAGTACAACTGCATCTAGTAGGCAATCAACATCCAATGGGAGAGTTGTTCAACTTGAGAGCACAGTACAGATGCTGGTAACTCAGTTGCAACATTTGATGGAGTATATAGCTCAACTCTGTAATGAGATGGATGAGTTAAAGGGTAGGGGTAGCACCTCATTGCATCAATCAGAGCATCCCCCGTCTCTAAATTAATAGTGTACTTTTAAACATTTTATTAGAGATACGAAAACTTATTATGTACAGTTTAATGTTTTTATTATCAATTAAGATATTTTCAACTTTATATCATGAATCAAATTTATGTTTAAAAAATTAAATTTATACTATTACATTAATACTTGTTTCAATTATGCAAAATAAAATTTATTAATGATATTGCAAGTACATTAAAAAAAAAATTTAATTCATTTATCGAAGGACATATGAAAATCAGTCGCTACCACTAAAAAATTTACCATCGGACCAAAAATTATCGACAGAAAAATAAGTTCCGTCGGTAAAGTTGAAACAATTTGCACAAAAGCGCCAACGGAAAGATAGTAAGCTTATGCGACGTAATCTCTGTCGGTAATTTTGTAACAATTTATGGACAGAACTATTCATACAGTTGGTAAATATACCGATGGAAAACAATTTTCTGTCAGTAAGATAAAGATAATTCATCTGTCAATTTACCGACATAAGGATATTCCGTCGGTAATCTTACCGACGAAATATATTATTCTGTTGGAAAATTTACCGACGGAAACTAATTGCCTGTCGATATTTATTAACTATGGCCATTTCTACGACACTTTTCTCCGTCGGTAATGTCTGTCGCTAATCTTACCTACCGATGGAATGTCTTTGTCTTCCGTCGATAAATATCATTGCAAAAACACATTTTTCTTGTAGTGAATATTCATCCTATTTAACAAAATGCAAACAATGCAATTGAGCAAGTCAATGTCAACTCACCACACTTAAAATTTCACATTGTCCTCAATGTGACAAAGCAAGAACCAAAGAAAGGGAACTAACATCAAATCATATAAAAAATGAAAATAAACCAAACAAAAGACATTAAACAACGATTGATATGAGAACAAACAGAACATACTGAAGTCAGAACACAATTAAGGAAACTAAACAAAAGATATAGCATGCTAACAATTAATATAAAAATAAATACACACGAAGGAAAATGCATTTACACACACGAAATAACAAACAAAAATCTAAAAGGTGAAGGGAAAAGAAAAGCTTATTCTAATGGTGGTGGCGAAGATGTTGGCAAAGGAGCTTTAAAGTTGTTCCTCCGATAGAAATTTAGGAGTCTTTTCTTAAAGCTGCGTTGCTCCTTGTGAATCTGCTATATTTGGGTGTCGAACTCATCGAGCTGAGAGGTTATTTGTTGATGATTTGCAGCTATTTGTTCGACAATCGACTGATAATGATCAGTTGCCGCTGGTTCCCCTGCTTCCTCTACTATGGCTTCCTCCTCTGGTTCTGTAGCTACTCTGGATATGGAAGGTTGGTCTACATTTTCCCTGGCGTCTCTCCTGATCCTCACTATAGTACGCATCTGAGGATTGCGAAGTTCTATGGATTAGACTTCTACAATCTCAAACATCTCAACTAAACTATATCAAACATGTCGTGAGGAGTAATATGCAAATTCGGCATATTAACATTATAGAATGTACCTAAAGTAGAAGCGATATGGGCCATCCCAAAAGATGTATTCTGTTTAGAACTCACACTCACTAATGATCGAAAAATCCTATAAGGTGTGTTGATTTTAAGCTTTTGGTTCATACACCATAAAAAGAAAAGTTCTTTAGCCGAACATTTGTTGACTTCCATTTTTTTGAACACAGTCAAGCACATAAATTTATGTATCAAAAAATGTTCAGCACTCCTAATCAGAGATTTTGGTGCATTACGTGAATCGAAATGGGTTTTATCAGTGAGAGTAGTCCAAAAAGAATCCACATCAAAATCAAGGTGGTCGTTCAAAACTTTTGTATTTGAAAAGTTAAATAGTTCACGCATGACAGAAAAATCGAGTTTAAAGATATTGCTACCGAGCCTAAACCAAAACAAATCCATCTTATAATTCTATCTAACTGTTGTAAAGAACTCTATAGATAGAGTGGTAGAAATGGGCATATTACACTGAACAAATTTATTACACCCTATATTCGTTGTTAATTGTTCAAGTCAGCCTCTCACTCTTATATTCTCTAAAACTTCAAAATTAAAATACCTAGGAGTAACAAGTGTGCTATTTCTAAAATCACAAAAACGTGCACCTTCTTCTTATGAGTATATCGAAAAGGGGGCACGATAAGCGGCTGCTAAGTTGGGTTTTCCTTTGCCAGAAACTTGAAGGCAGAGCTCATCAACTAGTTATCTAACCCTCTTTGTCCTTGGTGGAGCCATTGTTACAATAAAATCTGCACAAACAAAAGAGAGAGAAAGTGAAATTCATATGTTAGAGAGAGAAAATCAAATCCCACCTAAATCTTAATGTTTTTGAACGATTAATGTATGAAAATAGTGAAGAAATGTAAGATGAATAGATAGGGATGAGGAAAATACCAAGAATGTAGATGAAAAATGAAGAGTTTTTGAGAGAAAAAGAGAGAAAGTCATGGGTTAGAGAGAGAGTGCAAAATTTTGAAAAGATAAGGAGAGAAAGAAAGGGAGAAAATAAAGAAAGGGGGAAAATTTAAACCCCTTTGGATGGGATTCTCACGTCCGTGGGAATCTGCATGATTGCCATGCACGTGAGATTCTTCTTCAGAAATTTTTTGAAGAGGATTCCCACGTTTGTGGGAATCACCCCAATTCCCACGAACGTGGGAATTGTTGATCCTCAAAATTCCAAACCTTCTTCCAAATATAATTTCATTCTTTGGGATTCCAAAACCTACAAACACATTGAGATCATATCATCCGCAAGAAATTTTAAAGCAGAACAATTAAAACTAAACAAAAATTAGCATAAACATCTATCAAAACTAATTTAGCCATGAACATAACTCGAGAATTCAAACAAACAAATAAGCAAACAAAAAGTCAAAGGATCATTGATTTCCATAGGTTGCCTCCCATGCAGCGCTTCTGTTATTATTGGTAGCTCGACCCTCCTTCTTACTCATGTTGGTTCAAATGACCGGAATGGTAATGGTGTACAAACTGATCCCAAACTTTGTATCGAGGTTGCTTTATTCTGGACTCTACCTTCAATTTTGTTTTCCTTTCTTGGCCTTCTCCTGCGTGTCCATTTCTTCTTAAATGCATTTTCGGAGTCCTCAATATTTTCCCATCTTCCTTTATGTTTAGGTTCCTCAATGTCCCTCGAGGGTAGAGTGGAACAATAATTCTTCTTTGCCACCTCAAATGTTAACTGCTTCTTCCCTACTCTCAATATTAACTCACCCCATCAACATCAATAATTGCACAGGTGGTAGATAGGAACAGTTGCCCAATAACCATTGGGGTTTCCTCATCTTCACTATTGTCCAATATGTAAAAGTCCATTGGAAAGACAAAGTTATCAATGTGTAACTTCACATTCCTAACGATCCCCTTCGATAAATGCACCGTCATATCAGCCGTCTTTACTAAAGTCTTAGTTAGTACTGGCTCTTTTAGACCCAATTTCTGACTGAATGAATACGACATCATATTGATTCCTTCTCCCAAATCCGTGAATGCGCGCTCTATCTTAACTCCATTTATACTACACGAAATGAAAAAGTCTCTTGAGTCTTCTTTCTTCTGTGTTAAATGCGAATTTTCTCTTGATATGTGATTGATAGCCTCTTCATTCAATGCCCTTTTAACATAAGCTTTGTTTGGAGTTGATTTTTTATATTATTTATTTTGCTTAACCCCCCTTCCTTAGAATTCTGAGTTACTTCACTTGAAGATGGCTTCCACTGAACAAATATTTGATGCGGAAGTCGAAGATGAAATTCCTTATTCGGCTCACTCACTGGTCCCCTCGGAAGGACTTCCAATACTGTTTGTTCTTCTTGCTTATTTCCATCTTGCTCCCCATGCTTGCTTTCTTTGTTCTCTATGCGAGCAGTGGTCACGATTCTCTCCTTCGAGTTTGCCTCAGTGTTGCTTAGTAGACTACCTGCATTTCGTGAAGATAATGCATTAGCTAATTGTTCTACCTATACTTCTAGGTTGTGGATAGATGATGCATGATTCTTCAAAATTTGATCAAACTTTGCTTCCATTCTCTTCTGATTGTCCTTTTGGCTTGCATACATCCTTATGTGATTTTCTTCTTATGCTGCCAGTTTGACTCCAAAAACCTCCATCATCTTGTATATTTTACTTTCTAATGATCTGATTCGATCTTGCTGGAATCCTGGCGATCCTTGTGGTCTTTGCTGGCCACCTGCATTATTATTACTACAAGAAAAATTATGGTGGTTTTTCCAACCCATATTATATGTGTTCGAGTATGGGTTATTACCTCGCTGTGGTTGGCCTAGATAACTTACTTGTTCAGTTCCACTAGTTCCCAATAAGAAACAGTCTGCTGAGCTGTGGTTATTCTCCCCACACAGCTCACATTGTGTTTACATTGCCTTAGCTACTGAGGTGGAAATCCTTTGCATATTGTTTAACTGCTTTGTTAAGTCCATAATTTGAGCCTGCAAGGCAGTAACTGAGTCAATAGGTATCATACCTTTTTGTTCCTTCTATCCTGGTTTACTCCTCTCACTCGACCACATGCAGTTGTTGCTTGACAATTCCTCTAACAAATCATGGGTTGCTTCCACCATCTTCCTCACTAATGAACCTCTGGCTGCTACATTAATTGTGCCCCTTATTCTCGGATTCACTCCATTATAAAATGTTTGAAGTAGGAATTCCTTCGGGAGGTTATGATGAGGGCAGCTCCTTTGAAGTTCTTTAAATCGCTCCCAAGCTTCGTAGAGAGATTCTTTGTCGTTTTGCTAAAAATTTGTTATTTCCTTTATAATCTTCGTCGTCTTTGTTAAAGGAAAATATTTTGCAAGGAATGCTTGGGCAAGTTATTCCCAAGTTGTAATCTCGCCTGGATTAAGAGAATTATACCATGCTTTAGCCCGATCCTTCAATGTGAATGAAAATAGACATCCTATTGAATTTGAATGTGTCACATACCTCTAAAAAAATTTACGATATGGGCATTCAGATTCTCGTTGGATAACCCATAGAATTACACACTATTTTGAAAAATGTTAAGTAACGCTCGCTTTATATCAAAGTTATTTGCTTGAATTACCGGCCTCGCCACTCCTTGAGGACTAAACCTTGGCCTCATAAAATCCATAAGCGTTCTTTCTGGTCCTCCTTGCTCTCCTTCTTGAACCATATCTTGATTTGAGAAATTTGAACGTTTTTCCCTTCTTATGTCTCTTTCGTGCTTCTTAATGTCAAGGAATTTGTCTTCAATAACTTCTTTCGTCCCTCGTTTGCTCCTTGTGTTCATGCACCTGCAAGTCCATAGGGTAACGTATCAAAACTCTTAAATAAAAGTAATCTAAATAAAATAAGATGCTAAACAATCAATCCCCGGCAATGACGTCAAAAACTTGTTGATGGATTGTAAAACCTATCTACTTGTTTTACGCTTAAAAAAACCAAGTGAAGGGGTCGTGACTTGTAGTTAGAAAGAGCGGATATCGATCTCACAGGGATTGATGCCCAGACACCACATAATTTAGAAAAGACTTTGTTTAAGAAATAAATATATTTAATGCAATTAATCTAAAAAATTAAATTAAAATTAAAATGCTAACGAAAACAATGGACAATTTCATAATTGCAGAAAGTGTGAATTCAAAGATTTAAATGCTAGAGATTACTTTTTCCTTATTCTATCTCCCTCTTATTTTATTGATTGAATTGTGTCTCACCCTAGATTTTCGAATGTACTAATTACTCTGTCTTAAGGTGTAACTATTTTCCCCTCATTGAATTGACGGGAATCGATTGAACGATCTCGCAACCTACCCAATGACTCTACTGATTCAATTAGTTATTACACTATCCTATGGATGATCAATTGACTAATTGAGATTCTTTTCTAATTATGCAATTGACATAATAATTGCTAGTCTATAGATTGCCAACTCTCGTTGTATAATCCTACATGATTTTCATCTCACTCACTCTCTCGATTTGTTACAAGATGATAATTAAGAACAACAATTATCAAAGACACTTCATTCAATTCAATAAAACATCAGTTTTGACAAAATAATGAGAAAGCAATCCCTAATATGAAATTAGCCTAACATAGTCTCTATAACACCATCAACATTCAAATAATCCATCTTTACAAAGAAAGGAAGAGATTAAAATGATAGTGGTTGAATAAGAAAACTCCTTCTCTTCTTTGCCAAAATCTGGAATTTTGATGTTGATGTGCTATTTTTCCCAATCTTAATAATGATCCTTATTTTCAATCCTTCGTTGATGCTCCAAACATATGTTCTTCACCCAAGGATGGTCTTGCCATAGGTAGGTGTTGTCTCCCTTGAAGATGGAGACTTAATGTTCTTTTTATAGTCCAAAAATCCTAGGTTTAATGAAGCTTCGCAGATTGCCTCATATTACAATTCCCATGTCTATGGGAATCTGCATGATTCCCACGAGTGTGGGAATCATAGGCAGAAACATTTTGTTATAGTTTCCCACATCCATGGGAATTTGCCTAATTCCTACAAACGTGGGAATTTGTCCTAGATGCAATACGCTTGTCTTCTCTTCTATACTCTCTTGTTCATCTTCTAACTTACTTCCTCTCCTTTCCTACATAAAAATAAGCAATTCTTACCCTCAATTAGCATCCAACACACATGAACACAATGGAAATCAAACTTAATGAAAACATGCAAACTAAATCCTAAACTAAGGTGATAAGTAACCATTATGAAAGAAAATATATGATAATTACCTATAAAAAACATATCCTAATGCACACCTATCATCTATCCATTGCCATCCCTATTCAAGAGTATTTTACTTTTATTCATTTCTAGTAATAGTAATATAGAGACATATAGATAATACTATATTTTTGTACATCAAGAACATAGTGTCTATTCTACTTTAAATTCAAAATTTTGCATATGATACAAATTACACAATAAATTTTTGAAATTTTAGTAAGGATAATTTTCATATCATTAGGCACGTTGAAGATGTATAGGTGCTAAATTTGACTAGTTTCACTTATCATCATTTTATTCTAAGTCGACTTTTGTAGAATATACCTCTTAACATTATTAATCAAGGAATGTTGATATCGAGACTAGTTTCGGATGGTCCTAATTCATTCTGTTGGAAAGAATGTGGCAAAATTATCCCTACTGAAAAAACCAACAATGAAGAAAAATTCTCCACTTCATACATTAATCATCATTTGCCTTCCATGGCCTATCATCGAAACAATGTCAGTTTCCTTATTATTTACATCTCATTTCCTTTTATGAAGATATTATATATATTCACATTTTATGGTTTATACTACATGTTGTTTTAGGCTTCCTTGAGTCTCGAAAATGACATGTATGAGGCGGGAACGATGTCATAATAGTCCATAAAGGATTAGGGAAATAAGTTATTTTGGAAAATTCATCAATTCCAAATACTTCGTCTGCTCATGCACGTGTGCATGTCACTCCAATTTTAGTTCATTTAATGGTTTACTAGTATGAGAATATCTAACTTCTATACTGAATGTGTTTTAAGTACTAAATTTAGAGACTTTTTCACTGCATCCTGTACAAGTTTAGCTATAGCAGAAAAGTTGTTGCAAGAGGGTGTGAAAAACCCTACACTTGAGGGAACAACCGTTGCTGTTCCAATTGGTGCGTTCGAACGTGCAAGGACCCTTCTCAGGAATCTAGACATTGGGAATCCAAATAAATAATTATATCATTGTCATTTAGTGAGTTAATCAACTGAACTCAGCTTTAAAGTTTATTTCTTGTTATATCTGTAATAATTTGTTAAACAACATATGTATTACTTAGGGGTCAAGTTGCATACTATTGAATATGGACTGCTATTTTTCTAGTTCTATGAGTGTATGAATTGGGTAACTTCTAATTCAAAGTTTTTACTACTCCATATATCATATTATTATATTGATAAAATTATTTAAGATTTTCATAACTAATTTTCGCAATGTTAGTAAATATTGATGATTAATTAACATCACTGTTTAACACTTAAAATAATTTTTTGAGTTTTTTTAATAATACGTGTAAACATTTAAAACAAATCTCCAATAAAACATATATTAACTATGATAGATTATAAAAATGTTAGTTTAATATTTTTGGAAAAAGTCAATCATTTGGTGACGATTTCTTGTATACATTCAGGGACGATTTTCAAAATTCATCACCGAATGTGCATAAAAATCATCACTAAATGGTGCACATTTAATGACGATTTCTAAAATTGTCTCTGAATGTTTGACATTTAGTGACGATGACAAACAATCGTCACTGAATCTTTAATCTTTTATAATGAAATCAAAATTTCTTTACGAAATTTTGACCTTTTGGTGACACTTTAGAATATCGTCATCAAATATAGAACCTTTGGTGATGATTTTTTGGATTTGTCACCAAATGTTTGATAAGTTATGGTGACGTTTTCTAAAATCATCGCGATAAGATTATTTAGCGATGAATAGTTAACATCTTCACCCATTGTGCATCATTTAGTGACGATTTTTTTTAATCGTCACTAAATATTTAGTATTTGGCGATATTTTTTCTATAAGTCGCCAAAGGTTTTCCCTTTTGTGACACATTTTGTTTTCGTCATTAAATGGCTAGTTTTAGTGACAAAATATATTAATCGTAGCAATATGTTTTTTTTTGACGAATTTGGTTTCGTTGCAAAATAAATCGTCGCAAAAAGGTATGTTTGTTGTAGTGTAATATTAATATAAATTGATATTAGATACTATTTTAAATAAAATTTAAAAATTATAAATAGTCTCTTTATTTTATATAATTAAAATTTAATTCTATATTATAAATATTTATCTTTTAAAAGGTGTATTTTTTAGTTTTTAGACCTTAACATTAATAATTTAAATAATCAATGATAAAGGGCTATATGTATATAAATATTGTGTTATATAATTTATTTCTTAGTTCCAGACCTTGTCTTAAAGAATCATATAACATAAATTTGGTATAATAATTTCTTAATTCTTATTAATCAAAGTAACATTGATTAGGAAAGTTGGTCATTCCTTTTCACATATTACTCTTATAAATAAATATTACTCATATCAAGTATCTAACAAATCCTACAAAAATATAAGAAGTTTGATTAATTCTTACACAATTATAAAATTAATAATAACATAAAATACTTGAATGATACATTTTTCAATTAAGTGTTACATAAAATACTTGAATGATACATCTGTCAATTAAGTGTTACATATTTTTTAATTTTTCTCCTTTCAATGGGATTATCAATGTTAACATGAAGCCTACGTGGAACTGGTGAGTCTTATACAAAAATAAGTCATAATCCTTCCTTAATTTTTTATCATCTTTCTACTTTAAAGTATACCTTAATATGGGTTATGGCAGTGTGTTTACATTGTTATAGTTTTCATATCTCTTTTTATTGAAAGGATCTTCCACTACCTTGGCAAGGTACATATGTTCTTTGGTCACACAAATGCAATTGTACACTTGGAGAAAAAAAAGTTTGCAAAATTCTCCGCTTATTTGGGTTGGAATGGAAATCTTCTTCTCTTATAGATTGTAAATGCATAAGCATGTAGCCATGTCTTTTAACTTGCACTGGTAATGAATGACTATACAAATTCAAATTGGATTTTTCATTATTAGTTTTAAGAGAAAACAACAAAAATCCATCTATAAAGCACTATTAGAAAGTAATGAAGATAATTAATCTTACTAATATTAGTCTTAAAAGTAATATTGCTAACTTTCTTTTACAGTTTATATCTTTCTATAGATAGAGATTTTTAAAATTCTAAAGCTCCTAAATTTCTATATTATTTTATTTTATGTTTTTGGATTTCATATATTGCTACTAACAATATTCTATGGTTAGAATAGCTAAATATGCATATCCCAGAACTTGGTTAATAAATGAATGCCTCACAAGAAAGAAGAAGAAAATAAAGATGTTGTTTCCCACTTTTAGAACATATTTTACTTCAATTTAGTTTTAGAAATAACCTCTTTACTAGTTAAGGGTAAGGCTATATACTATTAGACCTCACCAGATATCACATGTCAACAGCATTATTGCTAGTAGTTATTGTTTTCCTTCAATTCAGTTGATAGTAACCCTAACCATCACCTAATAGTTATGGTGTTGAAAAATACTTATCCCTATCTAAAACCTAATGATGGTTTCCAATATTTAAGAACTAATCACTGCAACAAAACATATTATTAGCTATGTTTTTTGAATTTGGTGACAGTTTCCTAATTCTTTGCCAAAGTCATAGTTTTGGAAACTTTATAATGTATCATCGCTAAAACCCCTATTTTTGGGATGGTTTTAGTATTTTGTCACCAAAGGTTGAGTGTTTGGCAATGGTAGTTTCAAATGTTGTAAAAACAACATAGCTTTTTGTGAAAAAATTGGTAATTCATCGACAAATGTGGATTTTTATGACAAAACCTTGAAATCATCGCCAAAAGTCAATATTAAATAATTTATAATTATAATGTTAAATTGATAATTGTTTAAAGCTAAGTGTGCTTAATAATCCTAAGGTTAATTATAATTGACATTTATATATGATTTTTCATATTTTTCATTTCCTTTCTTTATAAATTTGTTTAAAATATATAGTTAATGCATTAAAAATCTATAAATTATCTTTTAAGATATAAAATGATGATCATAACTAAAATCTTGACACTAATAAGATAAAATAATAATAAATTTAAGTTTACTACTATTCTTAATCATTAATATTTACGAAAATAAAATAATAATACATATAAATGTTGGAATATGATAAGGAATATAATATAATGATATATGGTAAGTACTACAAGATATTAATTAGAAGTTTAACAATTATAACAAACAAATAATAAATAAAGTTCCATGCTAAATATTCCATTGAAAAGGAAAAGAAATAATTATTTTTTTAGATTCCAAATGACATTAGAGTTAGTAGAAAAAGTAAAGGGGTTTGAAATATCAGGATTCTTAAGAAGCATCCTTGCACGTTCCAAGCCATCAATTGAAATAGTTAAAGATCATCCCTCAGGGTCTAGTGAATTGACACCCACTTCCAACAACTTCTTTTCTTTAATTAAATTTAAAGAAGAGATAGTGAATGATTTCTCAAATGTAATATGCATGATAGTATTAGATGAACCACACGTACTAAGCATTTCAGCTAATGAGCAAAAAGAATAGAACAATCAAAGCTAAATCAAACTATATTTGGAAGTCAAATTTAAACACATACATATCTAACTGATAAACTCCATGATCGTTATAATGAATAGGCATAGTTTTTACAATAAACCATTATTCAAAAACAACTAGTTTCCCTAATCTTATACAAACCATCGAGACATCACCACCACCTCCATTTCCATCACGTTCTCTTGAAGATTTGAGAAAGGTTAACATAACATATAGTATATGCAATTAGACATTCATATAATAACTTCATAACAGAAAATGAGATACTGATAATAAAGAAAGAAAGGTTGAGTTTGGATGATACTAAAAACCTTGAAGAAGAGGATCAGCCATGGAAGGCAAAGGGTGATTAGTGTTTGATGAGAGGATTTTTTCTGCATTGATTAGTTCTTCATTAAGGACAATTTTGTCACATCCCTCACAGCGGAGCTTATTTCCACCATTAGAAACTAGTCGTCACATCGACATTCCACGATGAATTAGTGTTAACAATTTTATTTTGAAAAGTCAATAGAAGAATTATTATTTTAATGTTCTAACATTCTAGCAACGTTTATTTGGTGATCTATCAAGTGAGACTACTTCATATGATAAGGTTTCAAGTGTTAAGTGTGTATGTATTATGTTTAAGGGGTGCATAAACATCCCTTGCAACTATGAAATATGATTGCTTTATGTAAAAAAAGAAAACTTAATATGAGTCCAATCTTTTTCATATGGAGCAATTATCCATTCCAAATTGAGTTGAATATCATGGTTCCAATTTATACGTTTATTACCCAAATAGATTTTGATACCTTGCTAATATTTCTAGTGTTGATCATCTTTCTTTTAATTGTTATGTCTAATCACAGCCTCATTAAATGTTGGAATAAAGTCATGTTGATGAGTAAAGTAGAAGTGGTAGAGATTTGGTGTAAAACAACCGTATGGTAAATATGTACATAAACAGTTGCAGAAGTAGCCTTAATTCTCTAACAGATGTTTAATCAAACAGTTAGCAGGTTTCCTCAAACAAGCATGAAAGGTGGAAAAGAAATGTCAACCCATAAATATCCAAATCAAAAAAACATTGCACCTGTAACACCCCACTCCCACCGAACCCGAACCCGATATCGACAGTGATATCCGAATCCGTGCCCCGCGAGGGTGGCATGTCACATCACTTA
>JANQBM010000221.1:17545594-17556855 GCA_025594535.1 Erythroxylum domingense | reverse complement strand
GATCGCTACTGTGCAGGGCCTCAGACCCCTACCGCCCATCACAGTAGCGATCCGGCCCAAGTCCGGATGCTACAATAATGAACAGAAAGTTATTTGTACATATTGATACCTCACAAGGTCATCCGGTTGACAATATTCAATTGACAAAATTATCCAATGAGTTACAAGTCATTGGCAAGACTAAATTGCCTTGCTTTTAGAATGCCAAGTAGTTGAAGCAAGCCAACTTTCTATAGAATTTTTTGGACAGTTTTAATAATTTTTTAATTTATTTAATTATACGTAATTTTGTTTTACTTATTTAAAGATTAATTTCACTTTTATTTTTGTTTACAGATGAAGCTCAATATTGGTGATGTCCAGAACCTTGAAGTTTCAAGTTGTTTGAGTTCAATGTTGAAACAAAGGGCCAAGGATCATTGTTATCAATTGCATAAATACTACAAATATTTTCATTTGGATAAGGAGGCAAGGAGACATGTTCCTGAATAGGTGACTCTAGAAAATTGAAGCAAAATGTGTGATTATTAGGCCTCTACCAACGTTAAGGTTTGTCTTCTTTCTCTTCACATTTGCTTCCATTAATCTTGTTAAACAATTTAATGACTATTTCTTTTCTTTATTTAGGAAAAGTGTGGGAAAGCTAAGGTTAACAGAGGAAAAAATGAAAACTCCTCGCAACTGAGGCTCCAAATCGTTTGTTGTTGTATGAAATGAATTTGTAAGTTCTTTGTTTAGAAATTATAATTATATTAGTAAATACAATATTATTTATTATGTTTACAATTCTTTTTTTATAAAATAGAGTCAGAATGAACTACATGGACAAGAGTGTGATAAGATCATACTCTACAAACTGACACACTATAAGAAAGGTGAAGGCTGGATGTTTGAAGAAGGGCAATATAATTATTTAAGTATAATTTTTTTAATTTTAAGTTTATTTATTTATGTAGTACTAACTAATAATATTTGAATTAAATATTGATTTTATTTTTTAAATTTTAGAATAAGATATAGGAGTTGTTGCAAATATCATTGTCTGACGGAAATGATCCAAATGAAGATGACATTTACAACAACATGCTTGGTACAAGATCTGGCTACATCAAAGGTCTTGAGTGTGGCCCTAAGCCAACTGCTTCATCCTCATCAAGACCAGCATATATTACCCTTCTTCAAGAGGAAATCACTTAAGGCTAAATTACAATGCAATGAAGAAAAGTTAGAACGAAATGAACAAAAGTTAGAATGTAATGAACAAAAGTTGGCCAAGCTTCAAAAGATGGTCACACAAATACTTAGCCCAAATTATGTAAATAGTAATGAAGATATAAACAAATCCTAGTTTGTACATAAGTATTTTTGTTAACGTTTGTAATTGACATTTAATGATATTAAATTGTTTATATAAAATTCTTCCAATTTTTAATTATTTTTAATCATTTTTTCATATAATAAATTATAAAACAAAATAATCTAAAAATTAAAAACAATGACATGGATTAAAAATGTGACCAATAATTATAATTGACATGATAAAATGTTTATTAAAAAATAAAAAATTGTCGCCAAAACTTTTTAGCTATGTTTTGGAAAATGTCGCTAATAAGTTTTGGCTACGTTTTATAAAAAGTAGCTAAAACATTTTTGCTACAAATATTGAATTGTCACAAATAATGTTGGACGATGATTATTACCTATGTTTACTGTAACGTAGCTAATAACATTTAGCTACAAAAGAAATGTGTAACAAAATATTATTAGCAACGATTTTGACTATTGTCATATATCTTCTTTAGGTACTTATTCTACCAGTTGTGAAATATAATTTACGATAATTTGGTAAAAATGTCACTTATAGTATTTTGATACTAGGATTTTGCGACAATTTAGTATCATCGCTAGATATTATTAGCGACAAATTCTTTACTTTTTCGTCGCTAAAAACTCGTTATGTTGTAGTGTATTTTTGTCACCTTAAAGGCGTTAAACATAGAAGATCTCCAGAAGTTGGTCTAAGATTGGATTCTAGTTGCCTTTGTTTAATTTTATGCATAAATGAGTCACTTATTTACATTTATAGTAGTAAAGAAGATAAAAAAGAATTAGGGAAAGACTAAGGTTGAGTTTTATACAAGACTCACTAGTATCGCATGGTTTCACACTAACATTGGGGGGATCCCACATAAAAGGAAAAATAAAAATGTTCACATTAGTATTAATATGACATTTAATTAATGAAACTCCAACAAGGTTACTTGCTTTGTCAATTAGAGGTTTGACTCAAATGGTTTTTAAATGAAGAATTTATTTGTACACTTCAAAATATTATCATCTAACCTATATTTTGATGTAAATGTTAAGGTTAAAAATGACCTTTTACCATTTGATTAGTAAAACCAATTATTCTATTAAAATTCCTAATTAAGAAGTAAAATTAAATTACTAAATTGTTAAGAATTTTTAGAAGTTATATTTGACTTAATAATGATAAATTCTTAAGAATTTTTAGAAGTTATATTTGACTTAATAATGATAATAATATATCTTTCTCGAAGCTTTAAGTTATATTAGATAAACACTTAATTATTCAACCTCTTTTGTTCTTATAAGCATTGTTTTTCAATAAATGAGATCAAATATGCTCCAATTCCTTTCACACTTAATTTCACTCATATATTAAGAAAGAAGTCGAATTGCAAACATTTATAATTTTTGAACACCAATTTGAAATTGTTTACATCATATAATTATAAGACAAGAAAAATAATCTCATAAGTATAATGAAGTGATGATTTTATAAAAATAATTAGTACAAGTGAAGAGATGTATATTTGGATTAAGTTTGTCATGTTAATAAATTATAATGGGCATTTGAAAATCACCAGATGAATCCTTGTTTTCCTTCATTTATGAGCTAAATAAGTCTTGTATCATTTCACTTAAAACAATTACTATATTGGTTAAAAGCATACCTCTTTCAGGTTCAACTCTTTTTATGAACTTGGTTTAAAATAAACACTCAAATGGAGAAATGCACTAGAAATAAACAAAGGAGAGTAAAGATTTTTATTCCACCTATCATTAATGATAATAAGATAAAGTTTATATAAAGAAGTTCTATGTTTTAAATTAGCCTTAATTGTTTCCTTTGATCTTATCATAACATCATAAAAGTAACCTATAGTCAAAATTTTGTCACTATAATCTGGACAGAGTACTCTCACTAGAGTTTTACAAACTTAAACAAAAGTTGATATTGAGTTAAAGTTTATGACCCCTAAGTTTAATTATAGAAATCTTAATTTCAACATTACACATAACATATTGAGATGCAACTAATTTATCACTAGTGAACATTTTCTTAAGCTCCTTCTTCATTTGAGTAAAACAATGAAATGGTAAGACATTAATCACAAATCATATAATGGTAGGATGAAAAAATTTTATCATTTGTAAAATCTTTTCTTATCAAATTCAAAACTTATGCACATTTATAAATGACTTTAGTAATTCTTTTTTCACTCTATATGGTTTCACCAATACGAAAATATCTAATATCATCTATATTTTCTAACATCAATTTAGTATAATTTATAATGTAAGGAGTCCATTAAAAGAATTGTAACTATTTTGCAACCTTTTCCTAACTATTTTATAAGCATCATCATTGTTAATGATTAATTGTACAATATTATCAAACCCAACTTCATTTTAACTTCAAAAAAAAATTTCTTATAGAGTATCGTCATTTCTTATAAGGCTCAATATACTAATTGATTTTGAGAACATTGTTCTTTTAATAAAATGAATCGAATAATTCATAATTAATTCATTTATCCTATTTATCCAACTACTAAATATGTTGAACACTAATAGTTTATAGATTTTTATTTTAATGACGAAATTGCCCAAAAGATTTCCTCTATATCATCAACTAAAGGAGTTTTAATTCCTAGACCAACAAAGGCAGTTGCATCCATCATAGGTTGATAGTAAGATCGAGCAATATTAAATGACATACCTATATTATACCACCATCTAGTCATTGTCATTTTCATGTTTTGAACAACTTCTTTAGATAATAATGCATTACAAATAGAAGGTTTAGCTTCATAACTTATCTATAAAGTAAAAAATTTGTCTTCTCCTCTTCCTTTATTACTTGGGATTGCATCAACTCCTTATCTTGTACAAGCATACCTCTTTTTATCAATAATATCATCATCAGCGCCAAATGAACTATCACTACCAATTTTCTAATTAATTATCTATGTTTTCTGATTAGTTATCTATATTATTTCTTTTTCATTTATATATTCTTTCAAGCAAAGTTTTTATGCTCCATTTGATATCATGACTAATTTTTTTGCATGGTTCCACATTACCAATAACCTCATGTAAATGTTTCTTCATCCTAGTGATTCCGTCATTTTGCAAATGATTGTCATAATATAAACATATAGCACAATTTCTGATACTATGAACTAACTTTGTATGAACTCAAGCTAGATCATCAAATCTTCTTGAAGATGTTGAAATATTATAAGAACTTTAGTTTCCTTTTATTTATCATAAAATTAACGCAGGTGGAAAACAAAATAATAACTTTAGACTAATATTACATGCCAAAAGAAATGTCAAGTGTCCCATAAATTCCCTTAGTCTAAAATAATTTTTTTTACAATATATATCTATTATATTCTATGTAATATCTAAAATTAAAATTAGAGGTTGAAACAAAATCTTGTGTTGAATAACAGAAGCTTTTAATGAATGACATTGCTGAGGGAAGACTAGTGTTGTTGTATTTGATATCATACTTGTTTTGAAGGAAAATTTGATGTTGATTTTATGGGATTTGAAAATTCTCTCCAATTGGGATTTGTTTTTTTCAATTCAGATGGTAGTCTTTTTTCTTAATGATGTAATCTCATAATTTCCCAGTTTTTAAATGAAATTTCCTTTATCAATATCTAAAATAATAATAATAGAGATTAAAGTGAGGATAAGAAAACATTTTACATTACTTATATTTACGCTGCTAGGACATTCTTTTAACAAAATTTGCTCAAGAATGGATATAAATGGAGGTAGAGGACTAACGATAATAATTGGCCGAGAAGAAATAGAGGATAATTAATAGTTACTAGCAACAAAGGATGAGCAATGAGGGGTGAAGTATGCTAGTAATTCGTTACTTTTAGTACTATTTTCATGACATGTTTGTATTTTTGTGACTTTGAAGGTTTTAGTACTTAAAAAGAGAATTATTTTTATTTTAAGTCTTATTTCTGCCTATATAAGGAAAATGAATAAATTAAAGAAGAATTAGACTGATTTAGAGGAAATTAAGGACCCCTAAACATGATAACTACATGCCACTATGTTAAGGTTGTATTTAAAAGTGGTCATTTATGTTTCTCTTTCACAACCCTCAACACCCCTATATTGTCCTTTAGATGAAGAAATATAACACCTTACACATTCCACTGTTAATCTCATGTTGGCATTAAAGATTTCTAGAGAATTACAAGTATAACACAACCAACTACACGGACTCGTGTTAAAACTGTGTAGCTCATTAAAAAATTAGAGTTTCATATTTAAAGAAAATAAGGTAGAAATGAAAGGGAGCTTTTTTAACAAAGAAAGAGTTGGAAAGCTTACAAAAGTTAATTGGAAGCTATTCTACATTAGTACTAACTAAGATAAAGTCATTATTGGAAGTTAGGCAAGATTGCAACAAAGATTTGTTAAAGATTCAAGATTCAAGGATTCATAGCAATGACATGTTTTTATTGGTTTCTTTATTATTTCTTGATGGTTATTTTTTTCTAACTATGAACATATGACGTCATATATCTTGATTGATTCTTTAGTTTAATGAATATTTATTTTTCTTATAATTTATCCACTTTTTTATAATCAATTGAATTGAAGAAGAAAAAGTGGAAATTTCAATTATTTGATTCATGCATCGAGATTCAAGAGATGTGATGTATGGTTAGATCATAATATGTGTAAAGGGGGTTAATACTCGATAAAAGTCGTGAGATTTTCCTGGGTTAAGGTGAAACCTATCGAGAGAATTCATAGAATGAATTAATGAATTCTTAAGTTCTCTTAATTAAAAAAGAATTTAAATTAATTATTCTAAGTATAGAGGTTGTACGTCTTGAGAGAGAATATAATCTAAGTTAGAAATGTTACTGGTCCAAGAAACTAGAATCATTCATTAAGTTAAAGTGAAATTGAATATAGTAAAGTTCTAAACAAAATCTCACCTAAATCTAGTTTATTCATAGAATGGTTTATTCGTGATCACTGCTTTGTTTTATTATTTAGATTTATATGTTTTTATTTAATTAATCATAATTAGTGGTCTAGCTTATTAAGTTTGCAAATAATTGGTAATCAACTAACAGTCCTAATGGGATTAACCGGTACTTGCCTATGCTAGCTACAGTTATACCATACATTTTCTATAAAATAGTCAATCAAAATTTTTGCTATATTACTATAGATTAAGCATTAATATTTATAGGTTTTCAAACTAATTATACTATGTATTTTGTTTTGTTTATTTTATTTTCTTTATTATTTGCTAAATTTTATTTACCTTTTCTCTTTTGTAGACTCCTTGTATGCGTAAGTTTGATGACCTTAGGAATCTTGTTAATCCATACCTTAGAATCAGAAAAACATTGCATATAATAAGAAGACTCTATAGGAGAATAAAAGTTGAGGAAACAAACATAGTTGTAAAGAATATGAGATCTCTAAAGACATCACAAGGCCTAGTGTCGAAGCTGCTACCATCGAGATGAAGCCCTCTCTAATCTTATGATGCAACAAAATTAGTTTGTAGGATCACCATCTAAATATCCTCAGATGTACCTTTTGAAATTTCTTGATTACTCTAATACCCTAAATCTTAATTGTTTCCCCAATTGCCATTAAGTTCAGGTTGTTCCCTTTCTCTTTAAGGGACAAAGTGAGAGTGTGGTTATAGATCTTACCAATATGATCAATCACGATATAGGATTAACTTTCTTATGTGATTTTGGCTAAATACTTTCTCTTAGATAAGACTTCATATATAAGGAATCAAATCAATTTTTTTCCTACAGCTATGTGAGGTTTAGGAGAGGTATAAGGAGTTGTTAATGTTATGCCCACATTATAGATTAGAAAAGTGGATAATAAATCAGACCTTTTATAATGAAATGAACTACAATATGAAGATCTTTGTAGATGTGGCTATTATTGGAGCTCTGATTAATGAGACTATTAATGAGGTGTATCTCTCATAGAGGACATCACTTTAAACCATTACTAATGGTTTAGTGAAAGAACGAATCCTAAAAAGTTTAGAGGTAACTATGATCTAGAAGCCTTGAAGTTGCTAAGGTAGATATTTTATCTCAGAAGTTTGATATATAAATGTTAATTCGATTGATGTTACTAATATGTTTTATGACATTTGTGAATCCTCGAGACATTTAGTTATAGATTGTTAAATAGGGAACCAATTTTTATATCAATACTGTGTTAAAAAGGTTAACTTCATTAATAATTGTAACTAGAAGAATCACCTAATAACCTAAACTTCTCTTATAGAAATATGTTTAATCATGCACCTTAAAATAATAATCAACCACCTAATTTCTAATCCAGAACTTTAATCCCCCTCCTAAAAAACCTAGTTTGGAGCCCATCCTTGAGAACCTCCTCACCAACCAAGCTAAGTAAAATGGGGAATTCAAAAAGGAGATTAGGAAGCTTATCTCTAAGATAAATTCTATAGCTACTTAGAACAAAATGTTATAACCCCAAATTACTTAATTTTATAAAAGAACTCAAAATCTGAGAGAGCATTATGAGTCTGTAACATTGAGGAATGGTAAGCTATTAGAGGGTCCTAGAGTGACAAAGGTTGGGGATAAATAGAATAGTGAGAAAGAGAAATTAAGTGAGAAAGGTGATGCTAATGAAAAGAAAGAGAAAGGAATGAGGAACCCAAAAATGTTTTCCTTACACCCTATATGTCACCTATACCCTTTCTTAAAAATTGGCTAAGGAGAAATTGGATAAGTAATTCAAAAAATCAGTTGATGCTCTTCAAAAGTTATATATTAATATCCCCTTCATTGATGAATTTAAAGAAATGCCCTCTTATTCTAAGAAATTATTCAGTAAAAGAAAGATTAAGAACTATGAAACTGTGGCTTTGACAAACGAGTGTAACGCTATAAGTCAAAATTAGCTGCCTTCTAAATTCAAGGAACCTGTTACTTTCGTTATACCTTATGTAGTTAGTGATATATTTATGCTCTATATAATATCAGTTGGTTGTACTTTTGTGACATAATTATTTAAAGGTGTTTTTTATATCTTATACATATTTAGATATATACAATACAATCTATGGGATAAATGTACATTGTAAATAAAATTATAGTGAGCTCATAATTACGAGATTCAAATTGTATAAGTTATCCTTTGACTTGAGATCTCCAATATATCTTGTACAAAGACTATTATGTTTTCATTTTACTTATGACCTATTATAGTCAAAGGTGACTCAATCAATAGCTACTGGATATAGTATAAACTATATGGAGATTATTGAGTGATTAATATAGGATTCATCAAGTGATTAGGGAGAATGTCCATTTTTCTCTATTAGTATTGATTCAAGAAATATTTTGCCAAGTTAGAATGACAACTTATAAAATAGTTTACAAATTTCATTAATATATTCAACTACTAATAATGAAGAACAAACATAATTAGACTCAAATAAAGTAGACTTTATTTCTATGCTCTACGAAACATTGTATGTCGAAAGGATTAAATTTTATGAAAACAATCATGTATAAAAAGGAGTTAAAATCACTTTAATATTCCTAAATATTTATATGGTAATGATTTATTATTAGACGTCAATCTTGATGTATGGATAATAGAGAGGACCAAAGGGATTTTAAAATTGGGTTTTCTATGCTAGTGCATTATGATTGGAGGATGAGAAATACAAAAATCTTTGGAAAAGCTTAAGAGTACAAGGAAATATAGTTGGATGTAATTTTGTCTCAAATTAAAGATGACAATCTTGATCATTGCTAATCAATAGCTTATTTCCAATCATATTAAGATGCAACTGAACATATAGAAATTGTTGTTGTTGGGTATTTTATACTTTGTAGTTAGTTGATTTTGTATAAGCCCCACCTTTAGGAGATGTAACTTGAATCAAACCCCTAATATCCTCAAGTATACGGATCAAAGGTGTCGATCCATGAGGAAATAGTTAAAACTCAATGAACCTAACTTTGTCTAAGGAGATAAAAGATGATTAAAATAAAATAATAACAGAAAATTAAAAAAAAATAAATTAAGCAAATAATCAAATAACAAATGAGCTACCACAAATATGTGAGGAAAATTAAGGATGAAGCTTAGGATTCATTCTATCTTTATTTTGCTCCCTATCTGTTATTGATTCAATTACGTGTTGATTATAGATCTTCTAAAAGATTGACTACTCTTACTCAAGACCTATTCAATTAACCCTAATGGATTACAAAATTCTAGATTTTGCAACCTCTCGATTCACAAAATCTACCTAACTTTTTCAACTAGTTCTTAAGTGATCTATCGAATAATTGAGTTTTCACAGAAGATCTCTCTTTGCATGATTACCAATTTGATATTTGAGAGACTTATTAGGTCACTATCTCTCATTGCCCAACCTAATCGAATTACTTTCAACTCACTCTCTCGATCTATTATCAAAGTATTAGCATACCCAAACATCACAACACCAAAAAATTAAATTGAAATCAGCAACAATCAAGTCACAAAAACACTCAAGTACAAATCCAAATATGAAAATTAAAGCATCCTAAATGTGAATAACATATCCAATTCCAAGTTATACATCAAGTTTAATAAAATAAACAAAGGAAAGAAAGAAAGAACTCGATTTTTGAGTGAATTTATTACTTACTTTTTTAAAAAATCTTAATCTATGGATAATGGTTCATACATAAAGAAAGAGGAAGAAAAACCTTTTTAATCAAGTTGAACTTGAATGTAAAGTTTGAGAAACTTTAGGATTAAATATGAACTATTTAATAAATAAGGATCATTATGAGATATAGAATCTTATTTGTGCTTAATTGATATTTAATAAAGTTAAATATAATTTTAAGTAAAGTTTAATTAAGATTAGAATTTTATTTCAATTAAATTACTAAAAGGTCTTAGATTTACTATAAATAGGTTTAGGCTCCAAAGGAGTTAGCACTTATTGCTTAAACCTCTCTATAATAGTTGTAATCTCTCAACACATTTTATGAATACTTTTAGATTAACCACTTGTATGGATAGAGTGGTTAAGAAGACCTAATTTTTGAAATAGTTTAAGAGAAATGATAAGGAAAGAATCAATCTTCGAAATAAGTTAAAAATTATGATTAATGTTTTATTATATTTTATGAATTAATCATGTTAAGAATTTAAGTAATCTTGATTTTCAAAAAATTTAAACAAAAAAGTTCCATTTATACTTCGTTATGCACAGGATCGAATCCCATCTCAATATACCAATAGTGTTATCAGAGTTGTCTTTGATTCTATAACTTGATTATAATGTTTGATTGATATTTATCAAAATTTAGAATTGAAATTGAAAAAGCTGCATACCCTATATCCCAAAATCATAATAGATATGATTTATGGATAACTTGCTAACCTTAAAATCAAACTAGATTTGATTAAAATTTAAAAGTCCCAAATAGTTACAATGAAATTGACTTAGATCTAAAAGAGTTCAGATGCAAATCGTATATTTATAGCAATTTGTAACCCTAATCTATATCAATAATAAGGTATTCGGTTGACTGGAATAATCATTCCATTACTGATATATTCTTGATAAAAAGTTATTCCCTTGTTTGGTTGAAAAAAACATATATAATATATATTCCATGCTATATCTTTATTCTTGGAGTTTAGGAAAAAAGCAAACCTATCAACCCAATGATTTGATTTTCGTACCGTACCGGTCGGTACGTACCATATCAGCCAGAAAATGGTACTAAAATATCGATTTTGATACCGGGTTCAAATACCGGCTAAATACTGGCCAATATCGGAAAAATTAAAAAATTTAGGGACTAAATTGCAAAATTTTTAAATTTAAATTTTCAAAAAAAAACAAAAACTTTTAAAATTTTTAAAATTAATAA
>JANQBM010000221.1:17517801-17542799 GCA_025594535.1 Erythroxylum domingense | reverse complement strand
AGCAAAGATACAGAAATATTCTTTGTTTTTTTGTTCTTTGTACTGAAAAATAAATAAGAGAAAAAGGTTGAGAAAAACTGTTTTCTCCATTCTTGAAGAAAGGATTCTTCAAAATCTTTCATAGTCATATCAAGTGTTGAAAACGGGACGTAATTTTTCTGTGTGAAGTACATAGAGAATTCGTATTTTCGAAGTTCATTATCTGTTAATCCTCGCAAATTCCAGGTATGTGTTTTTGCCTATTCTTGTTATTAGTATGAATGTTAAACGCAATAGATCTATACATGATTGCAATGCAATTTTTTTTTTGATTGTTTCTGCTGCGTATGCGATCCTACATGTGATGGATGACAACTTGGTTGTTTTGGCTGGGTTTTTGGATGTTTTGTCGGCTGTGTTTGGTGGGATGTGTTTTGGTGGTCTCTCTTAGTTGTTGTGGTTGTTGGTGATGAGGAGTAGAGAGGCAACGACATGCTTAAAATTGCTGGAGAATTGGAGGCCTACAATGATGGTTTGATGGGGAATCTGTTGCCATCAATTGAAGAACCAGGTAATTTCTCTATGTTATGGTATACTTGTTACCATGGCTGGAGAAGATGACGTAAACTTAAAGCAGGCGCTACTGATAAATTAATGGCAGCTGCATCTATTAAAAGAATGAAGCACCTGGCAGCTTGAGAAGACGCCTCAAGGTGGAGGTGCAATGTTGAGCTGCCGACAACGTCTGAGGCAGAGAAGCAGCCCACGCAAATGAAAAGGCTACAACTGCATCACGAGAGGAAGTCTACGACAGTCCATGATGAGGGGAGAAAATAACTTCGAGCTGCAGGGTGGTCGTTGAGGAGCTCCCAATTGTGGCAGAAACATAAGAAACAACCGGCGACAGACCCTGAGGGTGGCAGCTAGGGTTTCAACGTTGATTCTAGGATTCCTGAAAAATGAAGAAGAGACTTGTTTGAAAATAAGGTTATTAGGTTAGGCTTGTTCTAGGCCAGGAAGAGGGTATTCCTAGCTATGAACAACACTCGTGTGAATAAAAGGATAGAATTATTCTATTGCTGGAATAAGGGCTCTTTGATGTTTGGATTGAAGTAATCCAAAGATAAATAAAGTTATCTTTAGTTCGAAACAGTATGCTAAGACTTATTTTCAAACAAAATTTAAATTTATCTTAAAATCTTAAATCAATTATTTTTCTTAATGTGATCAAGATTAATAATTAGATTCTTATATAAATTTAAATTTTAGAAAAGTTATTTATAGAGTTATAATTAATTATATTTCAATTAGATTAAAATTAATCAATTAGACCATTTAAAATTAAGAAAAGTAAATTATTAAGAAAGATGTTCCTTAATTAAATTTCTTTATTTCAATTTAATTGAAATAAATTAAATTTATTTATTTATAAATTATTTCTTTATTTATAAAAAATAACTTTCTTGATTTATTAGAAAAGTATTTTTCTTGATTAAATTTGAAAAGATATTTTTATTTATTAATTGAGAATAATGATCTTTCTAAAATTGTTTTATTTAATTTTAAAATTAGTTTCTTTTAATATTAGAAAAAAAATTTCTAACCAAAAAAAAGTAATTTCTAATAAGAATAGAAATGGTTTCCTAATTAGATTAGAAGATCTTACTTATAAAATTTTGATAAGGGAGTTTTTTTCTAAATTATAATAAGAAAGAAGTCTAATTTATTTAAAATTGTTTTCACTAAATTTTGTTAGAGGAATCAAGGTAACTGAAAATTATTCCAATTAAATTTGAAAACTATTTTCAAATCAAATTAATTTTCAATTGAGACTACAAAATTAATTCATTTAAGAATCAATGAGTTTAATTATTTTAATTTTCCAAAGAGTTGGGAAAATTATTTTGATTATTAAAGATCAACAACTATAATCAAACAAAGCTTGATATTTTATACAGATAATTTGATTATGTGTATATAAATTGTATGTTGTATTTATATGTTTGATATACATAGAAATAAAACATATATATATATATATATATATTGATGGTTAAATCAATATAATGAGAATCAAAAAGTTACATTTAAAGATATGTCTCCTTTTTATTATAAATTGTATAAAACTTATGAAACTTGTTGGGTTGAAGAGTAACCAAATTAACCTTTGGCAAAAGGATGATGATGGTATTAAATCGTTAAATCTTATAAATAAGACGTGTTTGATGTAATAAAAATTCATAAAAGGATGATTTTTAATTTTTATTTAATTGGATGAACTAATGACTTTATGTGATATAGTCATATGTATTAAATGAGATAATAATTTAAATTTTTTAAAAGTTCAGATTATTTAAATCTAACTAAAAATTAAGCATTGATAATACTAAAACACTTTGATAATATTGATGTGGTGAGATTTATATTTTTTGGTTATACATAGGGAATGGGATTCTCTAGTAGATACCTCTACAACTAATATCTATAATAGTATGAATTTATGTAAGGAGGAAAATACAATATAAGATATTGTATGATGCAATATTTATTTCTTCTATAGCTAAGCCTAGTACTAAACCTTACCTCCGGTAGTTCCAATTAAATTAGTTAGTAAGATTTCACATTACATATGAAATGGTATGACTTTAAAAAATTCAAATTTGATTATTTTAGAATGTGATGCTTAGTTAAAATATCTATTATCGACTAAGTTTATACTTAAATTAGATAATAAAAGGTTATGAGATATTCAAAAGGTTAGATATAATCTCACAGACCCTATCAAACAAAATGATTATTTCAAAGTATACTTATAAGAGAATGGTCCTTAAGATAAGTAGTAGGAGTAAGATGAAATTTGAAAAGTTCAAATCTTATCACAATTCATCTAATTGGAACAAATTCCTTTACTGATATATTTGACGTATAGTTGAAAGATTACTGTACATTAAAAGATTCACTTTCGTGATAAATTCCAAGAGTTTATTTTAGAGATGATTATGAATTCATCTTGTTTATAAAAAGGTTAGTACGTTTATAGTTTTCCTTTTCAGTAGGAGTATATAAAAACATATTGCTTATAAAGAAAACAATAATTACCAAACCAAATCAAAGCAAACATACCCAAAGTAGGGTATGGGGAGGATAAGATGTACGCAACCATGCCTGCATCTCCGATAGAGATACAGATACTGTTTCCTGATAGACCCCTGGCTAAGGTAAGAGCAACAACAAATAACAACAAACAAACAAACACAAGCAAACAACAAAAACAAACACAAAAATAAACACAAACAAACAAAAACAAACAGACCAGACCAATGCAAGTACATCACTGTAAAAGTATAACAATATATGTATATGCATGGAGACTATAACCTATAGAATGCACAGGAAAATGAAAATATATAAATACATGAAGATGTAAATATGTGAGCAGGCATAAGCAGAGATATATAAAAATTAAAATCAAGAAATTAATTTAATGAAAAAACCAATAAAATAAAAAGAATACTAATAACATAAAAGTACACTAGGTAAATAATACATATTTATATACATATATACTTCCTATATGGCCTATTTCTGATCTATCATCTGCTATCTATTATAGCAGAGGAAAAACCTAATCATCTCTTATATGAGACTCTAATCCCACCTTAAACGTGTTCTACTTATCCTAAGTAGAGGTCGTATCCTCATGGGGCTTCAGTAGGAGGGCAAGCGGTCGTGCAGAGGTACGGTCGACTGGCAGATAGACTATCTGCTGAATTAGGAGTCTACAACCAATTTGTAGCCCTTCGACTCCATAAAGGGCTACATATAAGAATGACATGTCGAAATAATAAACAAAAACAAAAATAAACCTGTATTATATTTACTACTTTAGACCACTCTATGTGTCGACCTGTAGCTCTTTGTGTCCCTCACTTCAAATCAAAGGTCATGTTCTCATAGCAGTCTAAAGCCTGCTTTACCCCTCACTCCCCTACACGCCCTATATGTCTAATATTGAAATTCTATGTCGCCAACTGTTTCTATCGGGTGTCATATCCTCAGATAGATTTAGCGCTTGTAGGTGCAGTCTGATCTGCTCCTCCCATGTCTTCCTTGGCTTCCCTCGACCTGGCTTTCCTTTGACTTGAATCCCTTCAACTCGCCTGACTGGTTCCGTCACACTTCTTCTGCACGTGTCTGAACCATCGCCATCTCCACTCCCCAGCTTGTCACCGATAGCCGCGATGCCTAACTTCTCTCTGTACACCCTATTTGGTATGTATCTAACATCGTACAATCACATATCCATCTCAACATTCTCATCTCCGCTACTTCAAACTTTCGCACTTGCGCTACCCTCTTAGGCCAACATTCGAACAATAATTCATATATTAAATTGTTGAAAATATAATTTTTTAAGAATAATTCATATTGGATATGAAAAGGTAACAACTTAATTATATGAATTAGATCTATACAGGTAAAAATGAAAATTAGTTAGCTATTCTAGTTTAAGTACATAAATAATGTACTAAAGTTGTTTAATATTTGAGATACCTTATGAAGTATTAATGATATCTATTGTTCTATTTATGAGTTAATATTTAAGTTCAAAGTTATTTGAATATTAACTTTATAAGTAAACCCTTATTAAGGTATAATTTACTTAGAACAATGTTATTTTGAGATTAGAAAGATTCTAATATAACGTAGATTATTAATCAAGTCATAATACATTTTTCATTTAGTAATCTCTGATACATTTCAGATTAGAAAGATTCATTTAGTCATATTAGTGGCTCTTTTTCTTTAAATCTGGACTCTTTATATGGTAATTGTTGTGCTTCTCCAAAATGACAACCTATAAATATATTGTCTGTCCTTACTTCTAATTAGGAAAGACCATTGACTTCTTCATCATCACATCTATCTTAGAATAGCTAACGTGACTTAATCTCATGTGTTAAATATCTATCGTCTCATTCTTCCTCATCTTATCTATATGTGCGACTTTCACAAACATCACATAAACTGAATCTTGCCTTTATCTCTTCATCATGGGTTCTTCTTTAACCTCAAGGTCACGATATATCTTCACATCTTCTGGAGCAAACAAAACAAAATGACCTGAAGATGTTAATTATTCTATTGAAATGACATTTTTATTCATACCTAGGACATGTTAGACATTGTGAAGTGGCACCTCGTTAGCACTACATTGGGATAGATTATGGTATTAGCAATGTGATTTATCAATAATTTTAATTTTTTTTGCTTTCACTACCACAAGAGTTCCTTTATGTTCTGATAGACCTTGTAGCTTCCCTTTATCACCAGTTATATTATTTGAGCAACTCGAGTCAATAATCTATTTTTTCTAATAATCAATATGTTTAGATGTTATTACTGTAAAACCTAACTCCTTTTTTGCAACAAAAAGTGCTTCATCCCATTCGTGAGCTAACTCCTCTTTTATAGAAAAAAGTGATTCAATTTCCCATTTTTCCTTGCTTTTGGAAGTGGCAGCATTACTCTCCATAAACTTCTTCTTTGACCAATCTTTTGATATATGACCTTTCTTATTATAGTTATAGCACTTTCCTAAACTTCATTCTGCATCTCTTTTGCTTTCCCTAGACTTTATGCTTGACTAAGTTTAACTTTGAAGTACTTACAAAACCTCATTTGACTTATAGGCAATCCTTCCAAACCCCCTTTTTCTGACATATGAACTCTTCTTCCCCCACCCCACCCCCTCCATCTTCTATATACACTACTTTTCAACAACCATCTTAACCTTCCCTTTTCCCAAACTAAACCTTAGATATACCATGATAGTAGAAAAACCCATCCCTATCTATGAGACAAATAACCTATCAATCTAACAGTAAACCTAAAACCCCTAAAACCAAACCTAGACACATCAACACTAGACTCGATAGAATTTCTACCTTTAGATGGTGCAATGGAGCCCAAAGCATAAGAACAGAGGACGAAAACTTCTAGGTCTTTGGTGGTTGGCGATGTTGACAATATGGGAATATTTAGATATGTAATATCTAACTTTGAAAGACCTATCTATGCTCTGTTGGAGATATTGAGAAAGGTTTCATTGAAATGGAAATCTTGAGTAGCGGGTTGCTTCTTGGAGAAAAAATTAGCATTTCCTATAGTGAATACGTGGGAAAATGTAGCTTGGAGAAATATGGGTTTGGTAAATCTAATGCTGAATGAGGACGAATTGTTCATATTTAAGTTCAAATCCGAGAAGTATACTCAAAAGGTTGTTGAACTAGCCCTTAGCTCATTCAGGGGCATCTGATACCATTGGACGTGTGGCATCCTAGAGTGAATTTGGATAAAAAGAAGTTGAACAAAGTCCCATTTTGGGTGAACTTTCATAAGGTGCCATTGAAATATTGGACTGCAGAGCAGATAAGCTACATTATGAGCAAGGTTGGCAAGTTTTTAGGTATGGATGAGAATACAACTCTAATGAGAAGAGTTGGTTTTGTTAAAATCTGCATTGATGTGGATATTACTAAATAGTTATCAAAAAACTTAAAGATAATAAAACTAATAGAAGAGGGGGAATTGGTTGAAGACAATATGAGAATTTCTTACATGTGGAAACCAAGAAAAAATAAGGAAAAGAAGGAGTGGAGAGTAAAGGATAAAGGGTAAGAACAAGAGGTATCATAGGAAGTAGCAGTGAATGTGCTGGAACAAACAAAAAATAGTGAACCAGATATGCAACAAACTGAGACAGTTCTATCGTGTAAAAAGAAACCAGATGATAAGGATAATTTGAATGAAGCACAAGGAAAAGGGGAGATGACAAACTAGGAATAAGAGAAGGGAGAAGAGGTAGAAGCAGGCAAGATATTGGATGACACAGAAAATTAGGAAATCACAAAGCAGAAAAGTGAAATAAAACATAATAGAAAAGAGATGCAACTATCTGGAAAGGAGGTGTTGAAAGAAACTCAAGAGGACGGGGGAGGTAAAGACCAGAAGCAAGAACAAGGCATCTGAAATCCTATGTGGAAGAGAGGGGAAACTTCAAAAATTAAGTTAAACACAACAGAAACCCCACCTGGAGAAGGTAGGAAAACTAGGAAAAAAGATTAGCGAAAAAGAAGAAATGATAAAGGGAATCATATGAAATTTACGGGGTTTAAATAATATGAATAAGCAACTTGCTATAATGAATTATATGAGGAATAGGAAGGCATATTTTATTGGTCTGTTGGAGACCAAAATAAAAGGCATATTTTATTAGCCAGTTGGAGACCAAAATAAAGGAAGAGAACTTAGGAAAGTGTTGGTGGTTTTTGAGCAAAGAATGGGAAACAATAACAAATCATTCTAGCCAACTAAATAGGAGAGTGGTATTTTATTATAATTCATCTAAGATTGAAGTGATAACCTAGAAATGCACCAATCAGATGAATTGTGGAGAGATTAGCATAAAGAATGACAATATAAGATTAGACATACTAGATGCTAACAATTGTGGACTCCAAAGAACACCCCTATTGGAGGAAATTATCAAAATTAACAAAATTATGATGGAACCTTGGACTGAGAGTGGTATTTTGTTATAATTCGTCTAAGGTTGAAGTGATCGCCTAGAAATGCACCGATCAGATGATTCGTGGAGAGATTAGCATAAAGAATGACAATATAAGATTAGACATCTTAGAAGTATTTGCTAACAATTGTGGATTCCAAAGAACACCCCTATGGGAGGAAATTATCAAAATCAACAGAATTACAATGGCACCTTGGGCAGTGGTGGATGATTTCAATTGTACTCTTTATTTAAATGAAGTTAGGGGTGGTAAGAAATGGTCTTAGTAGAAAGGAATCGAACTGTAGAAATTGGTTAGTGTAATTGGGATGACAAATCTAAAGGGAACATGGCATTTATAAACATGGAGCAATAAACAATCTAGGGAATGGTTTCATATGAAAGAACTTGATTGTTGTATAGTGACTAATAAGTGGATACAACAATTCCCATTGGGTGTGTTCAATTATGATTATCCAGCTATGTCAAATCATTGCCCTATTCTGGTTTAGATAGTAGGCCAGGATGCAACTAAAAGAAATGCTTTCAAGGTGTTTTAATCATCTAAAGAGGCTTCCATAATTCAGAATATTATTGAGTGAGGGATTGAAAATTAGGATGAATGGTACTAAGTTGTACTAATTAACAATTGAGCTAAAGAAGTCAAGAAGAGGCTAAAAACTCTAAGTAAATAACACCCAATCACAAATCAAAAGGAGAAGCAAGATACCTTAAAGATACTTTAGGAATGCCAGAGAAGAATAGTGCTAAAACTTGAAGATTGGAGACTAAAACAAGAGGAAGTAGAACTAATAAGAAAGTATAATAATGCACTGCAAAATTATAGAGAGCTAGCAAGACAAAAGTCTACAATGTTATAGTTGAGGGATGGGGAAAATGCACCAAATACTACATGAATTTAATAAAATCAAGGAGAAATGCAAAAAATATTATAGCGTTGTTGAAAGGAGATGAGGCATAAGTCAAAGTGGGAATGTCAGACAAATTCCAGAAGCAATCTCAAAAAGGCTCAAACAGATCTCATAGTTGGAAAAAGATGAATTAATAAGGGATGTGGAAGAAGAAATCAAAGTAGCGCTTTTCTTAATGAACCCGAATAAAACACTTGGACCTAATGAATTCAATGGGAGTTTTTCTAAGAACATTGGGAAATAATAAAGGAAGAAGTGACTAAAGTAGTTAAAGAGTTTTTCTGATGTGGCAAATTACTTAAAGAATGGAACAAAACCTACGTATGCCTTGTCCCCAAACTCACTAATGCTTGTAAGATAGGAGAGTAAAGGCCTATAGCTTATTACAATGTCTTGTACAAATTGATCACAAAACTCATTGCAAATAGGTTAAAGGAAAGCTTAAAGAATATCATCAATCCCTCTGAGTGCATTTGTAGGAGGAAGAACAATTGGAAACAAATTATTTCTTAGTTGAGAATTAATGAAAGATTACAACATCAAGGTAAGCATGAGTAATTGCATAATCAAGGTGAATTTAGCTAAAGCTTATGACACTATTAATTGGAGCTTCCTTATCAACGCTTTAAAAGATGTGGGATATCCAAGGAAGTTCGTACAATGGATTGAGGAGTGCATCACTACTCCCTCCATTACAAGTTTAGTAAATGGGGAGCTAACCAAATAACTAAAGTGAGGTATTGGAAAAGGAGACCAAACATCCCCTTAATTATCTTTTTGCGCTAGGAATGGAGGTGTTATCAACCCCATTGGAGCACAAGTATTCCATTGACACATTATTATAAGTTATGGAAGAATTCAAGGAACTATTAGGGATACAGAGTAGCCAATCCAAGAACAGCTTCTGCTTATCAAATAATGCTAATTTAATTATCAAGGGCAACTAAAATGGGAATAAAGAAAGGTACCATGTATTCAAGTACTTTGGAGTACCAATTTCATAGAGAAAGTTGTCAGTAGATGATTGCAAGCCATTAATAGAGGTTCTATAAAAAAGTTAGTCACTGGTGCAATATATTCCTCATTTATGGAAGGAGACTACAAATTGTTCAAACAATACTGAACTATCTGGTAAGTTACTGGATTAACCACATATTACTCCCAAAGTGCATTATAAAGGAGAGAGACAAAAAGTTGAAAGACTTCATATGGAATGGACTCAACTCAAGCAGAAGGAAAGCTAAAGTAAGTTAGGAAGTGTTATGTCAACAGAAGAAGCAAAGGGGACTAGGAATTTGCTCAACTAGACTACATAATAAAATTATTTTATGAAAGAAGCTATAGTAGATATATAGTAATAAAGAAGAATTGTGGGTAATGTAAGTGCACAAAGTATACATATGGGGTAACAACTTATGGAGATTGAAAACAAAACAGAACATGACATAGCACCTAAAACATATCCTTGAGACTAGAGAGTGGGTGCAAGACTTGATTATGAGTAGAATAGGTTGGGGAAAACACATTTTTTTGGTTTGATAACTAACATCAAAGAGGACCTTTGCATAGAGTACAAAAGCTGCAACATCTCAAACGAATGATCAGCCCAAGCACTAAAGTCTATAGTTTTATCCACAACAATCAGTGGAAGTGGCCATTTCACAGCAAAAGAGGAGCAAAACATCTAATGAACAATCTCTCAATGATTCAAACAGCAAGGAATGACAAGAGGGTGTGGACAGTGACCAGTAATAAGGTCTTCGACACAAAATCCTACAAGAAAAATTTTAAGGAAATGCCAACAAAAATAGTGAAGTAGAGTAACATGGTCTAGGAAGCAGACATCTAGCCTACACATGCGGTAATCCTCTGGCTAGGAGTTATAGAAAGGCTGGATACAAAAGACATAATGAAGATCAATATTGAGAATCCAAACTGTGAAATATGCAAAGTTGAGAGAGAAACAATGGACCATCTACTGGTAAATTGTAGGTACACAAGACCAATCGAAGGAAGGATACAAGCTGGATTGGGGATTCGATTACTAGCTCAACAATGGGAAGAATTGGTAGACTGAGTCACCATACTGAATATGGTCAGAAGTGCACACTATAAAGCTTTAAAAATATGTTTTGCAACAGTGGTGTATTTCTTATGGCTGGAGAGGAATAGAAGAATCGTTAGAGGGGAAGCAAAAAATAATAATAAAATAAGTAAAAAAGTAGTTTATTTATTTATTTTTATTTTATTTCTTTTTTTCAGTTTATTCATTTTATCTATTTTAGTTAAATGAAAATTTTTAGTTAAATGAACTTGGAAAAATTGCTGATGAAAGTTTTTCATTTTATATAATCTACCAGAAAATAATTCTACATATTTGGCTCTCGATTCTAGCAAGAGGAATAACAGATAACCTCTCCCCCAACATCAAACCAGCTTGGAACTTTGAATGAGAGTGTTATAAAGAGAAACTGGATAACTGTATTTTTCTTACTTTTTAGTTAGGAAAAGGTCCTTTGATCCTTTTATAGTCTACATCTAGATTGTAACCTTTGATGGATGTTTATCTTTTATATTTAATATAAATTCATTAATTTCCAAAAAAAATTATAGAACTTCCCTTCAAATTTCATGCTATTTCCATGGTTCTTCAAACCTCCCTATGCATAAATACTCATATTGCCTTGATGACTTATTGCCTCATGACTATTCCTTTTGGATCTAAAGTAGCTAGGTTACCTAGAATTCCACCTACCTTTGCTGATGTATAGTGCTTCCTCTTGACTCTTAAACGAAACACACCCTATTTGCTTGGCCAATGCTTCTTGTCCGATAAGCAAATTTTCTAACTTTATAAGTGATGGTTGATTTTTCCATCCTTGTATTGTAGAAATAAAGCTTATGTATTCAGTCCTAAACTATGGATAATTATTCTCTTCATCTTGGTTTCTTCTATTGGAGCTAAGAATCCAAATCAAAAATATCATGGCATAATGACTTCACCTTGTGAAAATACTGAGTGACTATCATGTAGCATTATGTTACTGACAATAACCCACTCTCGAGAAGTTGGAACCTCATGTGATTTCTCTTAGAGGACAACTTGGTGAATGTATCTAATGCTTCTTTGGGTGTTTGGCATTCCAAATATGGTCTAGCAGATATTCCTCAACCGTTGTCTTCTAAACAAACATGGCTTTGCCTACTTTTATCTACTATTTTCACAAGGTATCATTTGTAACCTCAGCCATTGGTTACGTCACTTCACCACTATTGATGGCCTCACACAAGTCCTAACATTACATATATGACATCATACATATAGACCAAGAATTATAATTCTAATTATTGAGCTTCTTAACTCTATCGACAGCTTAGAGATCATTCATTTTGTCAAGGAATAAAGAAATATGCCTATCAGTCATTTTGTCAAGGATTAAAGAAATATGCCCACTAAAATACTCGCTAACTAACAGCTCACGGGAATCAATCTATATTTTATTCAGTGCAAATAATGGCCTTTGTATAGGCATATAAGAGAAGATAGCTTCCTTAATTATTGGAACAAAGTCTACTACTTCCTAATGATTAGGAACAATAATTGGAATAGAAACTAATTTAACTAAAAAAAGGAACAACTAAACAAACTAATAATATACTTGGTCAATTAAAACCATAGCTAATGTTGGTAATTCTATCAGTGACAACTTAGGGAAAAGCGGGGAGGGGTATAATTTTATTTTATTTTCAATTTATTCTTTAAACTTTTCTTAATTTATATTTCTTATTTAGTATTTTTTTAGGTATTTAGATTTCCACTATTGTAATTCAAATTTTCATGATACACCTCGATACACTACATGATATTTTGGCACCATTTTTAATCAATGAACGCATACTAATCAATGCAATACAAACCCATAATATTATGTATACCTTACAAATACTTAAAATACAAGCACTTTTTGATATTTGTGTTGGGATAACCTTTTCTTTTCTAGTTCTATGTCACTATGTTTAAGAATTAAATTTAGACACAATTATAATTTAAAAGTTTAAATTATTATCCAAAAGTAATGTGAAGTCTCATCTCAGAGGAATATCATAAATTTTGAATGTTATGTCATCAACTTGTGTATTACTTGAAATTCTTTATAGAAATCAAACAAATTATTGCTTCCTTTCTAGTATTAGACTCAATTAACACTTTTAAGTGTCCATTTTTACGAGGGAATGAAAATTTAAGCTCTTGTAGTTAATAAAAAGTGTTTTAATAATTTTCAATTTGTAAGAATTAAAGATGTAATATTTTGTATTGGAATGAAGACAGCCATGTGCTCTTCATATTCTATATATTTCAAATAAAAATATAAAAAATTTAACTTACCCATTTTCATATAATGAAAGCTCGTGATCCATCATAGATTCACCTCTGATCAAATTTTAGTTGAATGAAGTGGATGAGTAGAAGGAAAAAAAAATTCATATACAGCCAAGGAGACCAACCTCGTAACTTCATCACAGGGGACCATTTTAGTGCACTAAATTCAAAGTTTATAGTTTATCCAACTTTCAAGACATGTATACCTTTAACATGACTTGGGGGTGTCATTTTAGTTAATTAGCCAATTAACATTCAATTGGATCTCTTAAAGGGCAAAAAAAACAACAACAAAAAAAAGGAACGGCCAGTAAGTGCCAATGAGATACTAAAGGAACACTTTCCGGGAAGTGTGGAAGCCCACTAGAGATATTGTCGTCTTACCAGTAAAGGAGACATTAAGAAGACAACCAGTACAACTAGTAAGTTATTGGTTACGACCTTGCCATGGCCAAGCTTAACATTGCGATTCATCCTCCAGCTACTTTCTACAAATTGGGTGAGAGAGATGCAATGAATTTCCTTCGGGTATCACTTAAAGTGCAAACCGATTTTAGTAAACATAACTCACTCGTTACATATATAGTTGATTTAAGATGCAATGCTGGATTAAAAGTTGAAATTATGCAAATAGAATAATAATCAGAAAGCAGAAGCCACGAAATGGATTAATTCAATTAACTCATTTAAATGAGAAGTCCGAGGACGTATGTGGCCAACGTAAAAATGACGAGGGCATATGAAGTAATTACACGCCAAATTATGAACAATACTAGACTATTGACATTGGGGGGCCCTTACGTTGGTTGCAGAAGGTCCCGAGGCTCAGATCGTTTTGGGAACTGGGACCCTGTGACAGGGCAAGACTAAACGTAGTAATCAAACTATTGAATAGGATCATCAAATACATGAGTCGGCTTCACAGGAGTTGGTTTGGTATCTGTTGTGCGGGGGAAGTTGATCTGTATGTGGCCAATAATACTTCAGACTTGAAGAGAATATCAATCACTATGAATGAATGTGCATGATTTTTAGGGCCACGTTGATCATACATATCTAAGAAATTGGTTCTGGTCAGGTTTTAAAAATGGTGATATCAAGATCACCCCATATAAACATATCAAACTTTTATATACTATTAATTTAATCTCAATTAGTGAACATTCCTCATCTCCAGTTACCTACCTAAGCCTCATTTTTTATCATTATAAAGCGTTCTTGCGTGATTAAGCGTTAACTATTTTGGACTCTACTACTCTTCTCTGAAAAAATGCATTAGGTGCCAAATAATACAACATCCTTGTTTTGTTTTTTGTTAGTTAAACAGTTAAGCATCAAATTAATGCATTAGAGAGGGAGGAGGGCTGGTGGTGACATTGACTGGTAAGAGGACGAAAGTGACTGAAGGTTAGGTCCTTAAATTCAAGTAAAACATTTCTCCCAACTTCTAACCATTTGGAACTTATTCTTAGAGGAAAAGGCCAAGAGAAGTACATATTGTTAAACCACAATCTGTGAACACGTAATGTGTTCTCATCCGCTAGTTCTCTTCCCTTCATAAAAGAAGACGCAAAGGGTCTTACAGTTGCGACTTTTCCTTGTAAGGAAATAAGGCAAAAGCTTTCAGATGCTAAGAATTAATTACATGACAGAACTTCCTTAGTCGTTCTCTTACACGTTTATAATGTATAGGTTGTGTTATGTTTTTCAACAGAAATGAATTTGGGTTGGAGTCATTGCCTATTCTTGAAGTATGTGTTGCCATCAATGTCCTCATACATCACCTTCCTCAATTAGCGAACACCTATTAATTAATTTTGTCTGATTATTATCCCTATGTAAATTGGTGTCATTAGACTCACGTGCGCTTATGCCTTTGTCTTGTTGGAAGTTTAAAACATTGTTTGCACCATGTGGGTTTATGGTATTATTGATTCTTCCATGATTTCTACGAATAGGAGATAATGCTCATGCCTGCTATGAATCAAAGGACCACTTAAAACTTGTCAATTATACAAAGAAAACTTGAAATTGAGAATGAATGATGATGTGGGGATGTACTACTTATTGTTGATTAGTTATCCAACTACAAAGAGTTTGTTTGTTTTTTCAGTCTTTGTACCATCAATAGAAGATTAACTGAAATCCTTCCATTTATTCTATCAAAATCAACCATAAAATAATTATATTCTATTCTACTCATCTTAATCAATAATTTTCTATCAATAAGCACTCTATATCCTAGGGAAAAGAAGACGCTCTCCGACGTTGCCTTCATGAAAAGGCATACGATAGATTAACTAAAACATTAAGAATGATAGAATACGCGAATACGAAAATGAAAACGTTGATGGTGATGATGTTATTAGTAGTTGAGGAAGGAATAGTAAGAAAAATAATATATTTTTGTTGCATTATTATGTCTGGAAGATTAATTTGTGTTTATGCACCGCCTGTTTCTCTCCTTGAAATTGTGGAGCTTTTCTAGGTTTCTGTTTCTAGCTCCCGTATGAGTGTAGGCAATGCAATTAACTTTTGGTTAGCTAGAAAAAACATCACACTTTTCTCTCTGAACTAGAACGCTAAATCAGTTCCACAACACTGAATAACAGTGGTCTGATCAATAAAGTTGGTTGTACAAGTCAACTATTTTCAATTTAAACAATCGGTAGTAATTGTTTGCATTTGACAACCGGAAGGATTTAATGAAAATTAGAATTCCACAAACATAACCGAGACCACATCCGGCAACCACCTAACAGAGGCTATGGCTCTCGAGGATTTGGACTAAATTCAAAAGCACAAAGGAACTTATAGTATCTCCTACAGGTTACGGCTCTGTCTCTATATCTATTTATCCTCATGTTTTAAGACAATCTTCTCAACTGACTCTTGTCTTCAAGTACAATTTTTATAGGAAAAAGTTGTCTTCAAATGATTGTTTATATCAAATAACTATTTCACCATTACAAATAAGTTTAGACTTGCAGGCAGCGGCCAACGGTGCTTGGACATTCCTAGATTTTAGTGGCAATACAGGCTATTAGTGATAGTCACGTGCGAAAATGAATTCGGACAATTCAAACACTACAAGTTGAATAGGTTTTGTTAGGAGTTTGTTTTGCCTCCCTTTTCTTGATAGTCTTAAAACTATGTATATCCTGCTCTTTCTTTCCTAACCGAAAGCAAAAACAAGTAAAGACTTTATAGTGTAGTTGTTAACGTGTTGGATTAAACGCTGCATATGTCAGTTGGTTTTGTTAGAAAAAAATAGTTATGTATGTCAGTTATGTTGGCAGTTCACTACAGTTATGTTTGATTTGTTGTTGGATATGTTGTACGTAAAAGTATGCTGTTGGAGAATTTTGTGAATAGAAAAAGTTTGCACCCTTTTTGCAGTGTCGTAAAATAAACAACAATGGTATCAAAGCATTATAGATCATAAAAGGATCTGTGAAAGTATTATCAGAGGCTTGTCTACATTCAACAGAAAAGAAAAATGCAGGCAAGTGGTAGTAATTTTTCACCAATCACACCACCTGTGTTTGATGGTGAGAATTATCAAGCGTGGGCTGTAAAAATGACAGCCTACATGGAAGGATGTCATATGTGGGAAGCAGGAGAGTCAGATTATGCAGTGGATCCTCTTCCTGAAAATCCAACCTTGAATCAATTGAAGTTTCAAAAAGAGAAGATCACGAGAAAGGCGAAGGCAAAGTCATGTCTTTATGCAGCGGTCTCTCCTACAATTTTCACCAGAATCATGAGGGTTCAGCCTTTTAAATCTGGAATTTTTTAAAGGACGAATATGAAGGAGATGAGAGAGTCTGAGGCATGAAAGTGTTAAATTTGATGAGGGAATTTGAAAGGTAGATAATGAAAGATAATGAGTCTATGAAGGAGTATTCAGATAGACTCATTGATTTGGCGAACAAGATTTGAATTCTTGGGTCAGAGATGAAGGATGAGAGACTGGTACAAAAGTTGCTACTTTCACTACCAAAAAAATTTGAAGCCGCAATTGCATCTCTTGAGAATGCAAAGGATCTTTCAGAGATTAAGTTGGCAGAATTGTTGAGTGCACTGCAGGCACAAGAGCAACGAAGGCTGATGAGAAGAGATGAGCCTGTTGAAAGTGCTCTTCAAGCCAAATCAAAAGTATACACAGAAGGACAAAAAAAGAAACAATGTAATCAAGGTAAACAATCAAAGAGTGAATCATCAGGAGGAAAAGAAGGAAATTATGATGCAACAAATTATAACAGGAAGGGAAAACAAGGTTCTTGGGAACCATGTCAACATTGTCGTAGGAATAATCATCCTCACTACAAGTGTTGGAGGAAACTTGATATGAAGTGTAGGTTTTGTAACAAAATGGGACATGCAGAGATCATATGCAGAGAGAAGTCACAACAATAATAAGCAAATACACCACAAGCAGCACAGACTGAGGTAGAACAATTATTTGCTATTTCCTGTTTTAACTCAGAAGTTGATAGTGGTAGTTGGCTAGTCGATAGTGGCTGCACACATCATATGACTAGTGATTTAAGTTTGTTTTGTGACTTGGATGAAAGTTTCTTTTCTAGAGTGAAAATTGGAAATGGAGAATATATTACTGTGAAAGGGAGAGGTAATGTGATCATTAAGGGTCCTAATGTATCTAAGTTGATTTCAGATGTGTTGTATGTGCCTGAGGTAGAGCAAAATTTACTTAGTGTTGGTCAGTTGGTGCAAAGAAGATATAAGGTGATTTTTGAAAATGAAGAATGTTTAATTGTTGATTCCACTGGTGAAGTGCTATTTAATATACCTATGAAATTCAAGCGATTCACATTTGATCCAAAAGAAGGAAGTGAGAGGGCTTTAAAAGTGCAGTATGATGAATTTGGAGTTTGGCATAGGAGGTTGGGGCATTGTCACAATAAAGGGCTTAAATATATACAAAAATTTGAGTTATTTTTGGACTGCCGTTGATACAGCAGCAAAACTCAAATTGCAAAACTTGCTTTTTGGGTAAGCAAACTAGACTCCCATTTATAGGTTCTTCATGGAGAACATATGAACAACTTCAACTTGTGTACACTGATGTCTATGGTCCCATGTCATAACATTCATTGAATGGGAGCAGATATTTTATTTTATTTATTGAAGATTACAGCAGGATGTGTTGGGTATATTTTTTGAAAGCAAAGTCTGAAGTTGCAGAAGTGTTTTCAAATTTTAAAAGGATGGTTGAGACTAAATGTGGAAGAAAATTGAGAGCAATAAGATCAGATAATGGAACAAAGTATACCTCAGGAAGTTTCAAATCTATATGTGAAGAATCAGGTGTCCAACATCAATTTACTGTTCCATATTCTCCTCAACAGAATGGAGTGAGTGAAAGGAAGAACAGAAGAGTAATAGAGATGGCTAAATGTCTGTTGCAGGAAAAAAATGCCAAAAAAATTTTGGGCAGAGGCATTGAATACAGCAGTGTTCTTATCAAATAGATTATATACCAAAGCAGTGGATAAGAAAACTCCATATAAAGCATGGTATGGTTTTAAACCATCAGCAAAGGGCTTGAGAGTCTTTGGTTGTGTGTGTTATATACATGTCACACAAGTGAAGTGAGATAAGTTGGATCAAAAGGCTGAACCTGGTGTGTTTATTAGTTACAGTCTGCACTTTAAGGGATACAGGGTGTATCAACCACATTCTACTAAAGTGATAATTAGTAGAGATGTGAAATTTTTGGAAGATGAAGCATGGAATTGGACATCTGATGACAAAGGTGAACGGGTGAAGAATGTACCAGTTCAAATACAGGATGAGGAAAAAGAGTTTACTGATATTATTGATGATATCCCAGTGAGAGGTACACGATCACTTACTAACATATATCAAAGGTGTCATGTTGCTGTGTTTGAGCCTACAAATTATCAAGAAGAAAAAAGTGATGAGAGGTGGCAAAAAGCTATGATTGAGGAGCTGAATATGATCAAGAAGCATGGCACTTGGGAGTTAATTGATAAACCAGATGACAGAAAAATTATTGGTGTAAAGTGGATATTCAAAGTTAAATTAAATATAGATGGATCGATCAACAAATATAAAGCTCGATTGGTGGTAAAGGGTTATGCTCAGGTGTGGGAAGTAGATTATTCTAATACCTTTGCACTTGTAGTAAGGCTGGACACCATTCGATTACTGCTTGTAATCGCAGCTAAGCAAGGCTGGATTGTTTTTCAATTAGACATGAAATCTGCATTCTTGAATGAGGTGCTTAAGAGGAAATATATGTAGAGCAGCCTGAAGGATTTAGTGTTGCTGGGAATGAAGATAAAGTTTATCGGTTAAAAAAAGCGATGTATGGCTTGAAGCAAGCTCCCAAGGCATGGTATAGCAAAATGGATAGTTATTTACAAGATTTGGGTTATAAGAGAAGTTTGAGTGAGTATACTTTGTATACCAAGAAAGTTGCAGGAAGTATTGTGGTTATTTCTCGTTATATGGATGATATTTCGGTAACATGGAATGACTGTATGCAAATCAATAAATTAAAGCATGATTTAATGTAGATATTTGAGATGACAGATTTAGGTGTGATGGCTTATTTTCTTGGAATGGAGATCAAGCAAAGTCCAAGTGAGATTTTCATATGTCAAAAGAAATATTTAAAGGAGATTCTAAGAAGCTTTCGAATGGAAGAATGCAAGAGTGTGGGAACTCCTATGAATCAAAAAGAGAAGCTACAAAAAGAAGATGAAGCAGAACCTACAGACAATGCAACTTATAGAAGTTTGGTGGGTTGTTTGATGTATTTAACAGCCATTAGACCAGATATTCAATATACTGTTAGTATGTTGTCAAGATTTTTGCATTGTGAAAGTGAATTACATATGAAAGTTGCTAAAAGAGTACTCTGGTATTTGAAGGGAACTTCTTCTTATAGGACTAAATTCACTAAAAGTGAGAGGTTCAAGTTGTACGGTTATTCAGACAATGACTAGGCTGGTTCTGTAGAAGATATGAAGAGCACAACCGGTTATTATTTTGCTATAGGATCAGCGTGTTTCTCTTAGTGTTCAAAAAAACAATACATTGTGGCTCTGTCTATTGCTGAAGAAGAGTTCATTACAGCAACGACAGCTGCAAATCATGCAATTTAGTTGAGAAAGTTGTTAACAAATCTTGGTTTTAATGTTGGAGAAACTAAATTGAATGTGGATAATTAAGCTGCTCTGGCAATATCTCAAAATCCTGTGTTTTATGGAAAGAGCATTTTAAGGTAAAGTTTTATTATCTACGAGAAGTGCAAAAATCTGAGTAGATAAAGCTAGTGTATTGCAGCACAGAGAATCAATTCGTTGATATTTTCACCAAACCATTTCAAGTTGACCGGTTTGAGTGGTTGAGGAAGCGGATTGGAGTATGTAGTAGCATTTGATCCAAAGAGGAGTGTTAACGTATTGGATTAAACGCTGCATATGTCAGTTGGTTTTGTTAAAAAAAACAGTTATGTATGTGAGTTATGTTGGCAGTTCACTACAGTTATGTTTGATTTGTTGTTGGATATGTTGTACATAAAAGTTTGATGTTGGAGATTGTTGTGAATAGAAAAAGTTTGCACCCTTTCTGCAGTGTCGTAAAATAAACAACAGTAGTCTTACACAAAGGGACAGAAGACTTGTCTAGATTCAAGTTCCTTGTCCTTTTTTTCTGTCTGCACATAACGAGTATGTTTGTTTTTTGTTAGATTCTTCATGTTTAATATATTTCATTTAAGTGAATATAAAATCCAAACTATAGATGTTGTTGTATTACAAGAGATGCAATTAAATTTTCAATGTTAAAGCAAAACACTTAGTTTTCCAGCATTAATTTGAAGGAAAGTCTAGGCTTCATGGCTTTAAAACAGTTAATTAACTAAAACGAAATAACATTTTCATTTACTTTAAAGGTTAATCAAATGCTATAAAATAAATATATTTACGAACTGAAATGGTAAAGAAGAAAACACAAAATATGTCTATGGTTTTTGAAATGGTTATTTTTTTTGGGGATAATTCATAAAATGCTTCATGTAAATTAATTGAAGGATGCAAGAAAGGCTAAATTTCCCTTGAAATTATGAAACTCTCCAAAAAATTCAAAGTTTGACAACCTAAATTGCAAAAATTTTAGTATGTGTGGATAGTTCATTAGGCCTGTTAAGAAAATAGAATATTATTATATTTTGATTACTTGATCATCTCTAATCATGATAGGTCTTAGCTATAACTCTTGATTAGTACCATCGTATATTTTCATGTTTAGTCGTATCTTTTTGTTAGTATAGTTGTACATTACTAATGTTCAGGCATACTTCATGCTCACATATATATACATATGTTACAATCATGTAATGAGCATACACACAAAAACTCTTTCTTTCACACAACTTTTTCCAATACTACTAACCTGTAAACACCATTACCAAACACTTGACATCATTTCTTTTCTATTAAATTAACAAGTCAAAACTACTTGATTTGGAAACACAATTTATTCCTCTTTTGAATTATCATCACAAATTAACTAGTTTTATTGATAGCTCCATGCATATTCTGTCCAAAACAATACCTTCTCTTACCAATCTAGAAGAATAGATTCTCAATCCAGAATATGAAACTTTGCTCAATAGGAATTAATTTCTCTTGTCATATTTATTTTCCTCCTTCACTTTCTATATTCCAGAACAGACAACTTCAGCTTAATATAGAACTTTAAGAATTGAAAAAGATTGTTATGAGTGTGACACAATATGTCCAAAAGGTAAAAGCTCATGCTGATGAACTAGCATTGCTGGTAGATCCATTTTTGATGCTAAAATCAATGTGATAATCTATATCAATATTGGCTCTAAATTCTTTCCCATCATTGCAACGTTAAACTAAATACATAAACCTGTCTCCTTTCTTGAATTGCATGAACAACTCTCAACTTATAAAATATTACTAAAAGGTATATAAGACTCTCATTTAGCTAATGTTGCTATAAAACAACCCAAATAATCTACTCTAAGACTCTCATTTAGCTAATGTTGCTATGAAACAACCCAAACAATCTACTCTAAAACTTTCAAGCTAAACTTTAATTAAAATATATCTGCCAATTCTAAAGGGGGACAAAGAAAAAAAGGGCCTTTTCAAATTTGTGGCTTACAAAACTATACAGTTGATCGATAATGATGTAGATATATACCTCGCCAATACTTTAATGTTCAAACTAATATAGCTTGTTTTCACTCTTCTATATATCATAATCATACCTAGGCCCCAACAACTCCTATGATGCTTAATAAATCAACAATGCAATTAGTTTAATCTTACATGGGATAGTAACTTAACACAAAAGCGACACATCATATGACTCCAAATATTACTAATCTCAGTCTTGTACTCTCCTACAGATGAAAATTGGAAAGCAGTGAAATGCATCTTGTGGTATTTTTAATATAAAACCAATAAGTGACTTTTTCTTTTCTAAGAGTAATTACTTTCATTTATAATGCTTTGTTAACATTAATTGGGATGGTTGTGATGATCGAAGATCTATCAATGGCTTTGGTATTATCTTGGCAAATCACTAATCTCTTGTAAAACAAAAAAGATAAAACAATGAACATTTGTAAGAAGTTCAACTAAAGGCCAATATAAAACCATTGTCAATGCCACAACTAAACTATTGTGGATTTGTATACTTCTTTATGAAATTAGGTTTCCTCTTACATAAAAGGTTGTTTTATGGTGTGATAATGTAGGAGTTATCTATTTCACTGCTAATTTGGTGTCACATGCTCATAGAAAACACATTGAAATTTACTACAAATCAATTAGCTGACATATTTACTAAGCTATTAGGCACTTTAAAACTTCAATTCCTCTATGACAAACTTTTATTTATCTCTTACCCAATGTCTTCCTAGGGAGAGGGAGAGGGGGATTTTAAGGAAATAGAATCATAGTCTATTTTGCTCAATTGATCATTGGTGATAAAAATCAGTTTTAGCCATAATTCTTGATTAGTATCATTGTATATTTTCATGTTTAGTCATATCTCTTTATTAGCATAGTTGTCCATTACTAAAGTTTAAACATACTTCATGCTCACATATATGTACACATGTTACAATCATGTAATGGGAATACACACAAAAGCTCCTACTTTCATAAGGCCTTGTAGCTAGGAAGATATATGAAGGAAAACTAATATTAAGGGCATGCAATTAATGAAATTAAAAACAAAATATGTATAAAACATTAATAAAAAATTTGATGTATATAAATTATAAAAAGCAATATTCTGCGTTAGCACAAATAGTTAAGTGGCCATAATTTAGTGTCAATGGTCTATTTATCCTTTATTGTCATCACAAGCAGTAACCAACAAATTGAAAACAAATAGAGCAAGCTTCTTTGTATGACAAGGCCTCAGGTTGAGAATAGAAGCAAAAAGAATAAGATTTACCTCAGGCTCTAATAATTTTACTTTTGGATCATGTGGACAAGAATGGAAGCAACATATAACAAAAACGGTACTTTTACGTGAGGCTTCAATGGTTATGTTGTAAGTTACTGATTTCATTAGAATTGAAATTCTAGGAACAAATTGGTTGAGACCTTGCCATACAACCACCTATTCCTTTTAGGACTCTTTTGTGACTCATTAACTGCTTTTATATTGTTCATTACCATGTTAAAGAAATATAATCCTATTATATTTTGGTTAATTGATCATTGCTAATCATGATCCTTTTTAGCCGTCATTCTTAATTAGTACTGTTGTATATTTTCATGTTTAGTCCTATCTCTTTATTAGCATAGTTGTATGTTACTAAAGTTCAAGCTTACTTTGTGTTCACATATTTGTATATATGTTACAATTATGTAATAAGAATATTCACAAAAAATTATAACTTTCATAAAGCCTTGTAGCTAGGAAAATATATGGAGGCAAACTAATTTTACAGCATGAAAGTAATAAAATTACAAGCAAAACATATATAATACACTAAGACAAAATTGGATATATACAAATTATAAAGGCATTATTCTGTGTTAACAAAAATAGTTAAGTGGGCCATAATTTGATGCTAATGGCCTATACGTCCTCTATTGTTAGCACTGGCAACAATTAACAAACTAAAAACAAATAAAAGCAATAAGAACAAGACTTAACTAAGGCTCTAATAATTTTATTTAGAGTGTGGAGGAGAATGGAAGCAATTTATAACAAAAATGGTACTTTTATATGAGGCTTCAATGGTTCTATTATAAGTTACTAATTTCATTATAACTGAAATTCTAAGAACATAATTGGTTGAGACCTTGCCACACAAGCTCCTATTCCTTTTAGGAATCTTTTTTGACTCGTCAATTGCCTTTATACTCTTCATTGTCGTGTTGAGGAAATAGAATCCTATTCTATTTTGGCTAATTGATCATTGTTGATCATGATCAGTCTTAGCCATAATTCTTAATTAATATCATTGTATATTTCCATGTTTACTCATATCTCTTTATTAGCATAATTGTACATTACTAAAATTCAGGCATCCTTGGTGCTCACATATCTCTACAATCACGTAATGAGAATATACACAAAAACTCTTTTACAAGGTCTTGTAGTTAGGAAGATATATGGAGGCAGACTGATATTAAAAGCACAGAAGCAACGAAACTACAAGCAAACCATGTATAAAATACTAAGATAAAAATTGGTTGTAAATAAATTATAAAGGCATTATTCCGCATAAGCACAAATAGTTAAGTGACCGTAATTTAGTGTTAATGGTCTATCTGTCCTTTATTGTCAACACAGGCAACAACCAACAAATTAAGAACAAATAAAGCAAACTTTTTTGCATGATAAGGCTTTAGACTGAGAATAGAAGCAATAAGAACAAGACTTACTTAAGGATCTGGTTCAGCCGAATTCTGACGAGGCTGTACGTTGCCGTTTGGATCCATGGAGTCAACTGTTGAACACGAGAATTTTGGCTTGAGGATTCCTGCAAAACAAAGAAGGCACGTCAGGGGTTGTTTCCCGATAGGCCTCTCCGACGCTCAAGTTAGTTTTTTGGTGAAGGAGGGACTGCAGGAAAGCA
>JANQBM010000221.1:17495312-17514060 GCA_025594535.1 Erythroxylum domingense | reverse complement strand
ATAATTTTAAACCATATGAAATATAAATGAAAATATATCTAACCAAATCTTTTGTATGGATTATAACATAAGTAAAATTAATATAAAAAATAAATGCTAAAATATATAAAAAAAGTCAAATAATATTAAATGACTATCAAAATAAACGTAAAGATGTGTTTGTAGGTATTTTGAAATTAATGAGTAAAACATAAGGATAAAAGAGACTAAAAATAGACTCATTAATTGATCCTACCTAAAACAATCTTTTTTTTATAAGTTTCAAATTTAAGCTTCTTAAAAAGTTGTATTTTAGCTGCTAAAAAAGCTAAATTTACTAAAAAAGTGAGTTTTTTTATTTTACAGCCAAATATTAATTTAAAAAAAAACTTTTGCAGTGGAAAAAAATATTTATTCACCCTCCAAAATCTCAACCAAACAGTCATTAAAACCATGTCTAGTCGATCTTTTAGCAGTGAAGGATCCCCCTTTAATTTGTGCACTTTACTAGCTACACAAATCATTTCGCTTATTGAATTTTAAAGCAAATTCTTTCATGCATTCCTAAACACGTACTTATCATTGTACCCTTCTACACGAATAGCCAAAGCATGATTGAGAATTTCCATATTAAAAGAAGTTGGGTTGTGTAACAGAATTTCCATATTAACAGATGATGTCGCCGACCACTTCAATTCAGTACTAACGAATCGACCCCCAACGGTGACCTATATGATCTCCCACTCCCCAACCATACAAGGGCATTAATTTCTAGTACTACTCGGCCATAACTCGCAGCTGATGCAATTAGACGAAGGTATTGAAAATGAGAACACGTTGAAATCCCAACGGTGCATGTAGGAAGACTTTTGGTCACGATACATAACCGTGACGCAAACTTCTTTTCGAAGTGTTGTAAGAAAAATTTTATTTTTTATTTTTTGCTGTTTTAGAAACAAACTTATTTATTATTATTTTTTCTTCTAGCTATATAAGAAGGTGGCCTTTCAATACAACCTTTTGTAGAGAAGAGCTCCAAAACGTTTAGATTTAGAAAACTAAGAGAAGTACACGAGAACACTCAAATCAAGTTCCTAGTGTCGGTATCTCTTTCACCTTATTCTTGTGGTGTTTCCTGTTTCGTTTCCTTCTTCTCTAGGTCTTTGGTATTGGCCTTTTTTGTGCCACTAATTTCTTTGGTTCATCTTTTTGAAAGAGAAGGGTTTATGTTATACAGCCTCGGGGGAAAGAAGCTGAGGTAGATTATCATCAGAATATCAAATTACTTCATTGGCAAAAAATGGTTGCTCCATTGTCAACTTGGCCATGGGAGAACATGGGAGTTTATAAGGTAGAGAAATCTCTTACCGGACTCTGTTTTCTTACAGTGTCACTGCCTGAAATCCACGGAGTTGATTCTTGGAATATTTTCTGTTGCTTGAATTTGACGTGATTTGTCTCTTCAATGTTTGTTACGCAGTATCTGCTCTATGCACCTGTTCTCCTGAAAGTTGCGTATTCAAGAATTCAGGACGGAACTTTCAAGGTCGATTGGTATCTGCATGTTGTCGTATTATTTACTCTGAGAGAGTTTGTTTATTTTCTGTGGAGTTCCTTCTCTAGCATGCTTTTCCTGAATCGCAAACTCCGGATTAACAAGGATGGGTATGATTTCAAGCAGATAGACAGTGAATGGGATTGGTAAGATTTTCCTGGAAAAAAAAAAGATTTGTCTTTTTGTTTCTTCCCCTGAATTATTATGATGGTTTGTCATTATGCTACTGGTAGTTGGAAATTGACCTGCTAGCAGTTACAGTTGCATCTTTGTTTACGGGGGATTTTGCAGGGACAACTTCATTCTTCTCCAGGCACTGATTGCTTCAATGGCATGTCTTATTTTTCCATCATCCCTTGAAAATGCTCCGCTCTGGAACACATATGGTTTTATTACCACCTTGATCCTTCATGTAGCTATTTTAGAGCCCCTGTACTATTGGGTTCACAGATGGTTTCACAACGGATATCTCTTTACTCATTACCATTCACTCCACCATTCGAGTCCGGTCATACACCCTTTCACAGGTAAAGAACAGGCATAAAATTTCTAGCCCGTGGATTATTGTCTTTAAATGCTCGTCTTTATTTGTTTATCCTCCCTTGTGCAGGTGCAAATGCAACATTTTTGGAACATTTGATACTAACAGTTTTAACCAGTATTCCAATAATTGGAGCTTCTGCGTTGGGATATGGATCAAAGAGCGTGATCTATGGCTACCTTCTGGCATTTGATTTTCTCAGATGCTTGGGACATTGTAATGTTGAAGTTGTGCCTAATCAACTGTTTGAGACATTTCCGTTCTTTAGATACCTTCTCTATACCCCAACGTAAGTGCTAAGCAGCCTAAGCTAAATCTTCTCTTCACATGCTTGATTAGAACCACATTTGGCACATCGAACAGCCACAAAATAGTGCATTCAATGTTTCAAAGAAACAATACCCATCTACAAGCTCATAGAGTTGTAGTCCCCAATGCGATTCTACACATATACAGAGGGCCGCATTGTCTCATCATCCTATTGGAAAGTCCATTTTACTTTCTTTCTCACTTGAAACTTAGGGAGAAATGTGCATGAGCAACTTCATCACAATGTACAGCAATGATATGGTTGCGTAGTCCCCTTATAATCGCTTGAATCTATACATTTTGTGAACCCATTAACTTCAGCCCAAACTTTACGAATGCTCTGTCACCGCTTTTTATCTGTTCAACATCAGATGCGAGTGGGTAGCAGGATAATTGCATATCAGTATATGCTACATACGCGTCAGTGCACACAAAATTTGCTATGCCACCAAATTTACCAAAGGAAATTTTGTTACATCACATTTTCTAGCTCCTATTTTTCTTTATCATCTATTGACTTACAATTTTATGGTTGGCGGATTGCAGGTACCACAGTCTTCATCACACAGATATGAAGACCAATTTCTGCCTCTTTATGCCACTCTTTGATGCTTTGTGGAACACTCTGAATTCCAACTCTTGGGATCTGCACAAGAAAATGAGCTCAAACGGCGGTAAATCCTGAAGCATTAAATTAAATGACCAACTTGTAATGCATTAAAATGGGGTTTTCCCACTCACAATCACACCGGACAAAAATTTACATAGGACCATTCCAGTCAAAAATTTCCATGAACAGGCTAGCGCATGCCATCAAAGTTTGTATCTGGAAATGGCATAATGTGTTGAGAAATGCAAGAGTAATGGATCGGCTTGAGTTGCCATATCACATTAATATTTTGAATTTCGACTGATTCGTGATCTTGGTTTTAATGCAGACGAAAAGGTAGCTGATTTTGTGTTCTTAGCTCATGTGGTAGATGTAACATCTTCAATGCACGCGCCATTCGTTAATCGATCATTTGCGGCCTTACCCTATTCGATGAGATTCTTTCTGCTGCCTTTCTGGCCCCTGGCTTTTATTGTCATGTTCATAATGTGGGCTGCTGCTAAGACTTTCTATGTATCTTTCTACAATCTCAGAGGCAGGTTGCACCAAACATGGGTTGTACCTAGGTTTGGCTTTCAGGTGGGGAATCATAATTTGTTTAATAAGCGTTGTTAAATCTTGTTGTTATAGACTCATAATTTTATGTTATTATTCCTTTTCTTCTCAGTACTTCTTGCCATTTGCTGCTAAGGGCATTAATAATCACATAGAAGACGCCATTCTCAGGGCTGACAAACTCGGTGTCAAGGTCATTAGCCTTGCTGCTTTGAACAAGGTAAGTAATTAACTTGGCATTCCTTAGCAAGTTATTACGTCAAATCTTGTTATCCATTGGCTTTGCTTTAAGAAGGCTCGAATAGGTGGGGTGTGAGGGACAAGTGACATCTAATCAAGTTATGAGGCTTGCAGGCAGCAAGTTCTAGTTTTGCACTCGCTACTTCTACTTGTAAGGCCAGAAATAAACACAAGTTAATTTGCTCTGATTATGGTAGTTGAAAAAAATAAATGCATGGTATTAAACAATCTACAGTGGGAACTGGGACCTCTCTCTTCTTGAACCAAAAGTGTAATAACCATTGCTGTTTATGAATACATTATATATATAGCCTCTATCGAAAGCCTATTCCGTTGGTTTTTCTGGTAATGGTCCTGAGATAGCAGACTTTTCACAAACTTTCTTGCCTAAACCCTGTGGAGAACCTTTATTGTCAAATATCAGCTGATTAATGCAGTAGGTCCGCAATTATCATCTGAACTGTTTTCTGTAATGATCATGACTCATGACAATCTCTTCTTGGCTAAATCCTGTTAGAGAACTTCTATATCAAATAACACCTTCTTAATGAAGTAGTAATGTAAATGGCAGCATTCAAAAACTTCGGGCTCTGGAGACTTTCTTGGTTGCAATTATCAATTTCTTGGTTGTAACATTCCTAGACGCAAATATCACTTCAATCAATGATTTTCGTTTTCTTCTTTTTCCGATTAAAATTTACTCCTTAAAAGAGTTCGGATGCCTCAGTGCATGTCTAGTAGAATCCCACGTCCCTAAACCGCCTCGAGGCTTGATAGATTCTGTTGTTAATTCCAATGCTTGTTGACACGATTGCATTTGCCATTAATGGGCATGAACCATTAAATGATGCTTCTGTGTAATCCTATTCTCATTTTTCTGGGAAAATAACACATTTTGGGTACAGAATGAAGCACTTAATGGCGGCGGAACACTGTTTGTCAACAAGCTTCCAGACCTTAAAGTTCGAGTCGTTCATGGGAACACCTTAACTGCTGCGGTTATCCTCAATGAGCTCCCCAAGGATGTGAAGGAAGTCTTTTTAAGTGGAGCCACTTCCAAGCTTGGAAGAGCAATTGCTCTATACCTATGCCAAAAGAAAGTTAGAGTCCTTGTAAGTGACCTGGGGCAGTAATATATTTAACTATGTGATTAAGAGCTTTAGTCTTGTAAGTCCCAGTTTCCAGAACTGATATTAGGTGGGGGCGAAGCATGAAAGAGAGAAGGAAGTCACTCATAATTAAATCAGTTACACATGAAAGGAATTTTTGTCTATAAGAGACCAAGGTATTTAACATCAGATTTAGGTTGGAAGGCATATGTGGTCTCCAGTTGGTTATGGGTTGAAGTAACCAACATTAATTGGGATTGGCGATGCCAATTATTGTGGGTTAATCAATTAGTTTATGGTTATGTGGTCAGTGTTACAGAACTGATTTGATAGTTTGATGACTCAATACAGATGTTGACACTATCAACAGAACGATTCCAAAATATTCAAAAGGAAGCCCCAGTGGATTGCCAAAGCTTTCTCGTCCAAGTGACCAAGTATCAAGCAGCTCAACATTGCAAGGTATATGTTCTTACCCAAAAATAGAAAAGCAAAATGACATTTTCTGATATGGAACCTGACACTCACTTCAGGTGAACCCATATGAGTAAAACCTTTTAAAGAAGGTCAAATATGCAAATAAAAATGATATCTTTCTGCAACGCAGTGCATGGGATTTAGATGTGAAATTGAATTGTGAGGTTTATTATTGTGTTGAAATATAATTTGTAGACGTGGATAGTTGGCAAGTGGATCACACCAAGAGAGCAAAGATTGGCCCCACCCGGTACGCATTTCCACCAATTTGTGGTACCACCCATCTTGTCATTCAGAAGGGACTGCACCTATGGTGATCTTGCAGCAATGAGACTACCATACGATGTTCAAGGCCTCGGAAGTTGCGAGGTGACCACCTCCTTAGCCTTTTCTTCTATACTACCAATGGATGGATCACTATGAAAGCATTTCAATTTTGAATTTCTGAATGCACCAAATCACATACAAGTACCCTTCAATCTTTGGATGCTATCATTCTCTATAAATCCAGCAATAGATTCAGGAGAATGGTACGCTTAGTTAGTTAAAATCTTCAAGAAAGAGACAGACGAACTTAGTTGAAAATCTTCAAGGAAGAGCAGACGAAGACTATTCTTAACTCAGAAAGGGAAACAGGGGTATAGCTGTTCTTCATTTCCATATTATATAAGAATCCCAATCCCTATGCGGTAATTGATACTAATAATTACATACGGTTACCTGACAAGATTTGCAGACAAGAACTAGTTCTACAAAGGTTATATAATATTTGCGTACCATTGATCAAGACCTGAAAGAAATTGTTGTTGTTGATGTTGTAAACAGTACACCATGGAAAGAGGAGTGGTTCACGCGTGCCATGCAGGAGGAGTGGTTCACCTGCTAGAGGGGTGGACTCACCACGAAGTTGGAGCTATCGACGTTGAAAAGATTGATCTTGTATGGAATTGCGCTCTCAAGCATGGGTTGAAACCTGTGGCGAGTACCTCCACATAGCACCTGTTATCTTCAATGCCAAAATTTCTCATCTTTAATATTGTTATATTTGCCTTTCTCTACCCCAAATCTTGTGTTTTTGTACCTTTTTGTTTTCTGTTGTATTATAACTGGAACTGCAACAAAAAGCAATCTGTTCTGTTGAGTTGCAAATTCAATCCAATGTGCGTTATCACCTGTACTTTTGGAATTAATTTATACTCAACGGAAGTGAAGTTATTTTTATTTTTTCAGTAGTCATTTTCTTCCCAACGGAACTATTGGCATTGTCGTGTTAAAAAGAGAATTAGGAGTGTGGTTTATGTTGGAATTTTCTTTTTTTTATTATTAAAATTCTGTTTAAATAATAGTTTTATAAACTTTTTCACGTTATTTTGTTAAAATAATTTAAGAGACATTTACTATAAGGTCTTTTTGTAAGTTTATAATAATACAAGTTTTGTAATAAATTGAAATAAAAATAAATAAAACTATAAGGGAGGTCCACACTTTTATTATCTTGATTTTATGTATAATTAAAACCAATCTTTATTTGTTACCAATCTCTAATCATAAATACATTTGTGGTGTATTCTTTAATAAATTGTTTTGCACGTTATGTGGTAAAGTACCAAAATTAAAATGGAGAATGTACAATACATTACTAAGGCATATATGAAAGGTATTTAGCAGTATTAGTTCTAAATTAGTTACCAATTGAAAAATAATATAGTATTATCTTGTATCTATTATTGAGGAAGTTTGAGTTGTATACATCGTATCCATCGAAATACTACAAATATCATGTTAAATTTATAAATTAAAAATAATTGAAAATTGAAAAATATTTATTATATTTAAAAAGAAATGTTTTAATAAGAGATTGAATTTTAATTACATAAAAATGATAAATTATTTTATAATTTTAAGAAATAAATCCAAAATGATACTTGATATTTGCAACTTTTATATGTAGTTTGAGATTTAAATTTTTTAGAATATTAATTTAAAGATAATTTTGACATTTTTAAAATGTTGACATAATTATTTTTCAAGCGCTTGCTTTGAGATTTTTTTTAATTCAATATCTAAACTTTTAAATTTTTTAATTGAGTGAATAATCTTTTAAAACTTTAACAATTTTGTTAATGTGGATGAACATGTGGAGTTTAGAAGACATGCAAATCATCAAAAAATAACTTTTTGAACTGAGTTGTTAAAGTTTTAAAAAATTAATCACTTAATCTAAAAGTTTGGATATTGAATTAAAAAAATCTTAAAAGTTAGACATTTTTGAATATTTTATCTCTAAAATTTTTACCTTAATTTTTAAATTGGCTTAATCCTAACTTCTTCATTTTAATTTCATTTGACTTTTTTAATTGTTCTTTAATGTAAATTATAAAATAAATATTACTTAATTTTGTAATATAAGTTTAAATTTTTTAAAATTTAATTTTTCATAAAATAATTAATTATTATATCGATTTAAGTAGTTTTGTCAATTTTTACATTTTTACGACGTGCCCAACAAAAGTATTGTCATTATGATTTGGTAAATTTATACTTAAAATTTTTAAAAATTAAATAATGAAATATAAAATACCAAAATCAATCCTTTGTGGCTCCTGCCACGTAATATATAATTTGTGAAATTCGACCATGGACGGCGTTGGGACTTGAAAAAAAAAAATAGTCGAATTCAATAATCCGCCATAACAGACTTATCTAGAATCGTAACTATCCATTAAAAACAAAGCCCTTTTGAGTTGAATTTTCTCGTGAGCGACCAAAATTGAAACTTCCCATCGCTTTTGATCCAACGGATCCTGAACAATCTCATAAAATGAGATAGACACCAACTTTTCATTCACCTCCGCCATTGGTAATACCTACAGCTGTAGCTAATAGCAGTTCACTAAACTCCTCTTTATGTACGCTTCAATTTGGAAAGTACCCATTGTAAAACTAACAGCAAAAGTTAAAACTTGTCTTTTTCTACTCTTAGTCTCTCACCAATGGCAGCAATAGATAACGCCAGAATCTAACCTAAAACATGTAGGATTTTTCACTGCCTTTCGCTCCACAAGCAATAACAGTTGTTTAAAAACTCTAGATATCAGAGGTTTCTCTTCTCTTGAATAGGTCACATCATTGCTTTGGTTTTCCTTATAACAAGATGGAACTCATTCCGTCGCACCCATTGCGCACCATTCTCCCAGCTCCTAGCTTTCTCACCCACTGTCGATCATCGCCTCGCCACTATCCCGGTCGTCACGAGAATACAGTCCTAGCAGAATATATGATATAGACATTTAAGGAAGACGATGTAAACAGTGTAGTATTGGACCAGATGTTACAAGATGGTGAGGGAGCTGAGTAATGTGAGAAAATGCAACGTAGTTTAGTGATTAGCAATAATAAGTAGTCGTTTAAAGTAGAGTCAAGATTTAACAAGATTAGTTGATTGCTAACGGTTGTAGTAGTAGTTGATATAGCCGTTGTAGGAGAAGAGGAGGGTAACGATTGTATAACTAAATTTTCTCTCTCTAGGCACTTCTCTCTTCTACTTTGCTCCAGTTTTCTTTCTTCCTACTTCTTACGTTTTCTGGAAATAGCCAACCCTAGAATAATCTTTTGGACTATAGTAAAGCTTGTATCAAATTGGTATCAGAGATTTGTTCCTGTCTATAGTTGACATTGTGTGATGGCTGAAGGAACGAGGGGACAGGAGTTGCGACGGATGGAAGAAGCATTGCGGGGTCAAATGCAAGAGTTGGAAATGAGACATGAACGGGGTATGCAAGAGCTTCAATATTGGATTACTCAATTATTTCAACATGATCACAGTGACAATGGAGTGAGAGGGACCGCTGATCAAAGAGTTCCAGAAAACGACAATAGTGAGGTAAGTTATGGAAGTCATTGCATGATCCCTATAAGATGTAGCAAGATTGAGTTACCAATGTTGAAAGGGGAAAACTTGCATGCATGGGTGTTCAAATATGAGCAATTTTTTACGCTTGATCGTATACCACCAGAGTTGAAGATGAGTCTTGCGACGATGTACTTAAAAGGAGAGGCTCTTACTTAGCATGAGTTGTATGTACGGAATAGAATTACGAGGGATCATCCTAGCTGGGGGGAATATTTGCTGGCTCTTGAACAACGATTTGAAGAGACGACCTTTGAAGACCCAATTCGAGAACTCAAAGAATTGAAATAGAGAGGTATAGTTAAAGAACACTGTGCAGAGTTCGATTTGTTGTCGCAAAAATTGGTGATGCCCGAACCATACTTGGTGAGTATGTTCTTGAAAGGGTTGAAATCAGAAATTGAATACTCATTAAAGTTGTAGAGTCCAAAAACTTTCCAACAAGCATATAAGTTGGCTAGAAAGCATGAGATGACGATGAAACAGTATGGATTTACGGGAAGAGTGCACTAGAGAGTTGCTTATGCTGCAAGTCCTCTAAATGCCATAAGGTCACTTGGACTTTTACCTAGTAGGTCAAAAAGGGGAAAGGGAGGTTAAATGGAGTAAAACAACCTCTAGCAATGAATTAGATGAAAGACGAGTAAAGGGATTATGTTTTTGGTGTGAGGAAAGGTATGACCATGGCCATAAATGCAAAAAGAAGATGTTACACATGTATATTGTGGAAGATGAATAGGAGAATGAAGAGAGTGTTTCGACAGAAGAAGAAGATCTACCCAACATATCACTGTCAGCAATGTCGAGAGTATCAATGGCAAAATATCAACAAATTAAGGTGCAAGGTATGTTGAACAATATTATGATACATATACTCATGGATGGGGGGAGTTCACATAATTTTGTGGATCAGAAACTTATAGATAGGTTGGGAAAATAGTTAAAAGAAATGAAGGAATTATCTGTGATGGTTGGGGAAGGAATGAAGTTGAGTTGTAAGCACATATGTAGAAATTTACGTTGGTAGATGGGAGGTCAAAAATTTTGTACTAATGCCTTAGTGATAGATATAGGGGGTACTAATATGGTATTAGGGGTACAGTGGATGTCGGAGTTGGATGATATTGTGTTTATTGTTATACCTCGAATTTTCTTAGAATTTATTTTTATAAAATTAACAAGCATGAATTTAAGTTAGAATTCATGAATTGGAAATTTTTTAAGGTTTAATTTGGCCTATTAATATTTTCGTGTGGTAGCATAGATTAAAAGGAAGAATTAGAATGAAGATAAGAAGATAGAAGGTATTAGATTGAATAAGGAAGGATAAGATTGGAACGTTAAATTTTTATCTTAAACTAATAAGACAAAAAGAGAAGAGAGTTGTGAGTTTTAAGAAAGAAAAAGAGAGAAAGTTGTAGAAGAAGAGAAGGAGGAAACCAAAGCAAAGAAAAAGAAGAAGGAAAGAAAAGAGCAAGGAGAAAGAAGAGGAAGAAGAATATCAGTTGATAGGTTATGGTAGAAGGAAACAGAGAAGATAGGTTATGTGCTGAAAATGAAGAGAACAAGTAGAGAACTGAAATTCTTCTCCTTAGATTTTTATAAACCTTAAATAGATCTTAGTTCTTCTAGTTAGATAAACCAAGAATAGATTGAGTTTAAGCATTCATGAATATTTAAGCTTATGGAAGCTTTATTCGTGTATGATGATTAAATAAAAATATGTTTGTTTTTAGGGAACCAAGATTATCGAAGGTAAGAACAAGAGGAAATACAAACTTGATCTTGGAAATATCAAGTAAATAGGTGGGTAATATGTTTACGGTTTTGTGATGATGAGCAGAAATATTTGTGTGTATGTATGTTAAATATGTCTGTCTTGAATCATTGTGAACCTGGGAAAAATGTCTTATGAATTGTTATCATGTCTACTTTGAAAGAAAATGCATTTTAGTATTGATGCAAAAATAGAAAAATTCAAGAAGCATGAAATATATGAATATGTTATGAAATATGTATGCATAAAAAAATCTGCTTATTTGGGTAAGAGAGATACCATTCTGTTCGTCACTTGCACGTTGACCCAAAGCCTTCTCCCGGCTGCCCGCTTATGACATATGAGCTTCGAAAAATGGACTCATTTTGTTCATGGTGTAAACTTCAGTTTCGCCATTCTGTTTCATTGGATTCTATTATGTTTGTGCATTGCATCCTGAATTGTTGAGTATAGAGCATAATTGAGTTTTATTAATTGATTATAAATTGATTTTATGATTTGATTGTGAGATGAAGTATATATATATATACAATTATTTTAATTTCAACAAACCATAACATTCACATTCTAAATTTGAGAATTTTACATAAACATGAATACTTCATCTCACAATCAGATCATAAAATCAATTTATAATCAAATCATATGTTTATAGCCAGTGATAACGAACCACACACAAATCAAGCACACACACACACACACACACACACACACACACACACACACACATAAATATATATATAATTATTTTAATTTCAATAAATCACGACATTCACATTCTAAATTTGAGAATTTTACATAAACATGGATACTTCATCTCACAAATCCGATTATAAAATCAATTAATAAACAAATCATAAAACTCAATTATGCTTTATGCTCAGCAATTCAAGATGCAATGCATAAACATAATGGCTTGAGAGAATCCCATAGAATGAAATGAAAAAACCGAAGTTTACACCATGAACAAAATGAGTCCATCTTTCGGAGCTCATATACCACAAGTGGGCAGCTAGAAGAAGGCTTTAAGTTGACATGCATGTGACGAATGAAATGGTATCTCTCTTGTCCACATAAGCAAAGTTTCAAATTCATACATATTCATATTTTCATGCTTCTTAAATTTTCTGCTTTGCAACAATACTAAATTATAGTTTCTTTCAAAGTAAACATGATAACAAATTCATAAGACATTTTTGACACATTCACAATGAGCAAAAACAAGCATTTAAGTACACATACAAACAAATAATTTTTCAGCTCATCATCATAAAAACTATAAACATATTACCCATCTAGTACTTGATATTTCCAAGATTAAGTTTATCTTTACTCTTGTTCTTGCCTTCGATAATCTTGGTTCCCTAAGAACAAACATATTTTCATTTAATCATCATACACAAATAAAGCTTCCATAAGCTTAAATATTCATGAATGTGCTTAAACTTAATATAGTCTTGGTTTATCTAACTAGAAGAACAAAGATCTAGTCAAGGTTCATAAAAATTTGAGAAGAATTTCGGTTCTCTACTTTTCTCTTCATTTTCAGCACATAACCTATCTTCTCTACTTCCTTCTTCTATCAAAACAAAGAGAATAATAAGGTTTACTTAAAAAAGAAAACTCAGCTGATAATCTTCTTCCTCTTCTTTCTCCTTGCTCTTTCCATCTTCTTCTCTTTCTATGCTTTGGTTTTCACCTTCTCTTCTTCTAGTTTATTCTACAACTTTCTCACTTTTTCTTTCTTAACACTCACGACTCTCTTCTCTTCTTTTGTTATTAGTTTAAGACAAAATTTTAACCTTCCTATCTTACCCTTCCTTATTCAATCTAATTTCTCTTAACTCCTTATTTTAATTATAACTCTTCCTTTTGATCTATACCACCACACGAAAATAATAATAGACCAAATTAAACTCTAAAATTTTCTAATTCATGAATTCTACTTATATTCATGCTTTCTAATTTAATAAAATAAATTCTAAGAAAATTTGGGGCCCAACATTTCTCCCCCTTAAAGAATTTCGTCCTCGAAATTCTTACCTGAGTTCATAAATAAGTGTGGATATTTCTCCTTCATAGCATCCAAAGACTCCCATGTTGCTTCATCTCTTGCATGGTTCTTCCATAAAACTTTTACTAGCTTCACAGTCCTATTCCTCAAGACCTTTTCCTTTGAATCTAGAATCGACATTAGTTGTTCTTCATAAGTCAAATCCTCCCTTAATTGAACTTCTAAAGGTTAGACTATGTGTGAAGGATCTGATCTATATCTCCTCAGCATTGATACATGGAAGACATTATAAATCTTGGATAACTCTGGTGGTAAGGCTAACCTGTAAGCGAGAGGCCCAATCTTCTGAATAATTTCATAAGGACTTATGTATCTTAGACTGAGTTTACCCTTTTTACCAAATCTTAAAACTCTTTTCCATGGTGAAGCTCGAAGAAACACTTTATCTCCCACTTCATATTCCATCTCCTTCCTATGTGCATCTGTATAACTCTTCATCCTATCTTGAGCTGCTATGATTCTCTGTTTCACCAATTTAATCTTGTCAATTGTAGCTTGTACCAATTTAGGTCCTATAAGTTTTCTTTGACCTTCCTCTTCCTAACAAATAGGAGTTCTGCACCTCCTACCATACAAGGCTTCATAAGGTGCCATTTGAATTCCTGAGTGGTAGGAATTATTATAAGCAAGTTCAATCAAAGGTATATGTTAATCCCATGAGCCTTTGAAGTCCATAACACAAGCTCGTAACATTGCCTCCAATATCCTTATCTTCCTCTCTAATTGTCCATCCATCTGTGGATGAAAAGCTGTACTAAAATGCAATTTAGTTCCTAGAGCTTCTAGCAAACTTTCCCAAAATCTCGAGATGAATCTGGGATCTCTATTGGAGACTATGGAACTTGGAATCTCATGAAGTTTGATTATTTCATCTATGTATTTCTTGGCCAAGGCATTTAGAGAATTTGTCTGTCTAATAGGCAAGAAATGCGTTGACTTGGTCAGCCTATCGACAATCACCCATACTGCGTCATGCTTCCTGCTGGTCCTTGGTAATCCCATTAAGAAATCCATTGTAATCTTTTCCCATTTCCATTCAGGAATAAATAAAGGTTTAAGCTTACCGACGGGTGCTTGATGTTCTGTTTTTAACTTATTGACACACTAAACATTTTCCAACATGCTCTGCAATATCCTTCTTCATTCCTTTCTACCAGAAGTTTTCCTTTAAATCTTTATACATTCTGATACTCCCCGGGTGCATTGCATATGGAACATTATGTGCCTCATCAAGAATTTCACCCTTCAACTCTTGCAAATCTGAAATACATAATCTGATTCCTACCACCATCAATCCATCTTCTCTTACTTCTATTCTCGAAGGCTTACCATTTTTAACTTCTTCTCTAAGCTTGCTCAAGTATTCATCTTGTTCCTGCAGTTCGTTAATTTTCTTATTCAATATTAGCCTTACTCTAAAATTAGTCACTATACCACCAAATTTGTCTTGCCAAATGTCACCTTCAATTTGGCTAGCCAAATGTCACCTTCAATTTGGCTAGCCAAATGTCACCTTCAATTTGGCTAATTCCTTCAACAAAGGAAGATATATCATCTTCACATGCGCCATAGTAGACTTCCTACTCAGTGTATCCGCTATTACATTGGCTTTCCCTGGGTGGTAGTCTATCATCAAGTTATAGTCCTTCAATAATTCTAACCATCTCCTTTGCCTCAAGTTCAACTTTTTTTGACTCATCAAATATTTAAGACTCTTATAGTCTGTAAATACCTTGGTGATAACTCCATATAAATAATGTCTCCGTATTTTCAATGCAAAGTCTATAGCAGGTAATTCCAAGTCATATATAGGATAATTCATTTACCTGGAGGCATAGGCAATTACTTTATCTCCTTGCATCAACCCACACCCTAATCCTTTCCTTGAAGCATCACTATACATTATATATCCATCACTGCCAGAAGGCAAAGTCAAAATTGGTGTGGTTGTAAACTTCTTCTTCAATTCCTCAAAGCTTCGCTGACATTCTTCTGTCCACACAAACTTTTGACTCTTCCTTGTCAATTTGGTGAGTGGAGTTGCTATCATAGAAAAGCCTTCCACAAGTCGTTTGTAATAACTAGCCAATCTCAAGAAACTCCTCACTTCTGCCACATTCTTGGGTGCTTCCCATTTAATTACTACTTCTATTTTTCTTGGATACACATGTACTTCTTTTTTTAAAATCACATATCCAAGAAACACCACTTCCTTTAGCCAAAACTCACACTTATCAAATTTGGCAAACAACTCTTTCTCCCTCAATGTCTTCAAGGCAATCCTTAAATGCTCTTCATGCTCCTTATTGCTTTTGGAATAAACCAACATATCATCAATAAAGACTATGATAAATTAGTCTAGGAAAGGTTTGAAGATTCTATTCATGAGTTCCATAAAGGCTGTAGGGGCATTGGTTAACCTAACTAAAAACTCAAAATGCCCATATCGTGTTCTAAAAGCAGTATTTGACATATCAGACTCTTTTATTTTCAATTGATGATAACCCGATCTCAATTCTATCTTGGAGAAGACTTTTGCTCCTTGCAATTGACCAAACAGATCATCTATGCGTGGAAAAGGGTATCTATTCTTGATAGTGACATGATTAAGCTTCCTATAATCCACACACATCCTCAAGGATCCATCTTTCTTTTTCACAAAAAAATGGAGCTTCCCAATACGAAGAGCTAGGCCTAATAAAACCTTTCTCCAACAGCCCTTCTAACTGCTCTTTAAGCTCCTTCAATTTTGTTGGAGCCATCCTATAGGGTGGAATTGATATGGATGTTGTGCCTGGAAGAAGCTCTATGACGAACTCAATTTCTCTAGGTGGTGGTAATCCTGGTAGTTCTTTTAAAAAAACATCTGGAGATTCCCTGACCACAAGAATATTTTCTAATTTCTCTTCATCCACCTTCGTGTCTAACACATATGCCAAGAATGCTTCATACCCTTTCTTCATCATTTTACCCGTTGTCAGTGTTGAAATAAGTTCAGGTGGGATTGCCTTCCTGTCTCCCATAAACATCACCTTTTCACCTTTATCTAGTGCAAACTCTACCGTCTTCTGCCTACAATTCAAGTTGGCACTATATTTTTCTAAAGTAACATATTGGACAATCTGGGTGCTAACCATCAAAGGACTATCAAGTAGTCTTAAATTTCTATCATGTAAAATCATATTTGTAGAAATAAATGAGTGGGTAGACCCCGGATCAATCAAAATAATAATGTCATTGTGAAATAGTTTAACCATACCAGTAATAACCTCCGGAGCTGCTTCTGCTTCCTCCCTGACCATTGCGAATACCCTGGCTGGTGCTTGTCCCCTCGGTCTTCCTGAAGGATTTACTTTCTTGGCTCCACTTGAACTACCCACTTTAATTGCAGACTTAACTTTCAAGGTCTCAGTCCTCTTTAAATCTTGTATTTGAGTTCTCGCCTGTCTAGCATACTGTGGACACTCTTTGGCCATGTGCCCTTTCTCTCCACAATTAAAACAAGCTCCAGTCAGTCTATAACACTCCTCTTTATGGAATTTGCCACAATGATCACGTTTTGGAAAAGATGGCTTACCCCCTCCTCTTTTCTGCTGCCTCCCTCAGTCGAAGCTTAAAGAGAAATAGTTCTCATCGGTTTGGGTCTACTTAAACCATTGTTCCTAACCTCAGACGGTGCAAGGAAAGTCTTTGCACTCCTCCCCAGTATAGGGCACTACCTCCCCTGCTAAGTTGTTCTCTTCCCTTCCTCTTTCTGTTTACTGCGTTCTTTATATTTTCTATATTCTCCACCCTTATTTCAGCTTCTACCAGTTGTTGAAAGTCGCAAAAATTTTGCACGACCACTTTTTCTCTTATGGCCAAATGCAGTCCTGCTTTGAATCTTCCGCACTTAACTGCTTCGCTCATCATCAACTCAGCTGCATATCTAGATAATTGTGTGAATCTGCGCTCATACTCACTCACAGTCATCTCCTTTTAGGTGAGAATCAAAAACTCCCTCTGCTTCTGCTGGATATACACCTCAAACAGATATTTCTTTTTGTAGGTAGCTTGGAAATCTTTCCAGGTTAACACTGGCGGCTTTAACTGGCTCCCTGGTATGCTTTCCCACTAATGCAAGGCATCTCCCTATAGCAAGCTTGCAGTATACACAACCCTTTCATCATCCTCACAATCCATCTGTTCCAGTATTCTTTCAATCTTTCTCAACCAAGTCTCAGCTTCCTCTGGATCGATTGTTCTATAGAAATCCACTGTTTCATACTTCCTCAACTTATCAAATTGTTTCCCTTTCTTAGCTGGGGTTGGAGTAGACGTAGATGGCATCTGGCCCATAACCTGTACAAAAGCCTGAGCAAAGGCTTGAAACATTCTGGGATCAAACGGATTAGGTAATTTTGTTTAAAGGTGGGATGACTCGGGCATTTGAGGCTGAAAGGGCTCTCTATCCTACCCTACAGTTGCCTCAGCAATCGTTGGGGCTTTCGACTCGTCAGTACCCTCCTTTCTCAGTGGAGAATCAGGTGCAGCAGATCCTTGCAAAGCTCCTCGTGTTCTTCAACGAGGTAGCATTTTACTCCTTCAATAAATATTATCATTTAGCTTACATTTTATTTTAATCCTATTTCCTAAATGTATATATGAGATGCATGTCACTTATTGCAAATCAATTAACTCAATAATGCAAACAAATAATTTAACAATACAAACATTTTATCACACGTCATATATTTCATAATATAACATATTCCAAGCCTAGAAATCCTTAGAAAACCTTAGGTTTTGATACTAAAGATGTTGGCCTCGGGTCTCGGTTCCTATTTTATGGCGACAAGGTGCCAGAAATTGGGGTATTCTTAAAATAAAAATAGTTATATTTATAATTAGTATCAAACTAAAAAAAGAATTTAATTTCTTGGTAGGAGCAAAAATAAATACACAAACAATTAAAATAAATAGCCTAGAATACATTTGACATGAAAATAAATTAAAAGAAATCATGGAAGGACATGAAAATAATAAAATAAAATAAAATAATAAAATAATAAATAAATCAATAGATGAGTAAATAATTATATAAATAAATAAAATTCATAGAGGGAGTAAAAACAAATACCCAACAATTTAAATAAAATAACATATAATAAAATGGACATGAAAATAAATTAAATTGGTCATTAAACAAATATTTAACAAATGAACTAACGAATTAAAACAGAAAAAACAAAAGAAGAAGAGTCACGGGCGTGAGTTTTCATTTCACACGCCCGTGAGACAAGGGCGACGCCATCGTGCTTGTGGACTATCGTGATTATTGGTGAATAGGGGCGAAATTTCATGGTTCGTCGCTGACTTTCCATGAACAGTAGCAGAAAATGATGTTTATCGCGAACGTCCTTAAGTATGATCTCGACTTTCCAGTCACGCATACCAATCTTCAAACATCATAACTTCCAATCCAGAATTCTACAAATTACAAACTTTGTGTCATTGGAAATTTAAGAGAGAGATCTACAACTTTCATGAAGACAAGTTTATCAAATTCTACCTAGATCAATACAGTTTATTCCTTGAAATTTCAGATCATATTTTATCTCCTTTTTCCTCTT
>JANQBM010000221.1:17481102-17495212 GCA_025594535.1 Erythroxylum domingense | reverse complement strand
CAATAGTCAATAATGTGTAAGTGAAAATACATGAACCATTATATGTTATAATTAAGTTATAGGTTACAATTTTAAAAGTGGTATAAAGTTATTTGTTTTTATATTATAGGTTTTTTCCATCTGGACCATATTCCAAAAATGTGACATCAAAATTTAAGGAGATGATTGATCCTGAGGGCTATTGTTGGAAGAATATCTCTCAGACGACAAATGAATTTTACTATCATGAGTTTAAGGTAAGATAATAATAATTATTTTCTTTTTAAATATTAATTTTTTTTCATTAATTTGATAACTATTATTACATCAACAGTATTTATCAAATATATTTCCTTTTGTTACAGAAAGAAATTTTTGAGATTCTCAATTGGACGAGAATGTATATAGAGTATGGGAGTCGAAAGCGCGTACACATTATCGCGACTTTATTGGTGCGATACGTAGGACGACTGTACATCTGCCTTTTACTTCTGAAGAAATATGGAGTCGTTGGCTGGCATATTGGATATCACCTGTGGCGATGTCGATTTCACAGTGTAATTTGGCCAACAGACGTGGAGGACCCGAGGGACAGAGTCTTCCCGTATATACAGGAGGATCTATTACCCACCAAGAGTATTCACAGAGACTTGTAAGTATTTACAATTAACAATTATATTCTCATCTCTTTTCTTTGCTACATTTTAATTGAATTTGTTTTATAAAATCTATTTTACTTATAATTAACATTTTATGTCTATGCAGGAAAAGTCTTTAGGCGTGGCACTTATACCCCGTTAACTATTTCTGAATACTCATACTAAGAAGCATGACGGGGTGACGTTCATCAACGATCGTTGTAGAGAAGTCAATGTAAGTGAAATTTATGATTTAATATTAATAATATGCTTAATAATTATCACTTACTAATATATAAATATTGTTTTATGATAAGACCAAATACAGCAAACCATTGAATGGCGGTCTCAGCAATTTGAAAGTGTTGATGAGAATGACACTTACCTTGAAGCAGTTGGTGGTAGGGATCGTCGTGGGAGGATATTCAGATTAGGTTCATTTCCGAATATTTGTTATTCGCTATCCTCCACGTCTAGTACAGCAGCATCTGCTAGGCGGTCCAATAATAGTAAAGTGGAGGTGCTTGAGAGCACAGTGCAGACATTGTCCACTCAGTTGCAACAAACATTGGAACAGTTGAAACAGTCGATGGCAGCGCAACAATAGTCAATGCTACTGTACATTCAGCTCCGTCAGAAGATGGATGAATTGAAGGATAAGGGTAGCAGGTCACCGGACCAACCAGACGATCCACCAGCTCCTGATCAGTAGTGTAGTATTGGCCATTTAGTTTGTATTACAGATATTATTATTTACAATGTAATGTTTTTATTATCAATTAAGATATTTTAATTTTTAATCATTAATCAAAATTTCTATTTAACCAAATTTAATATAATATAAATTATTAAATTATTAAATTTTTTCGACAGTTATGATTTAAATATAATGAAAATATATATTTTTAAAAAATGCAATTAATAGCTTTACCGATGGAACATCAACAATTCTATCGGTAAAAATCTATAATATATACCGATGGAGAATACATTCCGTTGGTAATGGTTAACCTTATTTGCCAACGGAATCTTTTCTACAATCGGTAAAGTTACCGACAGTATTAAACATTCTGATACTAAATTTACATATAGTTAAGGAACTTACCATCGGTAAATTTAACGTTGGAAACTTTTATCCTGTCGGTAATTTACGGAAGGAAAAATTGTGCCGAACTGTACATTTTCGTTAAACTTACTGACAGTAACTTATTTTCCAACGCTAAATTTACCGACGAAAATTTCTTTACCGTCAATAAAGCTAGTTACGATCGAATCTATGACGTTTTTATCTGTCGGTAATATTAAATACCGACGAAATATTTACCTATTCCATCGGTATATTCTGTCGCTAAATTACTGTTTTCTTGTAGTGAAATTACACCCTTACCGTCAGAATAGTGTTCAACGTTGTGTTTCTCAGAAATTAGTTGCTTTGTTCTACAAGCCATTCAATATGGTGAAGAAGGTGGCCTCTGTAGCTTATACTCTAGAATTGCCAATTGATTGTAGGATTCATCCTACGTTTCATAAGTCGCAACTGAAGCGTCGAGTGTTAGATGCCACATCGTTATCTCCAGTTTTGCCTTCTTCCTTCTCTTTAGTGCTCCGCACTCTAGTGGCTATTCTCGATCATTGTTTGGTTAATCATCATAATAAGCCTGCTATACAGATATTGGTAGAATGGTCTTCATCGAAAGATAATGACGTCTCCTAGGAATTTTTCTATGACATTCAGCAATGTTTTCCTGCGGTTAACGTTCTGGACAAGGTTCTTGAGAGGGACAGAATTGATACAAATGTTTAAGGAAGATGATGTAAACGGTGTAGTATCGGACCAGATGTTACGAAATGGTGAGGGAGCTGAGTGATGCAAGAAAATGCGACATAGTTTAGTGATTAGTAATAATACGTAGTTGTGTAAAGTAGAGTCAAGATCTAACGAGATTAGTTGATTGCTAATGGTTGTAGTAGTAGTTGATATAGCCGTTGTAGGAGAAAAGGGCGGTAATGTTCGTATAACTGAATTTTCGATTGTATAACTAAATTTTCTCTCTCTAAGTACTTCTCTCTTCTACTCAGCTCCAGTTTTTTTCTTCCTACTTCTTACGTTTTCTAGAAATCACCAACCTTAGAATAATCTTTCGGACTACAGTAAAACTTGTATCAATATACATCACCATAACATCATTGGAATTTTCCATGACACACACACACACACACACACACACACACACACATAGAGAGAGAGAGAAAGAGAGAGAGTGAGACTAACACTAATGGTGCAAATGAATGATAACATTAAAAGATGAAATTTTATTCGAGTAGTGAAGTTGAAAGTTACAAGGCAATGGGGATCAGAATACTGGGAGAAAGTGAAAGGAGACAAACAAGAAGAAAAATAGAAACAAGGTTTACAACTTTATGAACAATGCCCATTTTAGAAACCATCTCACTCAAAAAAATTGAACACTCAAATGGGAAAAGGGATTAGTATGACTCTTAAGGTGAAATCAACCAATCACAACTAGATTTTGATACTCTTCACCAAAATATAAATACTTCAGGGTTTATGACACTATCACCATCTAAGAAATAACTTCAACAAATTTTTGGAGAAGCCTGTCATAAGTACAACTCCCTTCTTCAACCAAGACCTAGGCATAGTCTTTGAATCTTTTGGCTTCCAGGATATGATTTTAGAGATCTCAGTGCTAAAACTCTTCTTTCACTGCAACAAAAAAGACATTAAATAACAAAGAAAAGCCTAGCTAAAAATATATGACAATAAAGTAATGTTGCTATAAGTATAAGGCAACAAAAGTTTTTGAATATTCAACACAATGAATAATATTGCTTTAAGTTTTAACTAAGCCAACAAAATAATTACAAATTATAACAACAATGTTGAATGGATATAGCAATATTTTGAGTCTTTATAAGGAAATAAATTGATTTTTTTAGGCAACAATACCTAAAAAAAAAAATAACATTTTATTATTTCATTACCAATAACATGTTAATATAAAACTAGACCCTTATCATTGAGTAGGCAACATCCATATATACATCAATGTTTGTTAAGATAACAATCTGTAGTATTCAAAGTAGCTATATATACATTAATGTACATCCTTAAATATGTATTGCCAAATGTCAACAACCTAAAAACTACATTTATATATGTTATCATATAGTTTATATGCACCTGTGATGTTTAACCTTTAACATATCCAAAATACAATAATTAAATATGCACCTATGTTATCTTCCTCTAGTCCATGTAGAATATAAGTGCTTCAACTAAAATACATAATAAAACCAATATATATAAGCACTCCAAAATTCTTCACAAAGTCCCCCCTTTTGCAATCCTAATCATCATCTTCCTAAAAAAAAGAAGTAGATTAAAATTATTCTAAAACCACTATGCTCATAAGCATATTGATATATTGAAAAAATAAAACACTAACTACTTTATTGTGACCTATATTCAATCAAGACAATTAACGTAGTTCAAAAATTAATAACTAAATGATTTAGTTCTTTTTGTGAAAAAAGTCAAAAGGCATGAACATGTCAACCCACACTAGGTTCACTAGATTTGAAAATCAGAAAATAGGCAATTAATCTTAATAGAAAAGATAACAAGATGATATATAACAATAACGAATTGAGGAACTTTTTCACCTAATATTCTTTATATTAATATGTATAATTTGGTGGAATAGAATATTTCATTCTTGATTGACTAGGACAAATGAATTTACAAAACATGTCTATGTTAGTGGTGTTAGCTTGCCTATACTGAGATTGAGTGAGAGAGAACATTTATGGCATCATTTCTTTTATGTTTGGTTTATCTTGTTCTAGTTGCCCATAAGTAGTAGGATTGATTCTCATAATAATAAATAAAATAAAAAGTATGTAGAAAATTTTCGAGTCTAAAATAAATGTTCGATAGCAAGTTGATCGATTAATTTAATAAGAAATGGTAGTTAGCATTCGATTTCGTTGATATCATGCAACGAATCCAATTCAATTCTTTACTTACTTTTTCTTTTCAAATCATTTTTTTCAAGGGGTGAATTTTCAAGTTCAATTATCTCATTTTCAAAATATCAAATGGATGAATAAAAAGGCTTTTATAAGCCTTTCATTTGTCTATCATTATAGACAATCCTATCCCTATTGCCTTTCCATTTCCAAGCATTCAACTTTCTCTTGTTCTAATTCATTTCTCATTCTCTCCTTTTCAACTTCTACTTGCTAGTTCATCTCTTCTTCTAATGCAATCTTGATGGACTGTAGATATTGATTAGGAACTTTGTACAAGGCATCACTCACTATATTATTTCCTTTCATGTTAGATAATTTCACACTACTTCTAAATAATTTATTACGCTCAGTCCTTATCACTCCCATATCAACCACTACTTCATCAAGCTTTTGACTATACTTTTCTTTTTACACTTATTCAATGCGAGCCTATAAAAGAAAAGTATTGTATTACTTATATTGACATATATAACATGTGGTCCTATGTATTTAGGACCTTTTAGGTAACTCTATTAGAATTATATATTGTATTAATGACTTTTTGAATAGTCCCATGTATAATATTTTTCTCCATAAGTAGTGTCTTTTATATTAATGACTTATAGACAACGCCATATGCAAATATCTATTTTTTGTTTTTAACTAACTTGTCAAACACATATGATACTCTCTTTTGTTAATACAACATATGGTGGGAGTTATGTGCAATGCAACCTTAATTTAGAACATCCATTTTATAAATATATTATTTTAGAAACAACATTACATTGTTACATACAAATTAAATAAAGATTTAGCTCCTTTTAATTAATTTAGGAAATAAAGTTCATATGTTTTACTATCCGTTACAACTACTCATATGTATACTCCAGATAGCTCATTTTAATTGCTTGTACATGTGTATAATAATGATAACACCAAAAAAAAATCTAAGACAAGATCATCAAATTCTATACTTAATTAAGTTTAATATTATCTCCCTTATGTTCATTTCGAATTTTTAATGTATTCAATTCTCAAAAAACAATAACAATTTTAAAAAACTTTAACATATTCTTTTATCTTAAGTCATTTATAAAATTTACAATTTTTGGAGTAAACTTTTTTATATACAACTTAAAGAAATTGTAACATTCCTTTTCATGCTATAAATGAAAAAATAGTTATTGTTTTATTAATAATGTTCTTTTCTTAAAATTAATTGAATCGTGAACAGAGTTTATCCTATATTTTGAACATTTAAGGAATCTGTTTCTAGAATTCTTTCTTGTCCAAGAAGTTTGTAAAGAGCCTCCAACCTATACTTATAATATATGTGGACATGTTATTATACACTTTTTTTTATCGATGTAGATGATTCCATAAAGCAATACTCAATGATACCTATAATATAGATTCAAAGGGAGAAAAACCATATCATTCTTTTAATTCTAGAATTTCCTTTTTATAATTTTTTTCAATGTATTCAACAGTGTTTTACATAATCTTTTTTGCTATATAAGTTAAAGTACATAAGTCTTGGCTAGAGAAATCATTTCTCAATGTAACAACTTGGTTTGACAGTACTAAAAAGTGCTGGAGGTTACTAAGGCTTTATGCATCAAATTCCAACCAGAAATAAACTCACTCAACCGTTAAGGATTAATCATCATATTTTGGATAACTTGCATCATAATAGAATCAACGGAGATAGTTTAATCCATTAGGTGATTAAGATGAACATTTATATTTCGAATTTGAGGCTCGGATACGATACTAATATTAATGTTTGTGGGGTGAGGGAAAATTTTGTATAGTACTTACAAATAAAAGTTAGGATTAATTATTTATTAAAGTTGAATTATCAAAATTCTGAATGATATAAGATTCGAGACGTTATTACTAAGAATATAATGTGTTTGCTATTGCATAAGCTTAATTATTGTGACAAGATCTCTTCGATTTTACTTAATACAATTAAAAAATTTTCAATCATCTCTCCAAATTGTTTCCTAAAGTCCCGACAGCTACCAAGTTATATCTCAATATCGTCTTCCAAAATTCTTTTCGTGCATTATCAAGTTGGACAACAAAAGGCTAGCTTTCTAGGCAAACCCCTATGTTTTGATGATAATACAGTGAAAAGGAAGATGTTAAGTTATGCTAGAATCTGCATTAATATGAAACTCTCAAATGATTTATCATAAATTATCCCAATTATGAGATTAGAACTTGATGGACCTCTATACAAGGATAACGTGTCAATCAAATACCAATGCAAGCCCTCACTTACTTCTTAAGGTAAAACATGGATTCCTACGGTGTAAAACTTTCCGAAGGGGCAATTATGCGGAGCTAATGGGTGATGAGATTATCAATCAAGAGGCTAAATTGATTAAGGAATCTATTCCTTGCTATAACACAACTGTAGAACATAAGGAAAATGATATAGCATCTGCTGGAAAAGAGGTATTTATTGCAGTTGATGGTGGAAAAGAGGTATTTGTTAAAGCTTATAGTGGAAAAAAGGTATTTGTTAAAGCTATAGGGCTAGCTGCTGATAGTAAATCAATTATTATGGATGATACTTCTAGAGAGGAGACTACTATGGATGAACAACCAACTAAATCTAACAACCCTCCCAATGGTCTTGATCAAATGATTAACAACTCTCCACCTTCTAATGACAATAAGGATGATGATCCTCTTATTGGGAAATTTTTGACAGCTACTAAAACGAAATCTAATAGGAAAAAAGGTAAGGGCTCCAAAAATAAGATCATTTGATTTATGAAAGTCATTGTGTGGAATGTGAGAGGGATCAATTGCCCTAAAAACCTCTCTACTTTAAGGGATTTTGTCTATAACACAAAACGATGAATTTTTTCTCTTTTTGAAACCAAAATCAGACTTGAGAATAATAAACTTCTTAATAAACTGAGCTCTAGGTGGAAATTTATCTCCAACCGTCAAGCTCATAGGCTTGGGAGAATCATTATTGGATTTGACCCTTCTTTGGTGGATGTCCACGTTTTTAGGACAGAGATGCAAGTTATTCACCTAAAATGTAAACTTCTTTAAGTAAATGTTGATTTTTTTTCCTCTTTTATCTATGGTACTAATTATGTTTCCCAAAGGAAACTTTTATAGGACAGCTTATCAGAGTTCCAGAAGATAGTGAATAGACCTTGGCTTCTACATGGAGATTTCAATTATACCTTATATAGAATTAAATATGAGAGAAACTACATATTGAGAAACTTCTCATTTGACTTCAATGACTGTGTGGGTAAATTGGGATTTTTAACTTAAAGTCTCAGAGTCATTTCTACACTTAGAGCAACAAACAAGCTGATAGATGGGCTTAAGGAAAAAACTAGATTGTACATTGCTGAACCAAGAATGGATTGCTCAGTTTCTTAATAGTGTATTTACTTTCCTGGATCCATTATCCTTAGATCATACACCTATAAAGATATAGAATCTCTTTCAAAGCCAAGGTAAAAGAAATCCTTTCAAGTTTAACAATCTTTTGATTGATGATGATGGATTTACAGATGCTCTCCAGAAGGGTTTGGAGGTTCCAATTGAGGGAACACGCCAATTCATTTGTTTCTAGAAGCTTAAGGCTATAAAAATGGAGATGAAAAGCACTATAAGCAAAAAAACTTCATCAACACAACTATTTGTTGCTAAAGTTATAGAAGAATTGGAAGTTATACAAGATAAGCATGTTTGAGATCCTGCTAATTATATCTTATTGAGTATTGAGAAGCCTATTTTGAGGTCTTGTTTATCAAAAGCCATGGATCACGATAACCTTATGGAACAACAGGCTAAAGTTAACTGGCTACAAGATGGTGAAAGGTGCTCTAAATTCTTCTTTAACTCTATTTTAACAAGGACAATGCAAATAGAATTTATTCCCTCAAGCATCAAGATGGAGAGGAAATTACTCAACAAAAAGACCTTCTAATGGAAGTCGAGAGATACTTTAAAAGCTTTTATGGTTGTTCATATACTCAAACAACTACTACTCTTCTTTGATCCTTCTTTCAACAGATGATCTCTCAAGAGCAAGCTGCAACACTCATTAAACTAGTCGAGGACAAAGAGATAGAAGAGACGATTTTTCAAATGCATCCTCATAAATCTCCTAGACCTGATGGTTTAATGACTACTTCTTTCAAAAGACTTAGCAAGAAACTGATCCTATAGTAAAGAGAGCAATCTTGAATTTTTTCTCAAGTGGAATGCTACTGAAAGAGATCAATAAAACTCATATTTGCTTGATTCCTAAACCTCCTGCCCTTCTTCCTTGGAAGACTTCAGGCCTATTGCATTCACCAACTTCATTTACAAGGTAATTTCTAAAGTTTTAGCAAACAGGCTGAAACTTATCTTAGATTCACTGATCTCTGATAATCAAAGTGTCTTTTTACATGGTAGAAAGATTGGGGATAATATCTCTATTGTTCAAGAACTGATGAAACGGTATTAGAGGAAGAATAACCCTCCTAATTGTATCATAAAATTGGATTTCAAGAAGGCATTTGATAATGTAGAATGGGACTTTATCCTTCAGACTCTAAGGCTTTTGGGTTTCCAAATGTTGTTTGTTAGATAGGTTGAGGCCTGAATTACCACTCCATCTTGCTTTTTTTTGTTAATGGTATGCCAACTGATACCTTCAAGAGTGCTAGAGGACTGAGAAAAGGAGATCTCATCTCCCCTCATCTCTTTATCATATGCATGGAGGTTCTAAGTCAATTGATTCTTCAGAAGGCGGGTAATAGCAAGGACTACAAATTTCATAGCAAGTGCAAGAGAGTAGGGCTTATTAATTTATGCATTGTGAATGACCTTTGGCTTTTTTCCAAAGCCCATGGCAAATCTATTGAATTGCTCATATCGACTCTGTCTTTATTCAAAGACCTCTCAGATTTAGAGGTAAGCCTCAGGAAAGCCATTTCATTCTAGCTGCCAGTGCAACTATAATGGAAAATATAATCTCTTTAGTCATACAGGAAGCTAGCTCCTTTGACTTATCTGGACCTACTCATTACTATAAAAAGGATACAATTCTCTTAATGCTTTCCCTTGATAGAAAAATATAGAGAAGATTGAGTATGCGGTTTAACAAGGTTCTCTCTTTTGGTGGGAGATTTCAACTCATCAAATCCATTCTGAATTCCCTTAATGTTTACTAGTCCTTCAACATATCCTTAGCCAAAAGAGTCATTAAAACCATCAAGAAGCTATTTAGAAGATTTTTGTGGGGAAACTTAAACTCGGATGATCACTTTGCTAAAGTTAAATGGACATAAGTATACAAAAGAAAAGAAGAGGGCGGTCTAGGATTGACCTCTATTGACAGCTTTAATAGATCAGCCTTGATTAAAAATCTATGGAGCATCCTATTGGATAAGAAATCTCTATGGATTCGATGGCTCCATAGTTATATCCTTAAAGGATTTAGCCTTTGGTCTATTCCTCTAAAACCTTTCTTTTCTTGGTCCTTGATTTAACTTTTAAAGTTAAGAACTATCTTAGAACCTTTGGTGTTTTGTAAGGTTGGAAATGGAGAAAAGACTTATTTTTGGTGTGATAATTGGATTGGTAAAGGTCCCCTTATTAGAATTCCTCAAGCTCTTTAGTATTGGAATGGACTTCTTATCAACTTGAAAGTGAATTCCATCATTTTAAGGGGCCAATGGAACATTCCATTGGAATTACAGCACCTCATTCCTAATTACCATCCTAACTTAGGAAGAAATGACATATTCCAATGCATTAATCTACCTATAAACATCTTCAACATTTTGAAATTCAGAAATTGGCAGAATCAGAATAATCCAAGGAAAATATGTTTTCCTATTATTTGACACAAGTTAGTCATGCCTAGCTACTCCATTCTTCTGTGACTTACTGTGCTGAATAAACTAAGCATAACGGATAGAATGCACTATATTTCTTCTAATTCTACTTGTGTCCTTTGTGGGATAGAGGAAGAATCAAGAAACCACTTATTTTTCCTCTGTCCTTTCTCCCAGTTTATATAGGAGAAGGTTCAGGAGTTGTGTCTTATCTCTAATGCAGGTACCGCCTTCATGGAAACCCTTGTTTGGCTTCTGAACCTTAACCATACTTATAACTACAATAAGCAGATATATATCATCTCCTTCGTCTCCTCTATCAAGAAGACTTAGCGAGACAGAAACATCGGGCATTTTCATAATGTTACACACTTTAAAAATGAGGTTCTCTACTCTCTAATTGGTGCAATAAAAAAGAAACTCCTTTGTAATCTAAGATCTGAAAGAGTCTATCTTAATTTAGCCTCATCGTGGAGAATCAACTAATATATAGACGGGGCAAACAATCTCATGACATAGTAGATCTATAAATTTTTGCAATAAAGTACCAAGTAGACGAGAGCGACAGTCCTGGTAAGCCGCAAATTGTCTGGAGTTCTCCCCTTTTTTCGATGTGTAGTGTAACAACATAGGCTCTGAACACAAACGTTGGTCCATGCAACACGAGAACATCTTCTAATCCACGAGTGGTGAGGACGACCAACATGAAACTGTTGCAGAAATTATTGAAGATGACGAAGTTTAGCATGCAACGCAACGGATAGGGAAAATAGTAGTTACTAGACGCAGCATTTAGAATAAGATCTATAGAACCACCGATGTATGCGAGTGTAGAGGATGATTTGCGAGTCTATATTATGCATGTGTTCTCACAGATGTAATCGGGTTGGTTATGATGAATGATGTTATTCTCTCTCTGTGAAAATTCTGTGTAATTGTCTCACTTTTGCTCTGTCGTAACAAACTCTGTCGGGGATATTCGATGTACGGTGGAGAAAATTAATTCTTTAACATTTGGTATCAGAGCAACGAGTCTGGGACCACTCATGGCTGAAGGGACGCGCGGAAGATACATTGAAGAGCTTCATGGAGGCGCAAGGAAGGAGCAAAAAATTGTTTACAGAGACATAGAGTCGACATGAGCGTCTGTTATTGGATATGCAAGATAAAAATGAGAAGCTGCTATCGGAGGTGCAGAGTCGGACTGCCAAACTGGAAAAAGAATTATGGGAGTTACGGACAACAATGTCGTTAGACCATTCGAAACAAGGGGAGGGGAGCAGCATCTCTGATCATATTCTGAAAACCATACACACACAACAAGACAAAGAAGGTCACGTGACATCAACGAGGCTGAGTCGACTTGAATTTCCTTCGTTCGATGGTGATAATGTCAAGTTATGGCTGTATCGCTGTGAATAGTTTTTCAGTATAGACCAGACGTCGGAGCAGATGAGGGTGAATATAGTCGTTTTACACATGGATGAGGGAGCACAGGAATGGTATCGGTTATTTCTCAAGAACCGGAGTAAGGTGGAGGTGGTAGAGTGGTCCGAATTTACACAGACCCTGAAACAACAGTTCGATGCGGAGCTTTTTGATGATCCTGTGGGGGACTTCAAGGACCTGAAACAAACGGGGACAGTATTGGAGTATTGCACGCAGTTCGATCATCATTCCAATCGCTTATCATTATCTGAGGAGTATTTGGTAGGTTTTTTGTTAAAGGGCTCAAGTCAGAGATTGGGGTTGCGGTGAAGTTGCACGAACCACGATCGTTACACCAAGCTTATACGTTAGCCAGGAAACAAGAAGCCATTTTAGTGTCTACAGGACTACCATTGATGAATAGGAACCCAATTGACCGGAATATGGTTAGTGGGACAGATCAGAGGAGAACACCTAAGACACCGCAACGCAACTCTCATACTGAAGGCATATTGCCCACGCCGCCTTCGACGTTACGGTCACCTCCAACACGATCTTATAAATCTTCAAAACCTATTAGTTGTAGGGACTTCGATGAAAAACGGGCGAAGGGTCTTTGCTTTTGGTGTGATGAGAAGTACACATTTGGCCACAAATGACCGAAGAGACAGCTTCAGTTCTATGTGGTCTCGGATGAAGGTGACAATGGGAAATGGTTAGCTGACCCAACGGGGGATGACCAGGAGGAAGGTGAAGTAGGAGACGAGCACCCTATGGTTTCTATGCAGGCAATGACAGGCTTTGACGGAGAAATGGAGTTCAAACAGATGCGTCTAACGGGGGTGTATCAACATCGGCATATCCAAATCCTCATAGACAATGGGAGTACTCACAATTTTGTGGATATTACCGCGGCAAGAAAGGGAATAAGTGAGCTCAAGGAGATTAAGCCGATAACCATCACGATGGGTGGAGGATTACAGCTACAGTGCTAACAGTGTTGTAAAAATTTTGCATAGGTAATGCAAGGGGTGTCGTTCAAGATGGATGAGTTTGTATTGGCGCTAAGGGGGTGCGACGTCGTCTTGGGAGTTCAATGGCTAGTTGGCTTAGACGACTTCCTATGCAACTTCCAAACACGAATGGTGTCATTCAAGTGGGAAGGGAAGATGGTAACCTTACAGGGGGAGTCGGAAGGCAAGTCTAGGGTGGTTTCAAGCAAGGGCCTTCAGAAGATGCTCCAAGGATCATCCAGCAGGCAATTATTCATGCTTTAGCTCTCCACCCCTATTGAGTATCAGTTACAGCAAATGAGGATGACGGAAGAGCAAGGAAGTGCTTTTGAGGAAATTAATACAGTGTTATCCGACTATGCAGAAGTGTTTCAGGAACCCTCCCAACTACCTCCGGATTGCACGCTCAATCACAGAATTACATTGATGAAAGGTGTAGAGACTATTAAAGTAAGACCCTATCGCTACTCAGGAGCACAGAAAGACATAATTGAATAGGAGGTGAAACAGTTGTTGGGGCGAGGGTTTATACGCCATATTTTTGGACCATATGCTTCTCCAGTGGTCCTTGTTAAGAAGAAGGATAATTCGTGGAGGATGTGCGTTGATTATTGGGAGATGAACAGATGGACGGTGAAGGACAAGTTTCTGATACCCCTCATTAAAGAAATTTTAGACGAACTACATGGGGCTAGCTGGTTTTCAAAATTGGATCTGCGGTCGGGTTACCACCAGATCCGCATGCAACCTGAAGATATTCCGAAGACAGCGTTTAATACATATGAAGGGCATTACGAATTCTTGGTAATGCCCTTCGGGCTGACAAATGCGCCTTCAACGTTCCAACGATTAATGAACAAATTGTTCAAACCATTTTTACGGAAGTTTATTCTGGTATTTTTTGACGACATACTGATTTACAGCCCCTCATTACCATTACATATAAAGCACATTTCGACGGCACTGCAAACATTAAGGAACAACCAATTGTTTTTGAAGGGAAGCAAATGTGTATTTGGGGCTCGGCAAGTGGATTATTTAGGTTATACCATTTCTGAGGAAATTGTAGCTACAGACATGCGTAAAGTCAAAACAATAGATGAGTGGCCTGTACCACAGAATGCTAAGGAATTGCGAGGGT
>JANQBM010000221.1:17468963-17481002 GCA_025594535.1 Erythroxylum domingense | reverse complement strand
TTTTTGTGGAGAAACACCTCAAAAATGGGTAGAATGGATCGCGCTGGCTGAATGGTGGTATAACACTACGTATCGAACTGCCATTAACACAACCTCGTTTGAGGTTTTATACGGTTACCCACCGCCAGTGTATACTCCTTATGTTGCAGGTGATTCAAGGATGATGGAAGTTAATAAGGTTCTACAGAGTCGAGAGGCAATGTTGAATGTTACACGGTTTTATCTCCAGAGAGCTCAGAATAGAATGAAGCAGTATGCGGATTCAAAACGCACGGAACGGGAATTTAAGATCGGAGATAGAGTGTTATTGAAATTACAACCATACAAACAGTTTTCATTGCAGAGGAGGAGTAACCAGAAACTCTCTCCTTTATACTACGGTCCTTATAAGGTGATCCAACGTATTGGAAAGGTGGCGTATAAGTTGGAGTTGCCGGCCCATACCACGATACATCCGGTGTTCCATGTATCACAGCTCAAGAAGGCATATGAAGGGCAGGGTCACACGATAGCATCGCTACCCACATGCTTGACACCGATAGAAAAAGTTCCAGTGGCGATTTTGGACAAACGCATGGTCAAGAGACATAATCGGGCTGTCACACAGTGGCTAATCCAGTGGTCTGACGACGAGCACAATAGTGCTACTTGGGAGTATGTCTTTGACTTGCAGAAACGATTTCCAGAGGTTAATCTGATTGACAAGGATGTTAAGGGGAAGGGCATTGTTGCAGAAATTATTGAAGATGACGAAGTTTAGCATGCAACGCAGCGGATAGGGAAAATAGTAGTTAATAGACGCAGCGTTTAGAATAAGATCTATAGAACCACCAATGTATGCGAGTGTAGAGGATGATTTGCGAGTCTATATTATACATGTGTTCTCACAGATGTAATCGGGTTGGTTATGATGAATGATGTTATTCTCTCTCTCTGAAAATTCTGTGTAATTGTCTCACTTCTCTCCCTCACTTTTGCTCTGTCGTAACAAACCCTATCGGAGATATTCGATGTACGGTGGAGAACATTAATTCTTCAACAGAAACTCTAAAAATCAACTATTGACTAGAGCATCTCGTTTGGAACGCAATGAATGCTTCTCTACCCAATCCCTAATTTGGTTGGGTTTAGTGAATGGAGTAAGATGCGACCTGCACTTACCTCCATTTTGGTCAAACAACCTGTTTTGATGTACGTCTGTTAGACGTTGTCGTTGCTTTGTTGTTAAGCACGTGATTTCACGTGGACATCCTATTATTAATAAAATTCTTTACTTTATCAAAAAAAAAGTTGTCTTTCCACTTTATTTCCCCAAACAAAGCTTCATGTGGTGTCGTGTATATGCATTACATAATGCTGCAGTCCACTCGTCGTCGTGTACTTTGGCTACAGTAGATGAGGTTATGCAATTCTTAGTACAACTGTGATAAGTATTGTGTAATGTTCATATAATGTCGTTTTCCTATTCTTTGTTAACCTATTCTTCGTTAGCTTTTTTTATGAAGAATGACGTCAAGTGAAACAAAAATCAAAATTTATGGAGATAAATGATAAATTTTAAAAATGAAAAATTCAAACTACAAAAGAATTCGGTATAGTAGATGAACTTGTAAATCTACGATCGTCCATGTTAAATTTTGCAAGTGAAACTGATTACATGCCCTAAATGATCGTCAAATGATACATAAGAAATCTACCAGGCTTATCCTCCGGGTACATGAGTGAATTTTGACTCTAGATATGCGGGATTCAAATCTTCTGTCACCATACAATAATTAAGAAAGAGAAAAATTAAATGTGTAAAATACTATTGAAACAGAGGGCATAAGAAAAAATGTCACAGAGAATTTGAATCTAGATATATGGGCTTCCAAAAAAAGTACTTTATCTTTTATAGACTTGCAAGAATCAATCGTCTGGTGATGATGCGGCGCTTGTTTCCGATGCGTTAGTGCTGTTTTAAGCAAGGGAGTGAGTGAAAAGGCAAATTCATTCTGAGATTGTGAATGCTTATATAAGAAGCTGTGGATAATTGCGATTGCACCACTTGGCAACATCTTGTGTGAGCTTCCTTGATTGGACCTCTTTAGATCTGTGCTGTATCAGGCTATTGTTTTTGGAATAACCACCCCTTCGTTGTAAAGAGAATTATGAAATCCAAGGGAGAGGAGGACACACGTGTTGGTTTAAATAGGCTTAATACGTATAGGGAGAACAGTGTTTGTTTCAAAGACACAAAGTAGTCTCCTCTTATCGGCATTTGCACGTATTGCGTATTTACTAGTTACTGAAGCTTCTATTAGTTGAACTCGCATGCATCACCATTTTGGTAGCACAGTATTATTATTGGAGTTTGAGGAGAAAAGTTTCAAGACACAGAAATTAACAGAAAGAACTTGAGATATTTCCTCAAAGCTACTTACAAGCCAGAAAAGAACACTAACGCCTAGCCTTACGCCGAGAGTCCAAGGATGAGGGAGCTATATCAACAAAATGAGTAAGTGAAGAAGTTGTAATCGCAAGATACAGAAGTCAAACAAACGGTGGCCGAAAATCGTTGAAATGAATGGCATCAACGTTTAGCCATGCAGTCAAGAATTGAATTATAGCATAGGCGCCAGTATGCTCTACCTGGGATAGACATCCATGGCATTGTTGAAGGAATATTGATCCCCAGTGATGATGGAATTCTGATGATGAAAAGTCGAAAACAAAACAGAAGATAGAACAATTAAAAAGTAACAACAAAACAAGTTAACAAAATTGACGTCAAAGAAGAACAAAACATCCAGCTAGATCATAGGATATGGATTGAACTCTTACTCACCTACAACCAGTGAGAGCCCCATATGCAGCTGCCGCAACAAAACTAGAAATCTCAGAGAATACCTTCTTACAGTGTGGCAAGACTACTTGTCCTGTAATAATTGTAGCTACCTCGAGTTACACATTGGATGAACAATGGTGCAAGGCATAAGAAACAAATAAGTGTCTCTAATCTTAAAGAGATCATAGCCTTAATTAAGCCTCATAAATGGATTTGGTCAGTCACTTCAACTAGTGAAGGAAAAAGTACCAAGATGGAATGACAGAGAGCTTGAGGCCTCACCAAAGGTCAAGAAGTTGCCGTGAACAACAGAAACTAGAATGCTAGATTCTATTTTGCTTCCACCCTTATTCTGCATCGACTCGTCAAATGAACTGGCTTCATCAAAGTATACAAACCCTGAAGAATCGCTCTTACAATATATCATTTTAAACCATATCCCAGAAGGCAATCTTCTCTGTCGCACCAACGAAAGGAAAATTTCGAAAAAGGGTATACAATGGATTACAGATATAGCGACTTCAATCAATAAACAAAAATAGGTCACTGTTGTCTTCAAAATGGTGAAAAAGATGTAGAAAGTTGAAACTGTGGGCAAGAGAAGCAGTAGTGGTGTAAATAAAAGGGATCCAACAATGTGTTGCTTCACAGTGTAATCATAGCTATCTAATCTTTGTCGAAGAGGGTTCCACTTGCGACCCCTGCCAAAAGTTTAACAACTACATAAATAACTTTTATCAAAGAAATACCATGGCCATTATTGTATACATAGATACAGTGACTGGTGTATTATTTCATTTGAATCCAGCATCTACACAAAGTTCAACGTGTGGGAGTTATCAAGAGGGGAATTGCTTACTGTCCGATAATCCCAAGAGATATTCTACCATAAAAAGATGATTAAGAATGATGCCAAAACCACAACTCAACCATGTTAAAAATACAAATATTTCCCCAATACAAGAACAACAGATCCCTTATACTGAAGCTCTTTATCAAAGTTCATTTTCTGTTTTACCTGAAAAGGCGCCACAGAGCTGCTAATGCCTTTATCTGCCACGAGTAAATTAGTGATACACCCCAGTAAATAGTTGACACATGCAATGTTGCTAAGGAAATCAAATCTATGATCAAAGCAGCAGGAACTGTTGCTCCCAAAAGAATCCCGAATAAAGCAAGCCCTTTAATGAAATGAATGGTTAGCCAGCCAATTAATATCCACACTGTAGACCAAACTTGTATTATATTTAGTGAAATCATTCCAAGGACTCCTGCCAGCTCAGTATTTAATTTGAAACCCGCAGGTACACCCATCAACCACACACAACCTGAACGCAAAAACTCATTTGTAATGTCATCGGCGAATGTTTTAAGCACTAAGCAAGCAGATTCTTGGTGATGCAGCAGAATAAGGCCAAATAAATTCCCTAGAAGAAGATCAACAGCTATTCTTGACCATATAGAATGCCTGAGTAATGCAGCTTTCTCTGCATATTCCACACATGAGTGCGACCTTGGGAATAAATTTAAAAAAGAATAGAAAAATAATCAGAAAGATGAAGCAGGAAAAAGATCATGAAAATTACCCTAATTGCAAAAATTCAATACAGCCAAAGAAGAGACCATAGTCCAGCTTATCAACTGTTCATTATAACTATTACTAAAATTCAAGCAGAACACAATTGATGGACAAGACCACAAAATTTCTTATATCAAGAATCAGAAGAAAGAAATAAAAGCTATATATTGGTACATGGATGTGAAATTGAATAAGAGTGTCAAATATTGGAGCTATCATTTAAGCATACACAGTTAGTTCCAAATATATGTATGTTGACTTATTCATCTGCAAAATCTCTAGGGAACACGCCTTCTTTTACTTTGGAATGTTAAATACCTTTTTACTAAAACAAAAATTTGGACATCAAACTTCATAAGAGAAACCAAGAATACAATATCATATGAAACTTAGAATGAAGTCGATTGATCACCTGAAACCATGGTCTTGAAGAAAGATGGGCCAGTACAAGATTTGCCAAAATCGGAATTGGATAATACTCCACGTAGTGCTGAATACCCTTGTGAATGTTGTGTACATTAATCTCGACCCACAAAGTGAGAAGTTATAAAAGAACTGAGCAAAAATATACAATATAGCGGAAGTTGATGCCACAAAAATGGCCACCACTTTCCACATAATTGTGAGTGACCTGAGAAATCATATCAAGGACTGTTAATAGCACAAACAAAAGCAAGATCCAGCAAGAAAAATGTCTAACAGACCATACATGGAAATGAACGAAATTCCAGTACATTTGTTGATCCCCATATGCGTCTCAACAAGGATTTTAGCAGCAGCAGCACTGTTGATTGCCGAAATAACTGTATCCTGTGCATAAAATATAATCATTGATTAACAAGCTAGGTAAAAAAAAAAAAAACATAAGAGATGGATCCAAGGAACTGTGTTACCAATTCAAGTGGTTCTCTCTGACATTTGTTAATCCACTTCAGTTTCTTTGGAGGTACTTTCACTTGCTCACAAGAATTCCAAGAATTCAATGAGAAATGATGCACCCTGTACGTGGGAGTTTCATAAACTATCACCTAAATGTGGCCAAACAAAGAGTACATTTTAAGCTTTGCTGACTAGTACATATTAGGTTGATAGAAAACAGAGTTTAGTTGATATGACTTACATACATGGACATCACACTGAGAAATTATCTGCCTGTTCCAATGAATATGATGCAATGTTGGGATGAAATGAAAGTCTCCACCACAATGCGCATGTGAATCATATGACATCCGAATCCATTGTTTGTTTTCAATAGAATCTTGCCAAAACTGCTCAACCAACCCATTAACTTGCTGACACCCGCAATTCATCATATTATAAGTTTCTCCAAGTATTCCTTGCCCATTTGTGTCTGAAGCAATGAAGTGACATGAGGGCTTCTTCCAACTATCTTTCACCATTCCATCGTTTGATAATTTGTCATTACCACCACAATACGATGAACAATCACCAAGCAAATGAAACAAAGACTTCTCCTGTAGAAATGAGGGCATGTTCTCATTTGTGTCACGAAGGATACCCTGTTTAAAGCAACTCCAACATTAGTAGCACCAAACTTAAACCTTTCACATAGCCACTGAAATGTCACAAAATCTACAACCTCAAGTTCCGAGAAGTCTTAAATAAACCACCTTTTCCTCCTTTATATCACAAAATTGCAATTAGCATTCATGGACAAGGTTATTAATAATCACAATATCAACTCAAACATACATCAGTGGGACGAAATGCCCACAAGACTAAAACCCTCAAAAGTCGAAACTTAAAAAAAAAAGGAACTTGGGTTTTGTACCTGGAGACGAGACTGGCATGAAAGAACAGGGAGTTCATGGTGCATAAAAGCTACAACGACATCAAGAGAGAATGGGTTCGAGTCCACAAACCAACCAAACAAGAAATAATTTGAAGATGATGATGCATCAATGGCAATCTCCTTCGGCCACCAAATTCTACATTTTACTCTCATTTTCTACAATCTAAAGGACTCATAGAACACAATTCTATGTTGGGTTTTCCGGAGGAATCAACTGTTTACCGGCGATGCAAAGTTCCCGGTGCGTTAGTTTTAGCTTTGAATGTATAATAATACAAACGCAACATAAAATTTGTTTCGTTTTCTGCTGTACATTCAATTGGACCAGGCCCGTTGTGAAAATAATTAATGGTGGAGGCACGTATTGGGCTCATCAAGATTTCAGACCTTAGTTGGTTAGACCCATGAGAGTTGGGAGAGTTCCTATCGTTAATAGTATGAGTTATCCTCTTTAGAACAGTGTCATATGGAAATCGAGAGAGAGAGAGAGAGAGAGTGAGAGAGCCAAACCTCTATACATTTGATATGTGAAATTTTTTAGTAAAATAATAATACTTAAGACTAAGTAAAGAATTACATAAATATATGTATATGTCTGGAGAAAATTTAGATCTTTTGATTCAAAAAGGGTGAAGATTAGAAACTTAAAAAACAAGACATACAGAAAAGGAATAAATAAATAAATCAAATTTCAGGAGGCTTCATGAAGTGCTTCTTTAAGAGTTAAACTTCCATTTGCTTCCTTACAAAGGTGGTCGCAATGATCAAGTTTGGGCAACTAATTAGCAACAACATAGTTCTCATAAAATCGTAAGATATTTCATCGAATAGAGCATAATTGTAAAAGTGGATATCATCACTGCACTAGAGAAAGACATTAGGTGTGAGTCCATACGTTTACCTATTTGTATATATAGATAGATACAAGATCTAGTGTAACCTTTTGTGAATTAAAAAACAACTCCCGATCTCATGTTTGAATGAAGTGGAAGTAGTAAGTCGCATAGAATCAATGGATTCTATATTTGAATATAACTAGGGTTCGCGGTGGTGGAGGACGGTATTCTACCTAAAGAGTAGACACAGGTAATAAATAAGAGAATACTAAAGATTTAAGTCACAAAATTTCTTAATTTTGACATAAGTTATCTGTGTTATCAAAAGATTTTCTGCGATTATTTCTAGTATTAAATGAGCCAATCATCCACTTCAGTATCTTATTAAACATAAATAGTTGACTTTTTTATGGATTGCCATTTCAAGTATTGCTCCTATTATACTTCTTTTTTTTTGAAGAGTTCTCCTATTATACTTCTTATATTAGAATATGGATCAAATAATAAATATTCCTTTTTAGGTGGTTATTTCAAAATTGATCTAATCTTGTAAGAATTGCCATTTTCCTTTATTTTTCTTTTTCCCGAATTCACCTCGACGGTTATGCCACATTAATAGCAATTTTTGTTTTTCTTCTAAACGAATACTATAGAAATTGCATCTTATATTCGATTAGAATAAATCGATATTTGTGTTATGCCCCAAGCCTAGGCCTTGAAAGAGATATATATGAAATATTAAATTTGTCCCATCTAATCTAAAAACTCTTGTTGGTACGCCGGAGAAACAAATCTTGATTGAACCCATATTTTCCTAATGGATACAATCCGCTTATGGTAAAACTTCCTATGAGTTCGATGTACTTTTATCTTCAACTAATAGTCCAGCTTTTAATTGACACAATAGAAAGAAATAATAAACCTTTTTTTAGTTTTTTATTTTAGATAGTGAAGGGGCCTTCTTACTCCAAACGCCAATTATGAAATCCCTTCTCTTCCACTTCCACCTCAGAATGCACAGTTCTTATGGACAAAGAGGCGCCTTCGTATCTTCTTAACCCCAAATGGCCCTGCAATACAGAACCCATACCCTAACCATAGGTATAACACCTTTCACTCAATATTATAATCGACAATTGAAGAACCAGAGGCTACATTAATCAGGGATACACAACAGAAGGAATTGTTTTTATTTTCAAACTTCACTTTCATCAAGTGGAGAGTTATTTCAAATCCTTCTAATTTTAATTTACCAACTACTTGTTTCATAGCTTTGATTTGAGCTGTAGAGCCCACTCTGGAGATAAAAATACCCACAATAATAGCAAGCCTTTCATAGTTTTGGTTTGTATATTCATAATGATACCATGAGTGCTTTAGGGCACCCTCAAGATATGTTTTCAAATACTGCTATACAATTACAGCCCATCTTTGCTCAATGGATGCAAAATACCCATTCTTAGCACTTGTTGCAATGGCTCTTAGTGCAATAACAAGCACTAATTTGATTTGGGGGGCTGGTGATTTAGTGGTCTCTTCAAACCTTCAATTACATATGAAAATGACTTGTAAAACTTAGGAGTACTGTCCCTCATCAGTTGTCTGTGAATTCCATTATCAAGAAGTGTGTCCACAACTTCTTGTACCAATTTCAGGTGCTGTTGTAGCCCCCCCGGATTGATTGCCTAGATCCCGCGAGTAGATAGAAAGTTAGGTCTACATTGGATCTCACCTGAATCACCCCATCTATCCTCCTGAGGAAAAGTTTTGTTTCAAACCCCAGTTCGAACAGGAGAAGTTATCGTAGTCATTCGATTCAAAGAATCTCTGTTCCAAAACCGTACATGAGATTTTCAATTGAACACTTTTCTTTTCTGATTATTCTCAAAGGACAAGATTCTTCTTTTTACCAAACACATGCAGATCCAATCATGATCTTATAACTTATAATAAAAACAAGAAATCTTTCTCGATCAATCCCTTTACCCCTTATTCTTCGAATACCAAAAAGTTTTTTTTTTCAAGTTTGAATTTGTTCATTTATACGCTCTTAGTTCAGTTTAGTAGAACGTGGGTCTCCAAAACTCAACGTCGTATGTTTAAATCCTATAGAGCATGATTCTATTCATATTTTGTTAAGTCAAAAATTATACGGAAAAAATGGAAGGGCAATTTCAATTTAACCTCCTGTAAAGAGGATAAAAAGTTACAAATTCTATCTCAGTAGGATGGACATGTATTTCATTTATATTACTATGAAATTCATAATTCATAATTGAAATAGTTTATAAATGAATAGGCAATAGAGGGTTACCATTAGCCTTTTTTTTGTAGTGATGAATCTTGTATGTGTTCCTAAGAAAAGGAATTTGTCCATTTTTCAGAGTCTTAAAGGGTTGTGGAGACACGTATGAACTCTTGAATGGAAATGGAAAGGAGATATAATCTAGTTCTTTCGAAAATGGGAAGATCTTTGGCTCAAGGAGGGGGTTGATCCATATCATCTTGACTTAGTTCTATTTTCTCTAACTTTTTTTATCTCATTTTTTTTGCCACCCATTTTTTATCATCGTATTATAATACAATATTCTTCAGCAATTTCTCTTAACCCATGACCAATATGAGCTTGAAGTTTCCTTTCTAACTCCTGGAACTTCTTCATGGTGTCTTCATTCCATATCGAATGGTATTAAGAATCATTATTATTTTGACATAAAAAAATATGTGAAAATTCCTTTTCTTGTGTCGAAGATTCAGAAGACAAATAGAATAATACTACTCAAGAATTTTTGTAAGTTTGTATCATCATATCTAAGGGACTCCTTAGATCGGGACGAAGAAGCAATGTCACTCAATCATTATGAAACTGACTGTAATCTTTATCTGTCTATAAGGATCCCACCAGAGCACCTTCTACTTTTGATAGGCCATGAACTATATCAACATCATTCTTAACAAGTCCATAATCTCTGGCCAATTTAAAGCAAGCTTATTATTAGGCCAGAAAGATAATTTTTTAAAAAATATAGATATAATCTTTTATTATATAAATCTATTAATTATGAAGATAAGAAAGACTCATCACTGTACTAGAGAAAGACATTAGGTGTGATTCCATACGTTTATCTATTTAAATATATAAATTATATATACAGATAGATACAGGATCTAGCATGACCTTTTGTGAATCAAATCTATTTGATTTCTAAAAAGGATTACTGATCCTTAACTTTTAGAGGAATCCTTCATCAATGGTTGTGAATAACCGATTATAGAAGATTTTTCCATATATCCATATATAATAATATTTTTATTTCATTTTTAATAGATTTCTTTATATTTGCTTCTCCTGACGGTTGGTCGAGTAACAATAATGTTATTTTTTCCAATACATCATTATGGGGTTGGATTAGTCTTTCTAGTAGGTGTTCTTAGTTCGTTTATAACTAATTAATATTAATTACAATATAAAGAATTTAAATAATTAATTTTTTAAGCAAAATTTTAACTACCAAAGACCTAGCTCAGCAATTAATTCTTTATAATATACTTTCTTTTTATAAGTTCTATCAGCAAAATGGCAATAAAGTGTTTCACGTCTTTTGTTTGTTTTGTTAATAAGGTGACATTGGGATTTGAATTGCTAGCCCAAATTGATCTTGTAATAGCTCCACTACAAAATGAATACATTTAGTTTTTAAACGATTCATATCGTCAAGTGTACTCATTCCAATCAACTGCTTCATAGTTCCCAATATATCTTGTGATAACAAACGCAAATATAACTATAGTTGTTTATATATAGTCTAGCCCCCCTTTTTTATTCTAGTTTTATTCTGGACAACCCATGTTGTGCTCTATCAAAATTTCTAAACAAATTCCTCGATGTTCATACAAATTAATCAACAATTATGAACAACTAAAAGGAGAAAATGAAGGAAACATAGTAACAAATCCTGAAAATAATTTAAAATTTTGATTTTTGATTAATTCTTCTTGTTCCTAATTATTGTATAGAAAGAAATGAATATTTCTTTCATCTGCCTTCCCCAAAAAAGTTTATTTGAATTCATAACATAAGACATGGAACAATATGTTACTGCGGAAATATGGAAGAGTTGAAATCTTATATCAAAACATTATGTATGGATGACATGGACTGTCTAAACAAGAATTCTTGAAGAGCAAGCAAATATAGCTATTAATCACCGTAAAGGTAATCTTTGGAGGAGAAGGAACATTTTTCACAATCCTTAAATAGATAGTTCACTAATAGAACGAGGGATAAGTAATTTAGTCCGAATAGATCCAAATCCAATAATCCAATCATAAAAGATATCATCAAGGGAGGGGTCAAACTTTCTTAAATTTCTAAAAATAATTCAAATAAATATAATTTAAATGTAAAATGAAATAGAATTTTAAAAAATAATTCTAAAAAAATAATTCAAAAATTTGATAAAATAATTAATTTAGTGCATTGTAGATTCTTATTCAAGACTTTTATCATTTGATGATGCCATGGGAATCGCTAAAAATATGTAAATTCTATAGCTAACCTAATAATGAAAGTTTTATAAGGGGATTAGAATAGGCTACTATGAGACAGAAGATCTTCCATCTTGTAGAGGTACTTAAATTAGATCAATGATCGATTTTTAGGTTTCATCGTAAACCTGTTTATAAAATTTTTTATCTAGATGGGAATTAAGAAAATTCGAAGTACTTGACGATTATACAATTTGAACAATTTTGAATTCACCTTTAAAAAAATGAGTAAACTTACTCTTATTCAAATTGGATTAAAGAGCAATTTTCAATTACTAAAATTGAGTTCAATTTAGGCGTAAAGAGACAGAAATGGAATGGGTATATTCTTTACTTAGTATTAAGTATTATTATTTTACTAGAAAATTTCAAATATCAAATCTATAGAGGTTTAGCCCTCCCTCTCTCTCGCTATATATATACAAAGATTTCCATA
>JANQBM010000221.1:17411972-17448658 GCA_025594535.1 Erythroxylum domingense | reverse complement strand
AGTGATGTGACACGCCACCCTCGCGGGGCACGAATTCGGGTATCACTGTCGATATCGGGTTCGGGTCCGGCGGGAGTGGGGTGTTACAATTACAATTCTATTGGACCATGTGTTACAATTTTATTAGACACACCTGTTTTAATCTTATTGGACCATAAGTTGACTTTAGGAAATTTGCATATCGATCCTTCTTTTTCCTTTAATTCCTATATTAGCCTATAATTTATCAATTTATTTTATTCTCTTATGTCTTAAGTTTCTAATGGTACAAATTTCATGCAATTTGGTTAATTATATTGGGAGATATATCCCAAAAACTATAGGCTGTTTGAAAACAAGGATAGTACTCAAAACTCAACTTCAAAACAAAATTCAAAACTCCTAGAGGCAGAATCAGATTTTAGTTCCTTCATAAAAGTTTTAGATCTATGTCTCTATTTTAATCTCCAATTAACATTATCCAATTTGGAAGTCTACAGGCCAAGATACGTCCAAATTACAGAAATCTATTTAGTGGATCCTACCCATTCAATGAGGTACGCATCCCAAATCAACTAAATTTTGTCTTATCATACAAGAGCAACCCAAAAATACATCCAATTTTGGACACAAACATCCTATTTGCCTATGGAATACTTCTTTTTTCTATTCTCCTCACATCACATTCATAAATCCAAGCAAACATATTAAAAGTTTCTATACATATTTCACGTCTTAATATGGATGTCCATATCGAAGCGAACAAATTATCCATTTACCCTTATCTTTTACATTAAGTACCATTGTATCTCTGACTATAATTAGATTTACTTAATTTATTATGGTCACTAACACACCCTAAACATGCTACAATGCTTTTAAGGTATATGTTAGGGCATTACTTAGGAGGTATTTTTCTAATCTTATTATTGATATATGCTTCAAAACTACAGAATCTTATTTTGTTGGATGAGGCATAGTCATCTTGATCAATTTAATGTTATTGTTTATTGTTTAAAATTTTCTAATAATGAGAATTTAGGGTCAAAATCATAAGTTTTGAAGTTGTTTTAAGGCTCTTCTTTTTTAAAATTTTCATGTTATTTTATGTAAATTATTGAAAACTTTTGTTTATAATGTGTATATTGATTTTTCGTGTATAAACACTTTATTTGTTATTTATACATGGGTATATTCTTGAAAACCTTTGTATATAATAGTGTATTATTTCTTGGGGTGTAAACACTTCATTTATTAATCTTATATGCATTTTTATGTATTTTGGATAAGAATTTCAAACTAAAAGGGTTAAAAATTTGGATGTTTTATAGTTCCATCCATGATCAAAAATTGTTATTCTTCAATCTCTTTTAATTTCTATGATCAAAATTCTAATTGATATTCTAGATCACTTAGTTTTCGAAGGTGGAGCAAAACCTCTCAAAGATTGTTAGAAACAACTTTGTCAATGACAATATAACATGGAGTTAGGTCACGAGTAACCTATGGATCATATGACCTAATTTAAAGGTTGAAGAAAAAATATTTATAATTTTGTGACTATAGCATTTACAATTTTCCCACTATTGAGTATTTATAATTCTACCACTACTTTACATTTACAACTTTGTCACCATTGTAGATTTTCAATTCTGCCACTACTTTATATTTAAAATTATGATCCTACTTGCCAGTTTATAACTTTACCCTTACTTGTAAATTTACAAGTTTACCATATGTGTAAATTTATAGTTTTTTCATTAAAAAAACATATGTTGTGTAGGAAAATCCCAATGCGTTCATCAATACATGCGATGTGAAAAAACAAAAAAATTTGTTCTAGGACTTTCCCGAAGTCCAAGATCTATATGCCTATACAAGGAAATACCATCAAACCTAGGTGAAAATTCCTAATTCATATACATGTTCATAACACACATATATATAGGAATTCATGGCATTTACACAAATCAATCATTCATATAATAACCATATACCTAGTGAGTAGTCTCCTTCGTTCTTCGATCTTCTACGTGTTCAATTGTGGCAAACCCCAATGACGAAAATAGACCGTCTCTAACGGTATCCATGCAGAGATCTGAGAAACTAACTGAACCAAATTCTTTGATCCGGAAATGGCTAGAACAAAAAGAGTATACCACTCACATAGGGTATGTGCCCGACATTATGAGAAACATCTGAGCACACACCTTATAGGAATGGCGTGTTAGAGCAGACACATCACTTATCGGGCATCAAATAGAACATAAACATATATTGTCATTTCATTGAAAGCATTTGATTCATAAACATAAAAAAAATTATTATGATATTACACTAGCACTTCCTAAATACTCAACACAAAACATGTAAAGGTTCACATCCCTATATAATGTGTACAACATAAAACTAGATGCTAAACCAAACCATTCTAATTAAACTCCTTAGAATCAGCTGACTAGACCTTTGAGCCATTCTTGACTCCCAAGATTGACAACTACAGACCGTAATTTATTTGCCTTAGGAATTAGGTCTCCTCAATACCTAGAAACCAACATTGAAATTTTAATGAGATTGCGAACTCAGTGAGTGAACCATCATCGTTATGCACACCTATGTCAGGACATAAATATTGCAACCAAATTCACATGTATAACATGTTATTCAGAATCAGATCTTATTTAACACATCTTCCAGTTGTGTATATCAATTCACAATGAATATACACATATTTCGATAATCACATTATGAACATAAACATTTCATATAATCATTTCAGAGTAATCTAATCATTTGTCTCATCAACATGTATACAAGGTTGCACAATATTGGATCAACATAATTCAATAACTTTTCACAACCATTCAAATGATACATGTAAAGATACGTATATGCAATGTACACAAGACTCTAGTTTCATTTTTATCTTGTTGTGACTAAGTGCCTATTAATTGTCCCATATCCCTTGTGGATACTGAGCTTGTTTCAGGTATTAACCCATATCCCTTGTGGATACCAGGCTTATTTCAGGCACTAACCCATATCCCTTGTAGATACCAGGCTTATTTCAGGTACTGACCCCATATCCTTTGTAGATACTGGGCTTATTTCAAGCTAGTCACTTTGGTTAAAATTCCTTTATCTAAACATGCACATCAATGTATTGAAATGCATCATCTCACATAACGTACAATCATATATCACAATCATCGGATCAAAGTTCGGCATTCAACATTTAATTGAGCATCACTCATTCCATTCACATTTATCATTAAACCTTGGTCCAGCATTCAACAAGAATGTTAAGTATCGCTTGTTCAGTCAAATTCACATACAATAAGCACTTCCAATACAATCCTAAATTATAATGTCCTCAAATAATCAATGCAAGAAATTATCACAATCACAACAGTAACAGTTTGATACGTAAAAATTAAACAAGTGAAATACATCTAAGTCAACTCACTACACATATAACTCAAACAGAAAAGCACATACAATTGAGTTGACACATCTAGGTTAATTCACAGCATACTCCAGGTAAGCTATCATCTTAATGGTCTGGCAATGTCTGGATGTTTTTGGCTAACTTGTGCTTCTATATCATACAACACACATAATCCACATATTACTAAATTGATCAATCATATCATTGTTTAACCATGCACATATATATGTATTATGTTCAATATACGCTTAATTGACTATCCTGGATATTTATCCCTAATCACATCACTTGATCATTAACATCGTCATTTGTGTATGTTAAGCTTTACTCTTAGGTTCATAGATCATAGAACTTAGTTAATCTAATATCATCAATCATATGTCTATCATATATAGTTAATCTAATATCATCAATCATATGTCTATCACATATTTAATCACTTTATCCATCATCCACTAAGTTCAATTCAAGCTTCATTCAAGCATAAATGCATCATAGAAAACACCTTATGTTAGGTCCGGGTGTCACCATTCTATTGGTACATATGTTATCCTTCTATTGGTCCATATGTTACTATTCTATTAGTACATATGTCACTTAATTTCTGCTCCACATGTAACTCATTTAAGCCTCCATATGTCACTACCTATAAGGCTACACATGTCACCAATTGTAAGGATATATATTTCACCATTTGTAAAGCTACACATGTCACCATTCTATTGCTCCACATTTCATAAGTCTAAGGTGCCATTTGTCAAAATTTTAAAGGGCTACTTGTAGCAATTATACTCAGGCCACTCATCATCCATTTCACTAAGCCATTTTTCACTTATTCCCAATGCCACATTTCACCATTTCATAGGCCTAATCAGCCTAAATTTTCATGTATCAATTTGTCTTGCTCTTTAACATTTTTCTTAGACTAGATGCATATATCACCTCATCAATTACTCAATCGTAACGATCATTTCCCAATTCATTAATTATAATCCATCAATTTAAATCAAAATGCAAAATATTGGGAATGCACATTCATATTGCATTCATTTTCGTTCCATACCCAGAGTATGTCGATTGAGTGCATATACTATCTTGCAATGTTTTCTAAATCATAATCCATATTGTGTATGCTAATATAATACATGCCAATAAAATGCTCTTCATATATTCTCTCATGATATGGCTCAATCTAAAAATTAATCCTTAAGTGTAGGAATGGGTTATAATAGAGTGCTAGCTCTCTTCTTTGTTCTATGGAGAGCAAAAAACGTGGAAGAGAATGAAGAGGAAGAAGATGAGAAAGATGAGGAGAGATGGGTGAGAATTATGAAGAAGAAATGTTACTTAACCATTCTCACGATTCACATCTTATTAATAACTTTTTCATTTTTGTATTTTTGTCATTTAAAGACAATAAATACATATCTTTTTAAAGAAGCCTCCTCCTCATCCACGTTGCACAATATCTTTATATATATATATAAATGTTGAGGTGGTCCAGTCATACTAGGGTCAATCCGACCAGGTCTTGGGTGTGCAAAAACACCAGAGACCTATTTCAACAATATCGACATCGCAATCTCATCGGGACATATCCCAATCTTATAAAGATCCATTTGGTTCCATTGCTCTCCATATAATGGATCTCTATCTAAAACCATTTTACGAATCCTCCAAATCACTTTTATGTGTGTGACCCATTAGGTTCTCGGTTATGTTGGCCACTTCGATGAACACTTAATCCAAGAAAGTCATAAGCACGTCTAGCAACACATCATGACCCTCAATTGATCGGAAAGTAAGTGGTTTGACGAACAAACGCATGCTTGTCACAAACCATCTTATGAACCCTCCCATAAATAATTGTTGCGCAATTTTTCCTTTCACTATGTTATACCCCACTTGGTTATAATTATGAGTAAAGTGTCAACTCTCACTAGATTGACTACGTCAAATCTAGCCCAAGTGATATCAATTCTTATCTATGACTCATTACTTTATATGTCATTGAAGACATTCTTCATGACACATATACTCTGGCTAGAGATTTCCAAGTAATGACCCTAATAAAAGGCTGTGGGTTTCATCTTCTGCTATCACAGAAGTGGTAAATCCTCTATTGGCTACTCAATTACCTTCGAATGCCTCAAGTTATACCTAATCACCACCCTATGAGTGACCTCTGCAAGGCAACAAGGAATAGATTCAAAGCACATAATCAGTATCCAAGATATCCTTGAGTTCCTCAAATCTAAGGATACTTGCACCATTGATATAATAAGATTATCACTGACATACAATAGGACATCCATGTGATGATCTCATAGTAGGTCATCCAATTTACTTGCTACCTCTAGTAAGCATCCACATCTCAACTCTAAACATCTCATGTTTATAGTTTCTGAGATCCATTGCTTAATAAAATCAAGGAATTTGACATGTGCTAGTCTATATGGATTAACGATGTCAAGTCTCATTCATCATATGACTAGGGATAATTTAGATATTGATATAATTGTACATGATAGGAATCTCAGTAGTATGATTACATCATAATTTCCTTCATGTTATGTCATATATCACGAACTTCATTAATTTGCTTATAGATTAATATCAATTCATAAATAATGAATACCAAATTAATGAAATATATTTTCTTTATTATTGAAAATAAAGTCTGTATGTAACTTTGAACAAAACGCATTAAAGGTGATTGCCTTTAGGGAATTACTTTAACGAATCTCCCACTTGACCTAAAGTCAATTGCCTTGGTATCTAATAACATAGGCTAGTACATGAGAATCAAATCTATTATATGACAATGGCTTCGTCAACGAATCATCAATATTCTGCTCGGTGGGAATTCTCTTTATCTTCATCACCTCAACCAATGATCTCCTTGATAAGATGATATCTGCGGAATACGTGCTTGGACCATTGATGAGACTTTGGTTCCTTCACCTGCGCAATAGCCCCATTATTGTCACAATACAACTGTATGGACCCATCACTACTAGGAACCACACCAAGTTCAGTAATGAGCTTTTTGATCCAAACTGCTTCTTTTGCTGTGTCTGAAGCCACAATGTACTCTGCCTCGATTGTTGAATCGACATTCATCTCTTATTTGTAGCTCTTCCAACTGACCATCCCGTCGTTCAGTGTGAATATATAACCTGATTGGGATTTAGAATCATCCTTATCAAATTGACAATTGGCATCTGTATGCCCGCTCACTTTTAGATTTCCATCTCCATATATCAAGAAACCATCCTTAGTCCTTCGCAAATACTTGAGGATGTTCTTGACAGCCACTCAGTGACCTTCACCAGGATTTGATTAGTATCTGCTCATAACCCTTAGAGCATATTAATGCATCTGGTCTTATACATAGCATAGCGTACATGATAGATCCTACTGTAGATGCATACGAGATCATATTCATATGCATCCTCTCATCTTGTGTCTTAGGACACATAGACTTCAAGAGTGTTATCCTATGAGTCATAGGAAGATATCCTCTCTTAGACTGCTCCATGTTAAACTTCATTAGCATCTTATCTATGTACGTTGATTGTCAAAGACCAAGCAACCTTTTTGATCTATCTCTATAGATCTTTATCCCAAGGATATAAGTTGCTTAACTGAGATCTTTCATGGCAAATTGTTTGGAAAATAAACTAAATACTTAGAAGATGTTTGATAGAATTCTTAAGTGAAGTGTATGTAAAGTGTTTGTCAAAATTTTGTTAAGAGTTTAGCTTTTTTTGGAAGATAAATAAATAAATATCACTAAAAATGACAAAAGGCAATTAAGGGAGTTACAAGACTATAGGAGCAATAGTTATGAAATTATGAGGTTAGGAAACCAATCCTTATAGAAAAGCTAGAATTAATCAAAAATAAACAAGGCTTAATTACCCTAATTATACTTCTTGGAAGAATTTAGTTTATTAGTAACTTAGTTAGCTATTAGAATCTTTCTGATTCAACAACAAGTCCTCTTTGCAACAACATATTTGCCTATATAAACATTTATGAAGATACTTTACATTCTTTCAAACCAAATCGAATAAACAGAACAAGTTCCCATTAGACTCAAACATTTCCTATCTTTTCCAATCCTTTTATACATATTTTTAACCCATACCAAAATATTTCCCCAGCCATTCTTAAGGAGAACTAAATTCATTTTGTTGTGCATCATTGCCCATATTGTAGAAGAAAACCTACATTTAATGAACAGGTGATCAGTAGTTTCAGGTAAGGTGTTGCATATGACACAAATATGATCTTTGCTTCCCCTCAGTCTATCTTTAGTCATCAACCTTCCTCTAGCTACCAACTAAGTTACAAAAGAAACTTTAGGTGTTATGGAACCTTTCCAGACTATATTATACCAAGAAAGACCCAGATGATGAGGTCTTATAGCTTTCATGCAAGAGGATTAATGAATTCTCCATTACTGCTAGCATACCAGATTAGTTTGTCCGTGATGGATGAATTAAGAATGTAACTAGGGATATAATCTTCAAATTTGTCAGCTCCTCTTCCTATGATCTTCCAGTTATTGTAAGCAAGAATATATGAGATCTTAGTATTGATTGTCCATCTACCTGGTAGAGAGAGTAGCTCATCTCTCTTAATCAATCAACTATAAGGTGTCTAGTTGTCAAAACAAATTCAAGAATCTTCACCATTTCCAATCTGCATTTTAATGAGGGGGTAGATATTGTATCTATGCCTTAAAATCTTGATGAAAAGCCAAAAATGCTCCATCTTCTCTTCCAATTGCTAGAAATTGGAATTGCTCAAGTAATAGGCATCTATCCATTTGCTCCATAAAGTCTTTCGATCATTAAGAAGATTCCAAATTCTTTTAGCATTTATCTTAGTTTGGATCAACTAAAAAGAAACTAATCTCAACCTTCCTTCTTGCTTCCTCTAGTAAATATGGTCCCTTTTCCCTTATTCCCCTTGGAATCTTCAGCTTTTCTAAACCAGAGGAAATTCTTTATACATCTTTCAATATCTTTAATGAGGAACTATATTACAACATAAGGAAATTAAAGACACTTAATTATCCCTAAAATCAACCATATTAGAGAGTCCATATGTTCTTTTCTACGATGCAAATAGTAGAAAGTCAATTTTCTCAAAATGTTGTTATTCGAATACATGTTGAACCTTTGTTATGGTAAAAACTGTGGAAGGATAGTAACAACTTGAATTATATTAAAATTTTCTTTGCATTAGTTATAGGATGGCCTAGTAATTTCTTTTCTTTTAAATGAAAACAGTTATTAGATAGAAAATAATATCTTCAAAGAATTACATAATCATCATAATACTGAATCTGACATTCTTTATTTTTTCAAAAAATTTAAGGTCATATTATATTAAACAAAGATATCAAAGATTAAACATCTTTACAACTGTTAGAAGCAACAAACATAACTTAGAACTAAGTACATCCCATCCAGAAATAAACAACATAACTCCTAAGAAAACTAGAATAACAACTAAAAATGTATAACATCATAACTATTAGCATCATTTTTCTCTATAGAACCTCCATATCTTGTTTTATGTCCTTGAATATTTTTTAGTTTCTTTCACACCATATATCATAGACCCAAATACCTATGCCACCCCTAAATAATGTCTTATCCCCCTTTTTGTTAAATTTTAAGCTTCCTACCCTTGCGAGCACCTCATCCCAGCTATATCTTGTAAGCATTTAAACATTGATCAATCATAAAAAGGAGGACCAAATCTTATTTAAATAAGGACTGTTGAATAAGAGGTGAATATGATCCTCAGTAACTAACTCCCATAGCACAACACATCTACCATCATTGTCTACTCCTTTTAATATTCCCTTCATAGGTAATTTCCTCAAAGTTGCAAGCCATATGATAAAAGCATGAGCAAGTGCAATTCTAGAGTCCTATATCCATTTAGATAAGTTACATGTAGGGGACAGATTGAAGAAAGTTATCTACAAGGTAATATTTTTAGAGTTAGAATGATTCCATAATATGCTATCTTCCTTAGTTGAATCATGGAGGTAAAGGTGCCAATTTTCAACTATGCATTCATTACCTATACTTAAGAAGAAGAAAAAGCCACTTCCATTTGTTACAGCTAATGACACTGCATACCTTGGTCTTAGCTAGGGATTAGAGATCTGAGGCCTTGGCATTCACCATGCAAATATAGAGGACCAAAAGGATTTCAATTATCAAACTAGAAGAAAGTAGACTTCCCATTTCCAATTGTGTGATAGGTTAAAGACCACACACTTTATCTAGTACCTAAAATACACTGGAAGGTCCATAAATACTTTAAGCTAAGTTCCATTATCCAAATGTTGTCATTATTGAAGTAATAACAGTTTATCCACATCACCCAAATGTTTTACTTCTTCTTACATATTTTTCATAAATTTTTTAACAGTAAAGCCTTACACATTCTCTTAATTGAAGTAATACCTAGCCCTCCATTTTCCTCTAGTTAGTAGACTAAACTCTGTAATACCTTAGGAGTTTTCTTATTGCTATTAGTTCCACTTTAGATGAAGGCTCTTACAAATTTGTCAAGTGTCTTCATTACCCCTTTAGGAATTGCGGTATAAGAGCACCAAAAAAGACATATAAGTTAGATAATGCCACTTTCCAGAGATAATTTCTCTTGAAAGGAGTGGATTAGAGAGATGTAGTCACCTGTAGAAAGTTTCCTTATAGAGATAACGACACCTAGGTATCTAAAAAGCATATACTAGAGGTTTAATCCCTTTTTGTTGGTATATCGTTCCACCCCACTATAAGAACCTACAGATAAGTAATATAAATTTTTCCCTAGGTTAAAGGTTAGTCCTGAGATGCTCTCAAAATCCTCTAGAGAGTGGATTAGTTTGCCTAAAGAAATTAGACATACACCACATAGCACGAGTAAGTCATCAACATAAGATAACTAGGAAATTTTAAGCTTATTGCATCTATAATGAAACTTAGACCTTGGCTCTCTTCTAATATTAAGCAAAATAATCATATTAAGTATCTCCATAAAAATTGGAAAGAGATAAGTTGATAGTGGATCACCTTATATAAGTCTTTCAATACCTTTAAATAACTTAGTTCGTTCTTCATTAATTAGATTTGTAAATAAAACTATAGTAAGGCAAGATTTAATCCATTGTAAAAATTGTTTAAAGTATTCCGTATATGTCAGTACATTAATTATGAAGCTCTAACTAACTGTATCAAAGTTTTTGTAAAATCAATCTTTACTCCATAATTTTGTATGTGTTTATTGCAGTTGTATCCTTTAGATACCTCTAGAGTAAGAAGAATATTATCTCTAATACATCTATCCTTGACAACGACACCTTTCCCTAGATTAATGAAGTTACTAAGAGTAGTTTAAACTTATTGGATAAGATTTTAGAAATGACCTTGTATATCACATTACAATAAGCAATAGACCTATAATCAATAGGCATAGGTTGGTTTTGTTCATTTTTTTTTAGTAGCCCTCCTTGTTTAAAGAATTTGTTCACAGACTTAGTCATCATTTGGCCAATATGTTCCCATGTTGTTTGGTAAAACATTACATTAAAACCATCAAGATTGGGGCTTTATTTGAGTTGAAGGAGAAGACTGTGGCTTTGATTTCCTCACTAGAGACATCCTTAATCAAGGATTCATGCTACCAAGGTAGTATGGAGTCTTTGTTAGAAGCTCTCAGCTCTTTAGGAAGTGAACTTACTATTGTCAAGGTGACTTAGATTCTTTAAAGTTCATAACAACCATTTGCTTCCAAATGTTCTAATATTGGATTATATTGTCAGCTTCATCCTTTAATTGGATAATTCTATTAGAGTTCCTTCTGCTCTAAATTATATTGAAACATTATTCCCAACTTTTATCTCCTTGCTTTAGTCATATAATCCTTAATTTTTGTTTCAACTATGAGTTAAGGATCCAGGCTACTTCCATGTATTTCTTTGACTTTATTTTTTTTAATTTTCCTCATAGGTCATCTGGATACAATGACAGCTCCTCCTAAGATTTCTTCAGTGATTCACAAGCTTTCCTCATGTTTTGTTTTATAGGATCTATGCTGTTTTTGTCAGTCCTATCAATGCAGCCTTGATACATTTTAGTTTCTCCATGCATTAATAAGCTTGAGTGCCAGTGGTTTTTGAATGAGTGTCTTGCATAATCACCTGAGGAATTCAAGATGCCTTGGCAAAGAATTGTAAAATTTGAAAGAGGCTTTCCTCTTGACACCAATTGAGAGAATATTGATCTTTATTAGGAAGCGATCTGAGAATGGAGGAAGGTTAAAAATAGTATGACTTTTAGGGAATTGATTCAACCACTCATCATTCACTAAACACCTATCCAATTTCTTCTAAATGAGCAGGTTGCCATATTACTTATTACTTTAAGTAAAATGTTGTCCATTATATCTCAAATCAGTAATTCTTAAATCAATCGATCCCAAATCTCTTTTATTTCCATCAACCTCAAAAGGATCAAGATTATGGTTGAAGTCACTGCTAAAATCTAGGGAGTAGAAATCTCAGAGCTAATTCTTTTTAAGTCAGTCTAAAGGGAACTCCTATCAAATTCCCAATTAGCTTCATAGATTATAGTAATAAACATCATCTTATAATTAGCCTTGGATAAGAGTTCACATTGGATGTATTAATCTAAATATACCCAATTCCTTAAGTCTAAGAGGTATAGGGCAAAGGCAATAATTATCCTGCCATTTGGATGAGTTGTATGATTTATTATAGTACAGCAATGTCTATTAAAAAACCAGAGCCTATTTGAGATTGACTCTTCCTTTATTTTAGTCTCGATGAGACCAACAAAACATTGTTTCTTAAAGGACATATAATTTTTAAGAGCAATATGTTTATTTGTGGAATTTAATACCGCTTACATTCCATATTACAATATTCATTTTGTTTTAATAGCACTTACCTTCTTCCTCTTTAATTTTCTACCAGATTTTGTAGTATTGGCTAGGGATGTGGTGCTTTAAAAAGGTGATGCAAACTACACAAGCTCATTCAGCTCAGGTACTATAGATTGTTCTTCAGGTACTAAAATATATTCCTCAAGCTGTGTAGACATAGTTTTTCCTATTTCAGGACTTGTTGATTTCATTAAAACTTTGGCGCACCAAGATTTAATGGAAATAGAGAAAGCGGATACAATTGTAAGGGTTTTGTAAATATAGTGCCTTAGAAAGCAAGCGTATTTACATATAACTTAATGTTTTTACAGTTACAATATTGTAATGAAAATATTTATTATCAATAAAACAAAAGCGTTAGGTTTTATTTGTATGAGCATAATATAACTAGTCATAAGGTACGAAGGTTCTTTTGTAGGTAATATACTTATACATGGGATGTATGGGAAACATGTATATTATTATAATCTAAATTAATTGATTCACAGTTAAATAATCAAGTTGGTCGCTTGATTATGGTTTAAACTATAGTGTTACGATATACCTCCGTATAAGTAAAGGAGTTTACTTCAAGGGCATGATGAGTTTCCAATCATGATATTAGTTAACTATTGGTAATGACATTATTAAATGAATCTAGAATCGTGTATGTTTTAAAGAATAAAGTAGGCTGTTACTTTAATCTTAAAACATACACCTTAGCATTCGTTTATTACGAACCATAATCTTGATGAGTGGTAAACTCATTTGTGTTTCGTTATAATTCTTAATATGATTGGAATGGATTTTTACAGTGTATCAATCTAGTGTCCGTATGTTAGAATTATTAATTAAAACCTCCATAATGGAACATTCATTTAAATAAAGAGTTTATAGTGATATCATCACTTCTAGATGTTTTACAGAGATTGGTGATTAAACTGGCGCCAGTAGTTTGATGAACTAGCTACCCATCAAGTCTTAATACTAAGATTAGATCTTGTGTGTTAATCACCATGTAGAGTGAAACGGGAGATTAAGAAAAACCAACATCAAAACGGTAATTTTACCCTTTATTGTGCGGATGGCTATAATATGGTTCATAATAGAGTTTAAAATTGGACATCCAATTAATTATTTTGAAACACGTATTCTCATAATTTTAATCAATTCAAGAGTTCAACTAATTGTCATTAATGGAATGACATTTGGTTAATAAGTCAGAATTAATTTTAATGAGATTAAATTAATTTCGGGCTTATTGGAGCTTGAATTATTTAAGTCCAATTAGATTCCCCACTTGACTTCTAGGAAGGTTACCAAGGAAAGCAAGAATAATAAATGGAAGTTATCGGAAAGAAAATGGAACAGAAAGGAGAGAACTTATCGAATTGGATTTGCGCCAATAAGACCAAAACAATTTAATTAAGAGTTAATTAAATTAGGTCTTAAGCCTATAATTAAATGTTAAGCTTACACTAATTAATTGTTAATTATAAGTCAAAAGGAACTTTTAATATTATGTTGGATTTTGATTTAATTAATTAGATTAAATGAATTAAAATCTAAATCATCAAACATTAAATGGTTTAATGGAAAATTAAAGAATAAAGTGTGCATTTGCTCTTCATTAAAAGGTTAATGGATGGTTTTTAAAGATGAAAGGTATCGTATAAGTGTTGGCTTTGGAAGGACTCTTTTCAATTGGCTTTCACCAAATGCTCACTTGAGATGCATGTACCGAAGATATGAGTGGAGTTATAGCTCTTTTGAGTTTCTATGGTAAAGAATGGGTTCTTTATTGTTTGGTCTCTCCACTCTCTCCTAAGTTTAGGTCTTTTTACAAAGAATATGTATACAACTCATTTTGCATACATGTCTTTTAGCATGTGATGCTAAAATAAATGTGCATGGCTTTTATCTACTCACTCCCATCATTAAATGTTTTTGATGGCTTGTGTTTAAAGGCATAAACGTACAGCTCTTATAGTTGGCTATCAAAATGAAGTGGTGCATTTTGTTTAGTCTTCATTTTCTCAAAAACCGAATGGATATAGGAAAGTGATGCAGCTCATTTAACATTCTTCTAAATGAGGTTGTACGTTTGGTTTTTGCTATCGACATTCTCTCTAAACCAATCAGCCATGGAAAAGAAAATTTTATCTCTTTCCAAGCTCCACACTTCATCAGCAGTAGCAAAGAAAATAAGAACATCTCATTTTTCTTCTCTGATCTAGCCGAATATAAGAAAATTAAAAAACCTCCAATTATTTTCTTCTCCTTTCCCATAAAAGGATTTTGATAACTAAGTTTTCCAAGGAGAACAAGTGGTAGATCGGAATGGTTGAGGACACAACAGTAAGGAGTCAAAGTTGTAGAGAGAAATATTCCGATCTTGCTCTTATTTTATTTATTTTCTTTATGTCGTATCATGTATGGATTAAAAACATATTGATTTGGTGTTTACACTTCCACTGTGTTTTGATTTTGAAAATTTTTTTTGAAATCTACCATCAAGCCACACCAAGCATGTTTTTGTTTTTGATCCAATAATTGGTATCAGAACCAGTTTTATTATGCATAATTCGGTTCCTATATGTGGCATGGGTTAGCAATTAAATAAAATTATGTATGCTACAAATTTTTTTATGTGATAAAAATATATATTTTGTATGTTTTGGTTTGCTCTTTTGGTTGTCCATAGAAAATCGATGTACCTGTAAGTTTTCTTCGATTGGTTTGTAACAAGAAGGGTGACCTATCATCGCCATGTTTCCTCCTTGTCTTAATTTTTCTGTTTTCATTATTTTTGTACTGTAAAAAATTCTATAATTTTGAAGACAAAGCAGCCATGGATCGAAGAAAAGTAAGTAAATGTTTTCGGGTTTTATTTTATGTTAATGGCAGTTTTTATTTTGATTAAATTCTGTTAATATTTGATTTTTTCAAGTGCTGGAATTTTTGTTTTAATATTTACAAACCATATTTTTTTAAGAAAAAATGCCATTAACTTGTTTTTACCAAACGGGCCGGGTCGGGTCGGGCAAGTGAAGAGTTTAAAGCGGAAGATCCAAGTTTAAGAAGAATTTTTTAGCCTAAAGGCCTTGTAATTTTCTTTTAATTTTCTAGGATGGACAACCAAAAGTAGTTATTTAATTCATGAGATGAAGGGATGAATAGACGCAAATAATATGTGATATTATATGAATGTATGCCATTTAGAAAAATTGCCAACCCTAGGTTTTGTCATACATTCATTATGTATGAGATATATAATGAAACAAAATAGGATGGTTAATAAATTGCATATAGACAAGATGAGATTAATTAAAACTTAAAGACTGAAAAAGATTGAGTGGGAGAGGATGCTCATGTGAGAGTCCACGGTCTCCATACAATGGCCCATTTGCCTGTGGACATGAATCCTATATCTTGCATGGTTTGGGTCTCCTTAAGGATAAGTCTACTCATTGGTAACAAATATGACCTCCCACCGAGGTATAGTTTGTAAGAATCTTTAGCGGATGAATCAAATGGTTGTACACTCAATATGTTTTATCAATAACTTGCCCACCGTGGCTCTATTGATAAATGTATGGGCCAAATTATGGCGCTTCTCAAAGATTTAGGCATGTAAATGCTTGGTAGTTTTTTGAGTGGGAGGGTCCCAGTATTTCTTTTAATGGATAAGATGGCCCACCGTCAGTTAGTCTGTCATAGATAAGAAAAATAACCGTCATATTAAGATTTAATTTTTAAGTTTTGTTAAATCTATCATCATGCATACATGCATCATGATTTTATACAAAGTTCCAATGATTTTGACTAGTATGCTCATTCTTTAATAATTTATATTTTTAGACATTATTACCACAATATGAATCCACTCACAATGCTCTTGACTAATAACAAATTGGAAAATGGAGAAAAATTTAATAAATGGAGACATAACCTCGACATCGTCCGCCATTATGAACGAATTTCATAGGTATTAACGGATAATGAGCCTGCACCTACTGGTGACAAATCAACTCCTGAGCAAGTCCAGCAACATGAGCGATGGCAGAATGCTGATAAGACTGCTAAGTGTTATATTCTGGCTTCTATCATCATCATGTTACAGAAGCAACTTACAGGTACGCAAAATGCCGGTGCAATGGTCCATCATCTACATAAGATGTTTAATGTGAGGACCAGGTCTGTAAGGGTGAAAGCTATCCAAACCTTTTCCAATCTCAGACAAAAGCCTAGTGAATCAGTGCGGGATTACATGCTTAAAGTAATCTCTGCAGTTACTGAGGCTGAGTGGCTTGGGGTAGAAATGGATGCGGAAACACAGATGATTATGATCATCAATAGCTTAAACTCTTCTTTTCAGTAGTTTAAGTTCGACTATAAGCTCAACACTAAGAATTAAACTTTGAGTGAGTTGATGAATACCCTTCAGAATACGGAGGAGATATTAAATATCAAAACCAATAGGCCAGAGGCTCATGTGGCCTCTTATTCTAAGCTTAAGGGTAAGGGCAAGCAAAAGAAGAAGGGTGTAAAGAAAGGCAAGGCCCAAACAGGGGTTAAGTCCCAACCTATGAAAAAGAATGCCAAAGAGGAAACCAAGGGAAAGTGCTTCCACTGTGGTGAGAAGGGCCACTAGAAGAGAAACTATACGGTCTACCTTGAGATCCTCAAGAGCAAACAAGGTATGGGTTTCCTAAGTTTGTTAAGAACTAGAAATGTAGCAGATTCATCTTATTCTTGGATATTAGATTCAGGATCCACTGACCATGTTTGCAATTCCATACAGGGGTTTCAGCAAAGGAAAAGACTACCTAAAGCTAGTTTAAAGTCAAGATAGCGGATGGATCCTACATTTCGGCAGAAGCAGTACAAGTACTTATCTTAGACTTTCATAGTGGTCATAGGTTAAATTTAGAGGATGTATATTACATCCTAATGGTTATAAGGAACATGATTTTTCTTTTTTGTTTAATAAAATCTGGTTATTTCTTATATTTTGAAAATATTGTTTCAATATATGAGAATAAGGATTTTATTTGTAATGCGATAATTAAACAGGGACTGTTCTTTATAGAACCTATGACCAGCTCACCAAACACCACAGAATTAATAAAACCAAGAAAATCTAATGACTTTAGCATTAATTCAAATTATTTGTGGCATTTAAGGATAGGTCATGTCAATCAGAAAAGACTTGACAAGTTAGTGAAGGATGGGATCCTTACGGGCTTGGACAATGGTCCATTACCCACCTGTGAGTCTTGTATTGAAGGAAAGATGACCAAGGCCTCATTTCCTTCCAAACGAAATAGATCGAAATCTACGTTAGACCTAGTACACATTGATCTGTGTAGACCCATAAATGTATAAGCTAAAGGAGGTTATGAATACTTCATAACCTTTATAGATGATTACTTTAGACATGGCTATCTGTATTTGATGCACAAAAAGAGTGAGTCCTTTAAAAGGTTCAAAGAATTCAAAGCTAAAGCTAAGAAGCAGCTAGGCAAGCCATTAAAATAACTTTGATCGGATCGAGGTGGTGAGTACTTATCTAGAGAGTTCCAACAATTCCTAATTGTCAATAGAATTGTTTCCAACTTGTCAACTCCCAGAACACCTCAACAAAATGGTGTAGCTAAGAGAAGGAATAGGACTTTATTGGAAATGGTAAGATCAATGATGTCTTACATTAGCCTTCCATAATCGTTCTGGGTATATGCCATACAAACGACAATTTATCTTCTTAACTTTGCTGCATCCAAATTTGTGCCTAAAACACTTAGGGAGTTGGAGATTGGACAAGTGCTTTCAATGAGGCACTTGAGGACTTGGGGCTGCCCAGCCCATGTTCTAAGGCCTGAATCCACAAAGGTGGAACTAAGGTCAGAAGTATGTTTGTTTGTAGGATATCCTAAAGGTACACGAGGGTACTATTTTTACAGTCCTCAAGATAAGAAGGTATTTGTATCGATAAATGCGACCTTTTTAGAGGAAGAATTTATGATAAATCACAAAGGAAGAAGTGAAGTAGTACTAAAGGAGTTAGCTATTTCATCCAAACCAGGAGTTGATTTGGATATAGCAGAATAAGATGTCGAAATGGATTCAAGAGTTGAATCGAAAAAGTAGCCTGAACGTCAAGTAGTGCCTAGACGTAGTAGGAGGGTTGTGAAACAACCAGACAGATATCTAGGTTTAGGAGAAGGCATAATTGTCATCTCATACCAAGAAGTAACGGAACCCATTACTTATACATAGGCTATTAATGACATTGATGTGGAAAAGTGGCTAAAGGCAATGGAATCGGAAATAGATTCCAAGTACGCCAACGAAGTTTGGATCCTTGTAGATCTACCACCAGGTGTAAAAGCCATAGAGTGTAAATGGATCTTCAAAAGGAAGAGAGGATTTGATAGAAAGGTAGAGACCTTTAAAGATAGATTGGTAGCTAAGAGCTATACTCAAAAGGAAGGTATAGACTATGAGGAGACTTTTTCTCCAGTTGCCATGCTAAAGTCCATCAGAATTCTTTTAGCCATAGCAGCCTATTTTGATTATGAAATATGGAAAATAGATGTCAAAATTGCATTTTTTTTACTGGGGATCTTGAGGAGACCATTTATATGGCCCAACCAGAAGGATTCGCTGAGCCAGGTAATGAGCATAAGGTATGCAAGTTGCAAAGGTCCATTTATGGGCTTAAACAAATATCTAGGTCTTGGAACATTAGGTTTGATAAGGCTATCAAAACCTAGATAAGCCTTACGTCTATAAAAGGATATAAGAAGGTAAGATTACTTTCCTAATTTTGTATGTCGATAACATTCTGCTCATTGGGAATGATGTAGGAATGTTATATACGATCAAGGGATGGCTAAACGAACAGTTCTTAATGAAGGATTTGGGAGAGGCTAACTATGTTCTAAGGTTCAAGCTTATAAGGGATCATAAGAACAAGCAGATAGCCTCGTCTCAACTAACCTACATTGAGAACATGCTCAATAAGTTTGCCATGGAGGATTCCAAGAGGGGTTTCACAGCTACTAGACATGGAATCAAACTTTCAAAGGAGCAAGCACCTAAGACCCAAGAGGAGGTCGAACGCATGCGCAACATTCCATATGATTTGGAAGTTGGAAGTTTAATGTATGTTATGCTTTGCATTAGACCGGATATATGTTATGCAGTGGGACTAGTAAATAGATTCCAGTCTAATCCAGGAATGGAGCATTGGATTGCGGTCAAGTGCATACTGAAGTATCTTCATAGGAAGAAGAACTCAGTGCTTGTTTACTCTGTAAATGACCTTATTCCAATAGGATATAGATTCTGATTTCCAATCAGATGCTAATTCAAGGAAATCAACTTCTGGTTCTATATTTACTTTAGGAGATGGAGCCATAGTCTAAAGGAGTGTCAAGTAATCTTGAGTCGTTGATTCTACTATGGAGGCTGAGTATGCTACCACTTGTGAAGCAGCAAAGGAAGCAGTTTGGCTCTGCAAGTTCCTAAAGGATTTGAGGTAGTTTCTGAGGTAGAAAAGGCCATTACACTTTATTGTGATAATAGTGGGGTAGTGGCTAATTTTAAAAAACCTCGGAACCACAAAGCCACCAAACACATCGAGAGAAAGTATCATCTCATAAGGGAGATAATACAACGTGGTGAGGTGGATGTGGTAAAGATTCTCACAGATTAAAACCTTGTTGATCCATTCACGAAGATGCTGTCACAGAGAACTTTAAGGGTCACCTAGAAGGAATGGGAATGAGGGATATGTCAAACTTGCTTTAGGGCAAGTGGGAGATTGTTAGGGTTATATAAATATAGTGCCCTGGAAAGCAAGCATAATTACATATAACTTAATGTTCTTCCAGTTAAAATATTGTAATGAAAATATTCATCATCATCATCACCACCCAGTTTGAAATCCCACAATGAAGCGAGGTCTGGGGAGGTCTGATAGTACGCAGCCTTACCCTTACATGAAAATATTTATTATTAATAAAAAAATATAGTTTGGTTTTATTTATATGAGCATAATATAACTAATCATGAGGTACTAAGGTTCTTTTGTAGGTAATATACATATACATGGAGATGTATGGGAAACATGTATATTATTATAATCTAAATTAATTGATTCACGGTCGAATAATCAAGTTGATCTCTTAATTATGGTTTAAACTGTAGTGTTACAATTTACCTCCGTATAAGTAAAGGAGTTTACTTCAAGGGCATGATGAGTTTTCAATCATGATAGTAGTTAACTATTGGTAATGGCACTATTAAATGAATATGGAATCGCGTATGTTTTTAAAGAATAAAGTAGGTCGTTATTTTAATCTTAAAACATACACCTTAGCAATCGTTTATTACGGACCACAATCTTGATGAGTGGTAAACTCATGTGTGTTTCGTTATAATTTATTGATATGATTGGAATGGATTTTTATAGGGTATCAATCTAGTGTCCGCATGTTGGAATTATTAATTGAAACCTATATCAGAGAGCATTCATTCAAATAAAGAGTTTATAGTGATATCATTACTTCTAGATGTTTTACGGAGATTGGTGATTAAATTGGTGCCAGTAGTTTGATGGACTAGCTACCCATCAAGTCCTAACACTAAGATTAGATCTTGTGTGTTAATCACCATGTAGAGTGAAACGGGAGATCTAAAAGAAAAAACCAACATAAGGGCAAAATGATAATTTTACCTTTTATTGTGCGGATGGCTATAATATGGTTCATAATAGAGTTTGTGAATGAACATCGAATTAATTATTTTGAAACATATATTCTCATAATTTTAAATAATTCAAGAGTTCAGCCAATTGTCTTTAGTGGAATGACATTTGGTTAATAAGTTGGAATTAATTCTAATGAGATTAAATTAATTCTGAGCTTCTTGGAGCTTGAATTATTTAAGTCTAAGTAGATTCCTCACTTGGCTTTTAGGAAGGTTATCAAGGAAAGAAAGAATAATAAATGGAGGTTACTAGAAAGAAAATGGAACCGAAAGGAGAGAACTGACAGAATTGGATTCGGGTCAATAAGACCGGAACAATTTAATTAAGAGTTAATTAAATTGGGTATTGAGCCTATAATTAAATGTTGGGCTTACACTAATTAATTGTTAATTATAAGCCCAAACGAATTTTTAATATTGGGCTGGATTTTGAATTAATTAATCTAATTAATTAATTCAAAATCCAGCCCAATATAAATCTAAATCATCAAACATTAAATGGTTTAATGGTTAATTAAAGAATAAAGTTTGCGTTTTCTCTTCATTAAAAGGTTAATGGATGGTCTTTAAATTAAGATGAAAGGTAACGTACAAGTGTTGGCTTTGGAAGGACCCTTTTGAATTAGCTTTGACCAAATGTTCATTTGATGAAGCATGTACCGAAGAAGTGAGTGGAGTTATAGCTCTTTTGAGTTTCTATGGTAAAGAATGGGTTCTTTATTGTTTAGTCTCTCCACTCTCTCCTAAGCTTAGGTCTTTTTACAAAGAATACGTACACAGCTCATTTTGCTTGCATGTCTTTTAGCATGTGATGCTAAAATAAACGTTTATGGCTTTCATTCACTCATTCCCATCGTTAAATGTTTTTGATGGCTTGTGTTTAAAGGCATAAACGTACAGCTCTTTTAGTTGGCTATCAAAATGAAGTGGTGCGTTTTGTTTAGTCTTCATTTTCTCAAAAACCGAATGGACATAGGAAAGCGATGCAGCTCTTTTAACATTCTTCTAAATGAGGGTGTACGTTTGGCTTTTGCTACCGACATTCTCTCCAAACCAATCGGCCATAGAAAAAGAAAATTTTGTCTCTCTCCAAGCTCTACACATCATCGGCAATAGCAAAGAAAATGAGGTCTCATTGTTCCTCTTTGATCTAGCCGAATATAAGAAAATAAAACAACCTTCAATTATTTTCTTCTCCTTTCCCACAAAAGGATTCTGATAACTAAGTTGTTCAAAGAGAACAAGTGGTAGATTGAATTGGTTGAGGACACAACAGTGAAGAGTCGAAGCTGTAGTGAGTAGTTGGTAATATTCCGATCTTGCTCTTATTTTACTTATTTCCTTTACGCCATATCATGTATGGATTAAAAACATGTTGATTTGGTATTTACGCTTCCGCTGTGTTTTGATTTTAGAAAAAGTTGTTAAAATCTACCGTTTAGCCAAACCAAGTATAGTTTGGCATATTTTTGTTTTTGATCCAACAATCGTGGCTTTATATATGTCTTCAGATACTTCTCTTTCATACATAAAGAAGTGTTTTATGGACATGTTGGATCTTACATGCTATTAAGCAACACAATTATAATACCATGTTTGATTTTCTTATCAAGTGGCTCCTCCATGATTAATACTAACTTTGAGATAAATATGATTTTAGTCTCTAATTTAATGTCATTTTCTATTTCACTTCGTTAATTACTAAATCTATTTCTTTCTACGTAGGATTCTGATCAAAATTATGTTCATCCTTGTTAACTTTTCAACATTTGGTTAACTTTTTTTTTCGAACAGAGGAACCTGCAATCACTATCCTTTTGATGCGTACTGGGTAAATCTTCAGATTGACTTAATAGTCTGCAAATCACGCCAACTGGGTACTTCACACTAGACAAGTCCTGTACGATAAACTTGATCGAGAAAGTGTAAGTAGGAGGATTCGAACACAGGACTTTTTGGGTCCATTGTCCTCTCGCTCCACCAATTCGACCACCTCTAAGAGGAAACATTTGGTTAACGTTTACCAACATATTTGTATTAACATAAAACAGATATCAACGAATGAGTACCTAAATTAAACATACACAAGAAGAGAGGAAACAGACCTACACCGTAAGTGAAACAAGGCTAACTACAAAAGCATCACAAAAGGTATAGAAAAGCACACATAAAATGGAGCATCGGTTTTGAAGTGATAATCATGTGAATAAACTTTCCAATCCTTTGCGTGCTATTCCAGATTCAACTAAAATGAATGTAGTGTAAATGAGTATATAATTCAAATCCTGCAACAAGTTTCTAGGTCCAAAGTCTCCAGATTGAGACAGGCTCATCATGTCAATATCAAAGACTCTAATAAATACGTGCACGTGTGTGGTATTAACTCTTAGAAAACGACCTTTCTGAGTGACCCTCTTCCCGTGTCTCCATGATTAAACCCTCGTAGACATGGAAATACATACATAGGATGAGCAAATCAGTCTTCGTCATTTATCTGAACGACGCGGAGCTATATCAGAGAACCTTCTACCTTAGAGAATGACGTATAATGGCCATGTGCATTCATACACCGCAAAGCAACATTTATGAGATCGAGAAGTTAGGACCCCACAGAGGGAGAACAACATGAAGCTTCTGCCCGATTTTGATAGATTAGAATAATTATACCATGGAATTTAGCAGCCCAGACTTTTGTTTACTCCGCAAATTATCTATTAGAGAGGAACAGCATCATGAGGATGTTTTGTAGGAAAGATCATCATAGTTTTTTTGTACCATTAAGGCCTTCTTTAACACCTAATAAGCTTAAGGAAATCACTTTAGTCAAACCATGGAGAATCTAGATAATACTCCAATTCCTACAAATTTTGAGCAGGGAGGGTAAATATGGCCGAGGATTTCGGCCTAAGAATCCCAGAATCGCCAGACCTTGCTCTGCTAATAGCGGCAAGCAACATCTTTTTACAAGAAGCTAGGCTGGCTAAATCTTATTAGGGGTTTATTTATATTATACTTAAAATAACCCAAAAAAAATAAGTCTTTACGGAAATGGAGGGGTTACAGAAATTATGTAGTAACTATGGATTAAAATTGAAGAAGAAGAATGCCATAATTAGTGAGCTTATTTTTTACATAGTGTAGTGATTGTTACATCATCAATTGATTATCTACATCTACCAAATTAGAATTAAACTCAGCGCTCTGCTCAGTTTTTTTCTAATTCAATAAATATTTTTATATTTATTTAAATTGATATAATTAATTATAAAATCTAATTAAACTTATTATTTTATTAATATGATTATATAAATTTTTTGTAACATATGTGTCTTTATTATATTTTATTTAAAATAATATATTATTAAATATTATAAAGGATTTATACCAAATTAGCAAGTATCACATTCCATAGATATAAATTCTAAATTTACAAATTTTATAATGAATAAGAAAATACTAACTTTATATTAAATAATTCCATTTTGTAGAGAAAGTTGGAACAAATGAATTTTATCAACTTTTCCCGTAGAGCCCAACTTGAAAAATATAAGAAATTGAATAAATAATCATTCTTTTGAAAACATTTAATTAATAAAATTTATTTAATAATAAAATTTATGTGAAAAATATTTTAATAATAGTCTTCTCTTCACTCTTTTACAAAATTCAATACTTTCTTCGGTTGTAGAGACCAAAATAATATTTATAGATATAATGAAGAAAATTTAAGAATCACTAAACAAATTAAACTAATCACAGTGTATATTTCTAAAAACATGTAACAAGTCTAAAATAATTGCATCATAAATTAAAAATACATATCTAAAAAGTTCGACACACTTCTTACACAACATAACTATCTTATTATAACAATCTTTGAAATATACGATAATAATGTTTGAAATCCATTTTTATGCCTTATAAATGGATGTATATTTTGAAAAACATGTAAAAAGTCTAAAAGAATTACATCATAAATTTAAAATACATATCAAAAAGTACAATTCTTATAATAATTATTTATAGTTTCAAATTTATAGAACTCTCGCGTGATATCATTATCTATGCTACTTAGCAACGTGATGCGAGCTAAAGAGTTCTTCTTTTTTCGCAATTCATATGCATCACGGTCCCTCCTATGCTGGGCCGTAGTGCCCTCTTCAAGAACTTCCATGGTTAGGTTTAATGGTTCAAGAGCCTTATGCTCCTCCAACACATATTGGATTTTCATACTCCAGATTTCATAATTGTCACCATTGAGTTTCTCACTCCTATTGAGTTCAACAACAATATTCTTTGAAGCAGTAGCCATTTTGAAACACAAAGTTTCTATAATAAGAAAGAAATACATAAACACGTTAATGTCATATTATTTGTTCATAGAGTTAATAATTCAATCACAATTGCTTATGAAATCAAAAGTCCACTAATGTGTTCAATCATCATTCATACAACAATCGAACCCTAATTACCTTACTCTAGACGAATTCCTGTATAAAATATATGTAAACATATTACATAAATATCAAGACTATGTTCTTATAAAACAACATATCGTATGTAAATGTACTACAACCTATAAATAGTCTATAGGTAATGAACCCTACACAAAAATGAGTTTATGAGTTTGCATGACACAGTTCACGAAGCTCGATGTATAATAACTTTTACTATTTTCATTGGAAGACCTATAGGATACAAAGTCCTAATCAACGTCCTTCTACTCATCTCTTTAATAAATGCCATCACTAAAAATTTATAAGTCTTCTTGGTAGTTCCAGAGCATTCGTAAGAGTTCCAGGTATAAATGATTGTTTTCATATGATTATAACATGAATTGTGGATTATATGTCTTAAAATTTATTTTGGAAAGTATAAATAGTGACTTAGAATTTTTTTGGTGAAATTTGAGAATTTTCTGAGATTTTGAATATTTATGGACTAGAAAAATGTCAAATAGCAAGACAATTGATAAATGGTAGTAGAATTAAGTGTCAAATGGCAGTGAAAATTTTTGATAAGTGATATTAAGATTTAATGACAAGTGTCATAAAAATTGGGAGACACTTGAGTTAGAAATTATGAGTCAAATGGACTAGTTATTAAATGTTATGGAGTATCAAAATAAGAAAATGTAAATTTGATTATTTAAGTGGCAAGTGTTATGACACTCACCACTCACCAAATATTTACTTTATTCTCCATGTTTTTAACTCTCACGATTATACACGCTTAAAACATAAACATCATATATGTCATGACACTCACCACTCACCAAGTATTTACTTTATTCTCCATGTTTTTAACTCTCACGATTATACACGCTTAAAACATAAACATCCTTCAATTGTTATTTTTGTTTCATTCTCTCATCTTCTTCCTTCTTATCTCCATTCACGAAATGCCCTCACCACCACTCTCTAAGTTGAAATCTTGCACCTTACTACTCCAATAAAGATCTTTGTTATTTCTTCTTCTTAATGAAGACCCAATCTCTTCTATCTTGTTCTTGGAAGAAAATGATCATGTAAAGCTTGGAAGGAGTAGGGCTTTTACATGATTTTTGAAGATCTTAAGGTTAAACAAGTGGCATATTATTCTTCATGATATGTTGAGTAAAACGTGTATGATGATAGTTACAAGTTAAATGAGAATAAAATGAGGATGCTTACATGTTGAAACGTGAATGAGAAATTTGGGTATGTTCATGTCTTGCTTTTACATGTATGATGATTAATGATTCATAAATTGATGTAGAGATTATTTAAAGTTGATTTTATAACCAAAAAAATCATTAAAATGGTGTAGGAAAAAGTGCAGAAAATTTTAAGTGGTAAATGGAAGTTTCATGTTTTGTTTTTAGTGTATATTAACATGGATTTCTTTGAATGTTATAGAGATCAACTAGAATGATTTTAAAGCCAAAGGAAAGGCTAGTGTATTGTCTTAAAATGAGAAGAAGTAAGATGATAAATAAGAAGAAGTAAGATGATAAATTAGAGACAAAGTAAAGTTGAAAATGTAGTTAAGGGTGTGGGAAAATTTTGACATATAAATGGATGTTTACTTCTATTTTTTAGTATAATAATGTGTATCTCTTTGGTTGTTTTAGAGATGAGCGAAAATGAGTTTAGAGCTAAAGAAAAGAGTACCATCATGTCTTGAAATGGGAAGAATTAGTGTGATAAGTTAGAGATGAAATGAAGGTGATAAAGGGAGTTAAACATGTACAGAAATTTATGATGAATGTGTATAAGTTTGAATGTTATGTTTTTGGGTTGATGACCAAACATAGATTATGATTTGGTTGTAAATGATATTGAGCTAAAATGGAAGTGAGAATGAAGGGGAAATAATGAGGAAAATAAGTTAGAAATGATAGATATGTATAAGATGGGTTATATGTAACTTGTAGGAGTTGGAAATCTAGAAAATGGCTAGTAAATATCCGTTGGGCAAAATTCATATCCACTGGGTAGACATTCTCTGGAATTCTAACATTCGAGCTCTGTTTATGTCCATTTGGAGGGACATAAGTCCGTTGGATTGACATTCTCGGGACACCTACATAAATGTGCAATTGGTTTTCACAAAAGTTGTAGAACTCAAAGTCCTCTTCGAGACTGTACTTGAATAACCTTAATCTGACATCTATAGTGAAAGTTATGCCTATTGTCCCAAATCATATACACATATATAAATTGTGTACTTATCAATTCTTTCCTATGATACATTTAGGCTTGAATGGAGCTTGAAATGTACTTAGTTTGATGTGGAAACAAGAGATAAAAATAAGTGATATGTTTAAGGTGAGGATTGAGGATATAAACATAAAAATGGATTGTCATATATCAAGTGTTCAAATATGGAATTTTGGGATGTTATGAGAATGAAGGTGAACCTATGATGGCTAATGATATTCCATTAAGATGAATGATGAGTATTAAGTAAAGATGAGTGATACATAGGATATTTTGTGATCTTAGGAAGCTAAAATAACCTTAGTGAATGATTAAATGATGTGTATTGGGTAAGATTGAATGTGAACTTGAATATTATGTAAACTTAGAATGCTAGAAAAGAAATGATGAATGATTGAATTATGTTATTTGAATGACCAAGTTCTTTAGGTGTGAACCTAGAGTAAGCTTGACACACACAAATAATGTTAAAAATTAAGTAATGTGATTAAGGATAAATACCTAAAATAGTCAACATAAGCATGCATTATACATTACACATATACATATGCGTATAACCAAATGTTTACGTGATTATACAATTAGTAATGTGTGCACAATATGTATTGCATGAAGTTGATACACAAGATTGAATGTCAGAGCCCAAACATTTCGAGAACATGGAAGCTAATGTTAATCTGGAGCGTACTGTGAGTCGACCTAGATGGTCTCATTTTCATTGTTTGTTCTGTTTTAAATTTTTGTATTGAATTATGTGATGTGAATGTGTTGATTTCCAGAAAATAAATGTCCGAGGCATTTCATGCATGCAAAAATCATTGTAAGTGCTCCTTGAATGTGAATTTGACTGAATAAGTGATTCTCGACTTAAATGTTAAATGTCAGACCAAGGTTTGATGATAAATGTGAATGAGAATGTGAACGTGAATGTGAAAGTGTAAAATTGAGCACAATTGATTGACTGAATACATGTGATGCGTTTCATTACATGAATGCATGACAACATAAAAGTTGTTGTAACGAAATTAGCCACAAAAAAGAGCTTAAAACTCAAAAAGTAAAAAAGAGCTTAAAGCTCAGAATGTGGTGAGAGCCTTTAGTTCACTATGTAAAATGAGTCTTGTATCACCAATGGATAAGGAACAGTTATTAATAAGCCCGGTATCTACAATGAATATGGGATAGTTACAAGCACTCGGTCACAACAATAACAATTGAAAGTGAGTCTCATGAGCATTGCATATGCATTTAATATGTATGATTTAAATGATTGAAATATATAGTTTGAATGATTTCTGATGTGAAATATGAATTAAGTGAATATGAAGTGTATGTGATTTGACATATTGATTAATGAAATGATGTGAATTATGTGATTACATGAATTGATGTGTTATGTGATTGAGTGAGTCATCAAGGATGGTCCACTCACTTAGTTCGCAAAACTCACCTTAAAATTTACAACATATTTTTCAGGCTCAGAGGAGACACCTAGTTAGACCAACTGGAGTCTAACCACTACATTTGAGTAAGAGATAGAGGTCGGGATCAGTTGGCATCTGTATACGTTTTCTGTTATTTTTGTATTAAATTATGTATTCTACAAATATTGTACCATATGTATGTGAATAATTATGATATGTAATGATTTTATGACTAAAAGTGTTTCAAATTTGTAAAGGGCCCTAATGATTACTGGAATTCTGTAATGTGTATATTGTTTGTGACAATTGTGATAGAAATTGTTATAAACAAAATAGGCCATTAATGATTATAGGTTTTCTGAAAAATGCGTGTGATGTTTAAGAAAAATTTGCAATGAGTTCTGTTTAACTACTCTAGCGCGTCGCTTTTACAGGGTGTGTATCCGAATGTCCTCAGGATGTACGGATACATTCTCGGTGGAAGTGGGGTTCTAAAATTTTTCCATCTACACTTAATAGTTTTCCATGTTAAATCTTGATATTTCTTTCATTGTTAGTTTCTTATTCTCATATTCTACTACTGCTGCAACTTAAATAGTTCTTTTTTCGTTAATATTTGTTTAATCTTTTAGAGAATTGGGTATTTGCCTTCCAACAAGTGGTATCAAAGCCATCATAATGGAAGTTGGAAATAGCTATATGGTCAAGTTAATGTCATCAAATTACTCGATATGGAGGCCTATAATAGCGGATCTTTTGTATTGCAAGGATCTTTTTGATCCTATTTATGTGGACAGAGATGTGAAAGATGATGTTCCTTTAAAACTTGAAAAAATGTTAGACAGTGAATGGGAAAAGATGAAGCAAAAAACTTTGGGCATTATATGACAATGGATTGATATTAGCATATTCAACATGTGTCTCAAAAAATAGATCCTTTTGAGTTATGGAAGAAGTTAGAAGGTTTTTATGAAAGAAAGACTGCTTATAATAAGGTTTCTTTGATTAAGAGGCTTATCAATTTAAAGTTAAAGGCCGAGAAAGTAGTTTCATAGTATTTAAGTGATTTCAGGACATAATAAACAAACTTACTACAATGAAGATTGTTCTTAATGATGAGCTTCAAACTTTATTCTTGTTGAGTTTGTTAACAGATAACTGGAAAACATTAGTAGTGATGATTAGTAACTCAGTTCCTGAAGGTGTGCTCTCTTTGGATGTAATCAATGAGAGCAAGTTTAATGAAGAAATCAGAAGAAAGGAGAATGGAGAATGGAGTTGACAACGTGTAGACTTTTGTGACAGAAAGCAAAAGGAGGAACAAGAATAGGGGTCCCAAAGGTTGTGACAAATCTAATAACCGTTCAAAGTAACAAAGACGTGAAGACATACCACTATTGCAATAAATCATGACACATTAAGAGGTTCTATTATAAGTGAAAGAGGGATCAAAAAAAGGAAGCTCAGCAGAATGATGATGATAATGATAGGAGTACAGTTGCAATTGCTTCAAGCACAGATGATGAGGTGTCCCTAGTTTGTACAACTAGTGAATGCTTCACGTCAACAATTTTGTTTCTAAATGGTTGATTGATACGAGAGCATCCTATTATTATCTTCCAAAGGTGGAGTACTTATCAAACTATATAAGAGGAGATTTTGGGAGTGTAAAGAAGAGAAAACAAAGTTTCGACAAGATAGTCAGTATGGGTGATATCTAAGTTTAGACAAATGTTAGATGCTTACTGACCTTGAAAGATGTAAAACACATCCCTGATCTAAGATTAAATCTACTATCAATAAATCTGTTAGATTAAGAAGGATTTAAGCACAGTTTTGGAGATAGGAAGTGGAAACTATCTAAGGGTGCAATGAAAGTTTCCTGATGAGAGTTATGTTTATCACTATACAAGACACACTTAAAGGTGTGTCGTGGTGGAGAGTATACACAGCTAAAGAGGAAACTTCACCAAATCTAGGATAAGATGTGATCTATGTAGTTAAGTTCAATTAGGATTATGACTTAGCTATCAAGCCAGATGTGCCTATAAATAGCCTATTTGAGCCTTTCTTGAGGAAAATAGAGATAGAGAGTGCGGCCATAATGTCCAAAAAGTGAAAAAAAAACATAAAGAGAGCAAAGAGTGTTGTATTCTCTTCCTTGTTTGTTTGTTTAAAGGATTAGTTTGAATGATTGTTAAATGTGATATCAACTTAAGTTTCAATATTAAAACTTTGTGAGGCAACTTATTATTGTAGGGGTGAGAGATCAACTTTTTCCCATAAATCTTTATTGAGTTAAATGGAGTTATTTGTCTATTTGTCTCATGATTTTTTCCTCTACATTAGAGAGCTTTTTACGTTAAATCTTAGTATTTGTTTCACCGTTAGTTTCTTATTCTCATATTCTACTATTGTTGCAACATGAAAAGTTCTATTTTGTTGTTAATATCTGGTTGGTCTCTTAGAGAGTTGTGTATTTGTCTGCCAACATTTTAAAGCTATATGTACAAATAGCCAATAATGAAGAAGATGAAAATGATTTGAAGGACAAAATTAAAAGGCTACCTCTTTGACTTAATTATCAAGTATAATATATTTGGAGAGTTTATTTCTATATATCTAATATCAATCAAGTATATTTTTTGGCACTTCAAAAATCAGAAATTACAAGTGATGGTAATTAACTGATTTTAATTATATCTTAGGTTTTTCATGTGTGTAATTACATTATTGTTAATTTTGTCGATCTAGTTCTACCCTAGTTGTTTCTAAAAAGAGTTTTTCTTTCTTTTTTTATGTGTTTCTCGGTAGCGTTGAAGTTGGGTGTGAATTTGATAACCCAAAAAATGTTTTTTTCCAGTGGAGCTAGGGTCAAACACAACGTTTTTGGCAAGGACTGAGAGTCTCACGCTCGACCAATTGAACCACATGAGATCCTCTGTGCCCATTATGGTGTTCCAACCCTATATCATTTAATCTCATCCACACATTTGTGTGGACCCTATATAAATTTGTGGATGAGATTAAATGGCATAGAGTTAGAATACCATAATGAGCACAAAAGATCTGGTTCTGAATTAAACTCCAACTTTCTAGCACATGTCGTACACAAGTATTTTGATTTTGGTTCCATCAGTCAAAGTTTGCACATATACCTTTGAGTGACTAAATTTCCATAATGAAAGTGATATTTGAAAATAAGTATTACTGAGGGAAACTGAAATTATAAGTTAAACAGTAAGTTCTCATTTGTCAATTGAATTCATATGGAAAGCACCGCCCTCCTCCCTATAGATCATTCCAAGTAATGCCATAATGGTTTCCAATTTTAACATACCTATTAAATCATTTTACACCCATGAGGAGTAGTGTTGTAATTATGCTTTCAATAACTACCAAAGGTAGTTATGTGTTTGGAATGTAAAACACCAAAAACAAAAGGATACTCTACGTGAGTCTCTTCTTATGCATGGTTTTTCATACGAAGAACGAGAAGCATAAAAGATCTGCAGTACAACGTTCTTTAACTAGTGGAACTACAACAATAAACCAAGTATTTTTTTTTTGTATGTATATGAAATGATCCTATTTTTAACATGATCTACGTGATTATGTTGTTTCTACGAATTCTTACATTGGTATCAGAGCACTGGTATGTTTTTTATATATGAATGCTTACGTTTTTTAGATAGACCTATAACATGCTCCACTTTGTTTGAAATTATTTCTAGAATTATGTTTGGTTTTGGATTCTGGTAAACAATAATAATTGATGTATGTATCTATACAAATCTGGTTTGTTTCATGGGACCTTTGAAAATAGAAACAAATGAATTTTGTTCTTGTCGGGTGGTTTTTTTTTTTTTGACGCAGGATACTCACTGTTGTCTCTGACATTCCAAACTCTGCAGAAGAGTTTTCTTTTCTTCTTCATTCTTTGGTGTTTCTACTAATTAAAATTTTCTATTTTCCATGAATTTCAATTTCCTGTTCTTGGTTATCTGTCAACAAGCAACGTTCCTATTTCATCTGCTCATATAAACACACAAACTGAAGGTGTTTTTTTTTTGTTGCATTGTTGATAAACAAAAAAAACGCAGAGAAGAGGAAGAAGACAACTCTTCTTCAAACCGCAAGGCACGTGGCCTTTTATTTAAACGTTATATCTTTTGCCTTGAACAAATGTCTTTTATGTTTTGTCCTATGTGAACAAAACTATCGTCAATTAAAGTCCAAACGATAAGGCCTAAAATGTCAAGTGTGCACCCTTGACATTTTAATAGTTTTGGATATATGTATTATAATAATTAAGAATGGGTTAAGGCTTTGAGCTTTGAGATCCAATATGATAATAGGCTTGTGATAGTTTTTGGCTTATATAAATTAATTAATTTAGTTTATTTTAGAAACTAATGAAACTAATTTGTTTAGTTAAAATAAACTTAGAAATAAACTAATTTCGTTGGTTTCTTTTCTAATTAAATTAATACTAATTTGTTTAGTTGAAATTAGATTAAACTTAGAAATAAACTAATTTCGTTGGTTTATTTTCTAATTAAATCAATACTAATTTGTTTAGTTGAAATTAGATAGGAGTTTCATTAGAAATTAGTTTCTAATTAAACCAAGATCAATTTATTAGTTCAATTATAATTTAAATTAGAAATAAGTTTTTAATTTAATTTGACTTATTCATATTTGAATATGATTAGATTAGAAATAAGTTTCTAATTCATTAGATATTAATAGAATAATTTGATTAGTTCAATAAAATTACTAATAGAATTAAATTATTTCCATTATATGAACATGAGTTCGCTATGTGTTAGACAAAACAATTTATTTATTTTGATGACTCTTCTGATTCCTAAAAATTTGTTTTTCAGGAAGATGCCTATTATTAAGCAAACACCTAAGCTTATTCGATGTGAGGCACAGAAGAGACGTATTGGCAGCATGTATGTACAGTTAGTTAACATGCGTTTAATGCCTGGAAATGATATAACACAACATGTTATTTCAGCTAATAACATGATGCAAGAGTTATACTTTGGAGGTTGTCTAGCTTATGCAGATGTTGAAGTAAAATATATGACTTTGCTTACGACATTACCTTAACCTCAAAGTGAACTGTTACGACTACTCTGGAACTACCAAGAAGACTTATAATTTTTTAGTGATGGCATTTATTAAAGAGATGAATAGAAGGACGTTGATTAGGACTTTGTATCCTATAGGTCTTCCAATTGAAATAGTAAAAGCTATTGTACATCGAGCTTCACGAATTATGTCACGCGAACTCGTGAACTCATTTCCGTGTATGGTTCGTTACCTATAGACTATTCGTAGGTTGTAGAACATTTACATACAATATGTAGTTTTATAATAATATAGTCTTGATATTTATGTAATATGTTTACATATATTTTATATAGGAATTTGTCTAGAGTAAGGTAATTAGTTGATTGTTGTATGAATGATGATTGAACACATTAGTGGAATTTTGATTTCATAAGTAATTGTGATCGAATTATTTACTCTATGAACAAATAATATGACATTAACATGTTTATATATTTCTTTCTTATTATAGAAACTTAGTGTTTCAAAATGGCTACTGCTTCAAAGAATATTGTTGCTGAACTCAATAGGGGTGAGAAACTCAATGGTGACAATTATGAAATCTGGAGTATGAAAATCCAATATATGTTAGAGGAGCATGAGGCTCTTGAACTATTAAACATAACCATGGAAGTTCCTGAGGAGGGCACTACGGCCCAGCATAGGAGGGACCGTGATGCATATGAATTGTGGAAAAAGAAGAACTCTTTAGCTCACATCACATTGCTGAGTAGCATGGATAATGATATCATGCAAGAGTTCCATAAATTTGAAACTGCAAAGGACATATGATCCGCACTAGCTGCTCATTTTAGAGGTGCTTCAGTGAACAAAGTGAGGTCACTTACAATTAAGTTTGATACTTATTAGAAGCGCCCGGAAGATACAATGCAAAAGCATCTGAGGCAAATGTCCAACATGGTAAGTGAGTTACGTGATGTTGGTCATGAGCTTTCTGACAAGTAACAAATACAAGCTATGATTCGTTCACTACCTCAAAGTTGGAAACATATGAAGATGCACCTAACTCATAATGAGAACATAAAGATAATGGAAGATGCTACGAGGCATCTCATCGTAGAGGAAGAGCATCTTGAAGCTTCAAAGATGTCTTCTGAGGCATATGCAATTAGTTCTAGCTCCCATAGAGCTATAAACAAGAAACGCAAGCATTATGGTGGATATAAGTGGAAGAAGAATAAAAAATTCAACCACTCTCCTCAGGAATCCAAGAAGAAAAAATGGAACCAACGTGGAAAGGGAAAGCATCCCTTCAAGAGGAAGAACATGAAACATGTGTAGTGCTACAATTATGGTAAAAAGAGCCACTTTGCTCGAGATTGTACCAAGCCCAAGAAGGTACAACTTTATAGTACAAACATTTGTTATGTGAATGTTTCTTGTTCTGTTTTTTTAACTGAATCACATCCTTTATGGATTGCAGACTCAAGAGCAACCAACCATGTAGCGAAGGATCGTGATGCCTTCGTTGAGTTTCGTAAACTCCCACATGGTAGTCGATGGCTTTATGTAGGTGGCAATTCCAAAGTTGCTGTATAAGGAATTGGCACATGTAAATTGGACATGCATGGAGGATGAAATCTCATCCTACATGAAGTATTATTTGCTCCACAGATTTGTAGGAATCTTTTATCTGTGTTGATGTTCGTTAAACTTATTTTTAATAAAAATTTCCACAGTGATGGAATGGATTTGTATCTTGAATCTATTTATTATGGTCATGGTTTTTTATATGATGGTTTTATTGTACTGGATGTGTTAAAGGAAAATAATAATATTAGTTTTGCATTATTTACATCTAGTAATTCCAACAATGATGCAACTTTGTGGCATACTAGACTATGTCATATTGGTCAAAATCAAAATAGTCAATTAGCTAAAGAAGGGCTTTTAGGTAATCTAAGTCAAGTAGATCTACCTACATGTGAGCATTGTTTAGCTGGTAAAATCATTTAGAAAGGGAACTCGAGCTTTATATCCATTGCAATTAATTCATTTTGACATATGTGGTCTAATGAACGTAAGGGCTAGATGTGGGGCCGTTTATTTCATCACCTTCATAGATGACTATACTCGGTACGGTAATGTCTATTTGATTTATCATAAATTGGAAGGATTCGATTGTTTCATAAAATATATGAACTTAGTTGAGAATCAATTGGATAAGAAAATAAAAGCATTACGAACTGATCGTGGACAAGAATACTTGTCAGACAAGTTCAAGGCTTTATGTGATGA
>JANQBM010000221.1:17397457-17411872 GCA_025594535.1 Erythroxylum domingense | reverse complement strand
AAGATTATACATTGTGTATCATTTGATTCATGAATATATATGTGTTCTACATAAATATATTTTGGGATGAATCATAATTATATGAGACAGATTATAGATTGGCCCTGTCACACGGTAAATCACCTCTAGTGTTTATGCTAGCTAGAGATGAAGCATGTTTAAAGTTTATTATCTAGGTGATAATTGAGAGCGAGAAATTTAAACCATAAATGCTGCAAGGAAATTAGTTCAAAGTGATTTAATGATCACTATATCTATCTTACGTTACCAGATGCGAGTTCTGAACATGTTTTGAGTAGATAAGTGAACTCAAGTTAACCATTAAGTATGTTTGAACTATCATCTGTACGGTATTTTTTGAATGAAAGATATTCAAGTTAAACGAAGTGGGTAAATACCGTAGCACATGACTCGTACCATGTATGCAAAAATTGGCCATAAAAGGGATTAATGTAAGTCTCCAGATCTCATCTTACATTGTGTGAGACCCTTGAGGTTAAGAAGAACCTCTTCGTATACCCTTGTAACTCTTATCTCATTCTTAAGAATTGAATTTAAGGTTTGCTACTTTAGGTTATTGCCAAAAGATCACGCAAGATGCAATCCTATGGAATAATTCTAGGAAACCAAATTAAATTTAATTCAAAAAAGAATTGAGAACAAAGGAAGGCCATTTATTTTAGATCATTGACTCGTATGAAAAGTATTCATAGATAGCCATCGTCTCTTTAGTAGAAAACTTGAATACAGTCATGAAATAAAACAAAATTAAATGAGATCAAAGAAACATGCTAATGCGAGATATGACTTAGGGTATAGCATACAATGTCTACTCAAGGACACTTAAGTCCTCGGATCAATTTGTTAATCGAGATGTCATATACTCCTAACAAATATATGGCAATGAGCTCTCGTCGTATGCTGGTCACACCAGTTATTGAACAAGTATGAGCATTGCAGAGTCTTTTTTTAATTAGATTACAACCCATTATGTGTGAGTGGGAGATATTGAATCATTTTACACCCATAAGGGGTAGTGTTGTAATTATGCTTTCAATAACTACCAAAGGTAGTTATGTGTTTTGAATGTAAAACACCAAAAACAAAAGGCATGTAAGATACTCTGTGTGAGTTTCTTCTGATGCATGGTTTTTCATACGAATAACGAGAAGCATAAAAGATTTGCAGTACAACGTTCTTTAACCAGTGTAACTACAACAATAAACCAAGTATGTGTTTTTTGTTTTTGTATGCATATGAAATGATCCTGTTTTTAACATGATTTACGTGATTATGTTGTTTGTACGAATTCTTACATTTTAGAACTATACTTAGCCCATATTAAGAAGAAATGATTAACAATATTAAGACCTTCAATCATCGTAATTAATACACAGGAGTAGAAACAATGCACTATATATACCAATAAAGATATTGCTCCGCTCATGAGTAGGACCAATGCACTATATATACCAATAATGTTGCTACTGCATTATAGGTGATGGCCCCGGAAAAATATTCAAGAACTAAAAAGAGTGCTTTTGGTTCCACTTTTTTTTCTTGGTTGTGATTTTTATTTTTTTATTTTTGTTTATTTCATTAAAATAAATAATTAAATGGAGTAAAAAAATTTAATCATAAGATAATTTTTATTTATTAATATACATTTTGATTACCAAAACTAATTTTATCAATATTTTTATATTTAAAAATTATCACATAATAAATGTTTTAAATTTTATATATTTGATATTTTAAAATTTAAATATATATTTATTAAATAATTATGAATATTTTTATTTTTAAATTAATTATAAAATAAAAATAAATTAAATAATTATATTATATTACTCATAATTCTTATCAGTAATTAATATTAAATAATTAAATCGTATATATTTAACTTTTAGTAAATTAAATTATGACAAAATAATAAAAAAATCTGTAAGTTTCATATATTATAAAACTAAAAGAAACTAAAAATTAAAAGTAAAAATTTCACAATACAACCCACCAATAAGTCCTAAGTTATTCCATTTGCATCCTTACAATATTTGCACCTATTTTTATTGGCAGTAGAACAGCACTCTTCGATACAATCCAAATGGATCCCTTTTACAAGTACCGTGGCCGCTGATTTGTATTTTGGCTTTAACCTGATGCTATGCGGCTGCACTATAAGCTTATATTAGATAGACCCTAGATGTATTAATGATCCAAATAGTTTAGATTTGCAGCTTCCGGAGAGGAAGAGGGCATCTCTAATCCCAATCACTCAATCAGAGTGAGGTATAGGTGACCATGGCCTTGATTTTAGGGGCATTATTACAGAGAAAAGTCATCAACTAACCAAATGGACCAACAGCTGTAAAGATGGAAGGGCGCAATATACTAAACCATATCTCTCTCTCTCTTTCAATTTGCATTTTCCATTATTATAAGTACCTCCGTTCCCTAAAAATGCTTATACAGAAATTAAAGACCCCATTTTGTATCAAGCACACTCTTGATGTCTTACTATTCCAATTGTGCGAGTAGGCATACGTCAATTCCATATTTGAAAATTGGGTGCTCCTACTACATCAACTAGGGACCTCTACTTTCGATTAGATTGTGCGTATTAGAAGCTACACAAATTATCACCGAAGATATACATATATACGTTCTGTTTCATTATGAGTATTGGAACTTAATTTGTGAACCATCAAACAGGAAACAATAAGAAAGGGTAAGGCCCACCAAAGAGAGCGGTGAATTAAAGACAAGACAAGCCAGAAAAAAAGATAATGATGTCAAAATTAGGTGCACATGTATCCATGGGTGTAGGCATAAAAAGCCAATAGTGAGACTTGCATGGGTTGACAGCAAGAGTCTAGGCCTCTACTTTTAGACCTAAAGAAACACCCTCCATCATTGCGCCATTTAGTTCTGTATACCTTTCTGTAGACAATTGGGGGTCCCATCCATGTGTTCACATGCGTTTTTCTGTGTGATCAGTCCCACTTCAAATATTTTACCTCCTCCTCAATAGACTCGTTTGTACTTGATCCACATTTCCCACCCCGCCATGAAAACACTTACTTTAAGAAACAAATGGAGCATAGGGTAGTACCAAACTGAGAAGGCTAAGTGCGGAACGTACGAGAAGTGGACCCAAATGCAAAAACCATTTTAAAAATTATATTACTTCCATTTATTTATTTTTCACAGGAAAATAGTGTTTGTATAATATATGGTAGGGTATAACTGAATTGTTCTTCTGTAAATCAGAAAATGGAAGGCTACGCGTGAATCACGGGGCTTTTGACCCTTGTTCTTTAGTTTCCAGAAGATATGGCCAGCTTGAGATGGGCCGAATTTTTCCCCACTATTGTCCCTTCACCTTGTGTTATGTGTATGTTCATGGTCCCTCTTTGTCCATGCACACTAACTACTTCCCTCGTAGTCTTCCGTATCTCAGATATTTCGCTCTTTGTACTGTGATGAAGAGAATACTAATGAGTTTGTTAAAAAAGTGAAAAGAAACACAGTTGGTCTGGGTGAAATTCATGTGGATACGTACATAAAGATGATGCCACTATATTAACTGTTGGGGTACAAATGACGGTAATTCTGGCTTCCAAAATTGTATATATCTAGAGAAACATTTTAAACTAATTTACCTTCCAAATTTAATCTTTGTTCTTAAAGTGACCATTTTTTTAACTTTTTGTGATGATATACGTCTTGTAGTTGATGTCTTTATACAACATAAATTTACTATTTGTTCTCCGAAAGGAATATGAAAGCACATGAACTATACTAAATAGAATGTTTTTTTTGTTTTAGCAAAAACTAAGAATTTAAATGACTTCTGTTTTATAGTTAATTCTCTGTTAATTAAAGAGCAAGTACATACGTAGCGATTTCCAAAATATAAACTGCAATTGGATTAGCTCCACAAAATTGAGCAGCTAATCATGATTAGGACTAATATTCTTCGCTGCAAGACTCTTAATATGGTTTTCCTAAAATCTAGAAATTAAGTATGCAACAGTTGAATGATTGTCAACGAAGTTCTCTCGGAGAAATTAATACGAAACTATTTCAATTATTCAATTTCACGTATGCAAAAGAGCTTTTTTAGTTGGCATAAAATGCAACTCAGAATTACATTTGAATTGTGTGTACGGAAAAAAAGTTGATCAAGAGAGAATCAGTTGGACGGGTTTGTGTGCTGCGATATGCATGGTTTCAGGTATTTGCATTAAAGTGCGCTGACAGATGAATCGGGAGCACCACCACCTCAGCCACAATCCCAGAAAATAAGCATGAACTTCTTCAAATTTTCACGTTGAAGATAATTTCCTTGTTTGTTGTACTTAATGCATTACAAATTCGAGAAAGAATCTTTATAATTCAATGGCTAAACGGAGAAGACGTAAGGAAATGCATAAAGAGGGTAAGAGAGGTTATATGTAGAGAAGCACAGAACCAATGATTAAGGGAAGATATGCATGTTTGAGAGAAAGAAAGTACACATCACAAGACCAAGCTTTTAAAACCTCCATGTGGAGAGCATGTGGGGGATTTTTTTTTTTTTTCTCCTCTTTAATTTACTGTAAATAGCCGAAGCCAAATCTCATGCCCTAGAATTTCTCTTCTTGTGGGTCACTTTTTGCCTCTCTTGTTTGCTTCTCCATGCTTTCAGGATCCTGCCAATTCTTCTAAATAAACACTACATTCCCCAACTCTAACTCCCATTTCCTTCCTTTTCTTTCATGAATTAATTCGAAAACCCTACTTTTCTTCATTACCACTTGGTAGATTTTCAATCTTACCAAACTTTCGAATTTAATTGTTTTAACTCAGTGATTTAATTCTTGATTGCATGAGTTGCTGGGGACTCTACTTTAATTATCAATAGAATGCTACTTCACGATTAACTAAACTAATCTTAATTTCTTTGTCAAAAATTGTAAAATGCATTCCTTCTTCTCCAGATCTATTCAAGTATGAAGATATTTATAACAAGTAAAAGGGGAATTGAGCTTATTGATTTGTAATGTTTGCTAACCTTTGTCAATATACTTACATTCACAATGAATTGAAGATTTAGATATTTAAAATTTATTGTTAAACTTAACAGTTATTTTAACATTTATTATTAATTAACTTAACAATTCCATTAAAGAGGAGCCAAATTATAAGTCATATAGCTTATATGATCAGATGGATCATTAGATAAAATATATTTTGTAGGTTTAATGGGAAATTTAGTAAATAAATTGGAATTGGCCTCTACATATTGAAGAAACACAAAAAGAGTAAAAGAGGATTTTGCATTCATGACTTTTCTTGTAATCGAGACTCCTTTAAACATGACATCAAACAAATTGCTAGAATTGTAGACACACTATTGATAGGTCATTAACAGAGCTGGTGCAACAGCGATCTACAGCATTAAAGACTTCACTGTTGTTACATGGGAGTACAAGAAGTTTTCTAAGAGGCAAGTCTACCTCAAATCTCTCTTTCGTTTCTTATTTCACCAAATCTTATTGTCTTCTATTACCGTGTTCGGTTTCTCTTCGGTGCAAAAGGCCAAAGGCAGCTTGCTCACAGGATCATGGAAAGTAACGTTCTCGAAAAGTTTATGAATTCCAGTGAATGATTTGAACTTAATTAATTAATAAATGTTGTTATACGATTTGTGTGGCTGGTTAAGGTATGACCCTAAACCTTCGACATGTTGGTAAAATCACAAAAGGTGATATCCCACTATCTGAGAATTCCAAAGACATAATGGAAACGCTATTATTCGGACAAAACCTAACTTGTAATGCGACAAAGGGACTAAAACTTTTTATGTGGACAAACTATGCACATGATAGACACGTTATCAATAATCAGAGCTTCCATTTATAACAACTTGGAAGCAGATCACAAAAATCGCCTAATAATCACATATAGCAAAAAGTGCTTTAGGCAACTAAATGTTTGCAATAGTTTAAAAATGTATTGCTAAAAATTAATACAAGGCAACAATTTTTGAAATGTTGCTTTTAATAATATTAAAAAGCAACGAAAATAATAATTTATTATTATATGTAAAAAAAGACAACAAAATTAAAATAGGTTGCAATAAAATTTTATATATGCAACATTTAGAATTGTTGCTATAGTTCGATATTATATTATATCATATAAGCATAAACTAATTAACATCACTTTATTACACACATGTTTTTCAAGTGGAAAAAAACATAGACAAAATGAAAGACTCAACACAACAACAACCCACTGAGTTGATGAACTCACAACCTAGACCAGATCACCACCATCTCTAGTTTCCCTGCAATTTTGATACCAACTTTTCTAGCAACTGGCCATCATCCATATATGTCGGACGTGCCTTTGAGCTCTCCATCGACAAAGCCCACCAAAGCGCGACAGTGTGAGTCGTGAATGCTCTCTACCCAGCCCAAGCCCTGGGCAGGGGCGAGCTGGGCCTCTGCCCAGGGCCCACTTTTATTAAAAAAATTACCTGTGTAATTTATTAAAAAAATTTCTAATTTATTTTTAATTAAAATCAGGGGCTCACATTTTCTCTTTCACCCCGGGCCTACAAAATCTCAGGACCGGCCCTGCCTCTAGCCACCCAATCTCCTCTGTAAAAGTTCCATCATCTTTTTATCAGTTTTTTTTGTTCTATTACCTTATTGGGTTAATTCATCTTTTTATTTGGATCTTTGATCACACATACATTCACTCTTTTTCTCTTGCAAATGTAAACATGTGTTTGATCAATCAATCAAAGGAAAAATAAAAAATAAAAAATTAACATTATCCCACCCAGTTACCAACGTCCCTCCCTCGCACCCCAGCCCACATTTTATTTTTGGAGTTGCTTTTACCTTTTTATCGCTTCTTCCATCTTTAATCCCCCTCTATCCTCCTCAAAACACACACATACACAACTCTATATTTTTTTTCTATTTTTATTCTCTCTTTTTTCAGACATAGCTTCTCGATCTATACTTCAATTTTTGTTTCTCTTTTCTCTCTCTGTTTCTCTTGTTCTTTTGAAAAACAATATTTTGAATTCATTCCTCATTTTGTGGTCAATGTAGTAGTCTGATTTCCTCTAAAATTGGGTATTTTTATTTATGTTTGGGTATTTGAAAATCTTGGTTCTGTCTTTTTCGATAATCAAAGTATATGATTGGCACAGAAAAAAGTTATTTTCCCTCAATTTTGCGTCTTCTTTTAGATTTCATTTTTTTACAATTTTTGATTCTTCTTGGTTTTTGTTTTATTGGATTCTTGCTTTGTTGCTTCTTATCTAATAATACACATTTGCATGCTACGTTTTACTTCTTATTCTAACAGATTTGTGTTTAAATATTCACAAAATCAATAGGACTAGTAATGCCTATCTTGTTAGAGCTTCGGGAGCTTACTCCATTGTGATCATTGCTAACTCACAGATGTTAGGTGATGTTATTCCTCAAGGTTGAGATGCCTGGACATTCTCTAGCCATAAGTAAGAAATAAGTATAAGGTAGAAGGTTGAGGGAGAAGATTTTTGTTCAGTCTATCCAATCAAGTTGTTCTTTCTCATTTATATTGTTTTTATTTGCTTCCTATTTATCAGTCTCCTCACATGGCCTAGTACAACCAATCTATATGAGATTTTTTCATTTAGCATTGTTTGCCAATTATATTCTTTGTTCAATGAGGTTGGTGATTAATGCTAATGAGGTTTCCTTTAATGGTAAGTCAGTTCAAGCAAATCTTATTTGGTTGGTTTTCTACACAAGTTACTTTTAAAAACCACACAAATAGGAGATTCCTAAATGCGATATTTCCTATTTTTGAAAGTGCTTTGTCTTGATCAATCTTATTTGGTTGGTTTTTCTACACAAGTTACTTTTAGAAAACCACACAAATGGGAGATTCCTAAAAGTGATACTTCCTATTTTTAAAAGTGCTCTGTCTTGATCAATTTAACCTGTTTTCATTATTTTTCAATCTCATGACAGTTCTTAAATTGTATACTTACTCTTTATCAATAGCTTAAAACAATAAACTTCAAGGAACTTTTCTTAAGAAGGATGATCCTTAGATAACTGCTCTGATATAACAAGTAGAACTTCTAAGGTCACTTGCATTAAAAGTCAGTGCTAAGAATACAGAACAAAGTCTAGAAAATGCTTGGAAGGTATATCATGTTCTGGCTGCATAGCACTTTTCAGCATATTGTGTTTCCTACGGTGTTGTCCTCACAAGTACCTGCAAACTCAAAATGTTGTCTTTGATTAGACTTATTTGATGCCTATAGGTTCTGTATGTCCTCATATTAAAACATGTATACTTCAAGTTCGCTAAGATTTCACTACAACAAAATATGGGGTTCAATGACACAAAAGGTGGAGTTTTTAGACGCTTTTTTGCATCTTAAAAATAATTTTAGACACTTTATAAATCGTAAAAAAACAAGTGTCACAAAAATTATTTTCGACGGTTTTCTTAGACATATAGATGTGTCAAAAAAACATAGATTTTTTACACATCTAAGTGTCGAAAAAACATAGATTTTTTACACATTTAAGCGTCGAAAATTTAGGTGTCGAAAATCTATTTACACATAAATGAGTTGAAAACATACATTTTTGACGATTTTTTTAGACACATAAATGCTATTTTAGACGCTTTGTGTAAGCTTTTATATGCTTTTTTCTGTCGATATTTTTCACTTTTAAACAGTTTTTTACGTCGAAAAATTCCATTATTTTTTAGCAAAAAAATAAGTTTACAATTTATTTTTTGCATCTTTTTTAAGATCACTCACATTATTATAATAAATTTTAATAAATTTATTATTATTATAATAAATTAATTACATAACAAATTTATATGTATATAATAGCATAAATTATCTAAAAAAACCTGCCATTAAAATATAAATGTATGGAGTAAATAAATTTATACACAATTGCTCTCCCAAATAACGAAAGTAGCTAAATTGATTTTTAGCTACATATATGTCAATAACTAAATAATAAAAGTAGCTAGAAGCATAAAGGCTAGACTCTTCCTCCTCAATCACTAGCTTGCACCCAGAGCATAACCACATGCTAATCAACCATTACTCTGCATCATAAAAAAACATAATCCAAATCCAATCCCATATCAGAATATATTGAACATTTTCAATTCACAAGCTCGATGGAATGAAAACCAATGTTACTTGGTTGTGTTGTCAATTAGGAAGTCAACGTGGGAAATAGAAAAATGTGTTAACGTAATCAAAGAAACCAATTGCAAGAAAAAAAGATTACCATTCTTAAATAGTTATTGAAGAAGCTCTTAGGATAATCCCGAGCTGCTCCAAAATCAATAAGATTTATCGTCTTTGTGGCCTCTTCATACAAGAAATTACTCCAATTAGGATTTGTCTGCAATATAACAAGTGAAAAACCATCAAAGGCAAATGATAAATTTCAGACCTTCCTTATAAATGCAATGCCAGTAAAAGAATGTCAAGTCATATGGAAGATAGAAGAGATGATCTAGAAAGTCACTGGATAAGAAATCTTGCTTGCATAAAGCAGAAGACAAACAACTCCATTACTGTAAGTTCCAGTAACTTCTACCCAACATAATTACGAATTTCTTGGCTAATTAAGTAATGCCACCTTATCAATTGGAACTCCTGTAGACAAAAAATTTCAAGATAAACTAAAGGATCAGAATCCATAAATGGTAACAAAATAGTTTCAACAGCATTGGGAGTTTACAAGCTTTCTTAAATGAAGAAATTCAACAGGCTAAAAAACGAGACAAGAAGAAACTGCAAAAAGTTTACCATGGGACACATACTTCATTATTTAACTAAATATTCCAAGAAGTCACATTCAGAGATATTTTTTTTGTGGAGATTTGGCAATAGTAGCCCTAGCTCTCAAGAACAGGATATACCAGCCGCTTTAAGTAGAAAAGTAACAGAAAGCACAGGCAGCCATACCAGAAACAAGTTGTGTAGTTAGGACTCTCTTGCTTGAAAGCTCATCCAACACTAATGGAACATAAAACCCCTTAGCATCTGAGAGTCAATTATGAATCAGACCATGGAGACTACAAAGAGTGTTTATTAGAAAGAACTAAGACCGTTATAAACTACAGAAAAGATGAAAGCTCCACAAAAGGATATATATATATATATATATATATATATATATAACAAAAAAATGCTAGTCATACCTTATCAACACAATGTAAAGTTTCTTCCCCCCTTGTGTTGAGCAACCTAATTCTTCGTAACATCAACAGAGCTTATTCTGGGAATTCTACATTTAAGGCCATCAGTGTGAGATGAAAGTTTAACAGTAACGTCTCCTTTCTCTTTTTCTGATAAGTCTTCGAACATGTTAGCAGTTGCCTCTCTGCGGCCTCTTTCGCGTTCCTGATTACGTTTACCTTTACGATAAGGTTCCTCTTCTTCAAGCTGAAGACAGAAAACAACTAAAGTTGAAGATAGAAAAATGAAAAAGCAGATAATACATAATGAGAATGTGGTGCTCGTTTCAAGTGTGTACAAAGCGTCTCTATCTTTTATAACCAATTCTATTCATTATTCATGAGAAAGAATTAACATGAAAATAGCAATGTAGATTGGATAGATAAGAGACCTGCTTCTTCTTGCGAGCCAAATTCCAAATTCTCTAGCACATATTCTCTAATATGGTGTTTCTCTCCTTAGTAGTCCTCATGGATGCCGCCTGCAGATCAAATATCACAAAAATATTCGAAAAAGAAACGAGAAGGAAGCGAATAGATAGTGTGCACCTGAAGCCAGGACCCGTGAAGATCACTCTCATCGAAGCCGGTGATGACCTTTTCCATGAAGTAGCGAGTAGGATTGAAACGGCCCCTCTCTCTGAGCAATAGTGATGGCTTCGTCTCCTCGATTTCTTAATCCACATCCAAGATGGCTTCAAAGTAACCGTTGATCCAATCGTTTCCTACCATCTCTCTCTCTCTCTCTCTCTCTCTCTCTCTCTCTCTCACATACACACACACACAAAAATTATAATGTATATTGTATTCCAAGAAGGAAGAGACAACAAAATGAAATAAAATAAAAACAATTGTTATGAAAAGTTTAGAAGGTGCGTGTGTTTCTGATGTCAATCCAGTCTTTTCTTTTTAAATAAAATTCAAATTCATGTTGTTATGTTGGGTGGATGGATGCATATGTTTTGAATTCCTAAGGCCATATACAATCTTCCAGAAATTTGACAGAACTCCGTTTGGATCTTTAAATTGTAGATTTCTTGAGAATTCACTTCTCATTTTCTAAAAACATATAACATTAAATAATTTCATTTTATTTGTACATTTGCTAATTGTTAAGACAAATCTCAGGTGAAGCCATAAACTCAAAGGATATGTGTAAGATATCCAAATAAAATGAAATTATTTAATTCATTAGAAGTTTTAGATTCTTTTTTAATATATTTTTAGACAAATTTTGCCATCTTAAATAAATGTCTAAAAATTCTATCAACTCTTAGATTATTTAAGACAACTTTTAGATGCGTCTAGGTACAAGCGTCTAAAAATTTCTTATTTTGTTGTAGTGTTTCCATAATTGAAGCCAAGAAAATGAAAGCCTCAGACAAGGTATCCTTGAAAGTGATTTTTAGCTTAAAGATTTTAAAGACTTGATAGAGGACTTGAGAAGCATTATTGATGGAAATCCACCATCATGGAGGTAAGAAAAAGAAGATGTTATATTCAAGTCAAGGATTTATACCTTATAGAAAGTTTGTCTTGTCATTTAAATATATAGGCATTCGAATCTATATGAGTCTCCAGCCACCTCTGAGTACAGCTAAAGATCAAATCTAATGTCATATACCACACCTGAGAAAATAGAGGATGCTCATATTAATATTGGTTCAATGCAAAAAGACATTGAAACTGAGTTGCAGTCAATTCTCAATGAAGAGCAAAACAGTGAAGGTGAACACGAGAAAGGCATCATTTCCAAGACAAGCATTGTTGAAGGTTTTTAACATTGATATGTGATTTAATGACCTTTAGAGCATTACTTGCTATGGGTGTATAGAATTTCATAGTATCATAATTGAATGTTGCTGCAGTAAAGGTCTTCCCATTTTGCTATGAGCTAAGAAACAATGATGTACTGGTTTCTGCCTCATCTAGTATGGAGCTTAGCTCTCCTCTTCAAGTTGCCCCATTTTTTAAATCCTTAGTAGCTAAGATTCCCAGCCCAAAATTTTCAAAAAGTGTAAGTGACTTAACCTATTAAGTTGTTATGATTATGAGTCCAGTTGTTTAGATAAGTGGTCAGCTTATGAAGTTTTCCTTTATCTATTTGTAGCATTAGTTGTTCATCTTTGATTTTGCTTATATGACTTTAAAAATATGTTCTTATAGTTGCCAACATGTGATACGATTAGTGATTTCCATAGTTATCAACATAGTTTAGTAATTATCACTATGGCTTTAGTCTCCTTTACTATTATTGCATAATTCTGTTGGGGATAAATGATTGTTCTATGTTGAACTGTGAATCGGTTATGATGAGGAGCCTGCTAATGATCAATATATTAGTGGGATTTTATATCTCCTGATAATGGAATCATTGACTGGAACTTCTTAAACAATTAAATCTTGCAATACTATGATAGAATTTATTAATGTCATGGTATGTTGATCTACTACTAAACATTGAGCCATATTAGGAAAACATAGCATTTGCTGCTGAATCCAAGTTGAATCATCAATCTTAGAAGAATTAATTTAAACTATATAATGTTCTAGGTATTCCTAAAGATTTAGTTAACTATAGTGAATATTAATTTGATTCAAAATTGATAGATTTGAATCTTAATTGGTTAAGGATTGAGATGCTATAAATTTGTTATAACCATTGTAGGCTAATATCCCCAAGACTTGCAAGCCATAATCTATTATATATTCTCATTTTAAATTCACATGTTTATAAAATTGAGAATGGACAAAAGGAGGTAACTCCTATCAATAGAACAAGTGCAAGATTGCCTCAACCAATGTTCCTTCTAGTCATACTATTACCAAAGCATCACTCTTGGCTATATGAAATATTGTTTAGCACAGAGGTTGGTTTGTGGAAGCCATATAGCAGTTTAGTTTTTAAGGAAACAAAGAACAAGAAATAGTTGCTATATTGGCTAAATGAACTGTCCATTATGCGTGACCAAAAACTAGAAATGCAGCTTTTTGATCATTTACACTTGATAGTACGTACATAACTAAGACGTACATTAATATTTAAATATTTCTTTTAATGTATATATGAATGTTGCCTACATAATAATAAGAGTTTGATTTTATATTAAATAATATTGGTAACGAAAGAATAAATTGTTGCTTTTATTATTACAAATTATTGCCTAATTAAAAAATTCACTTTGTTGCCTTAAAAAGACTTAAAAGTGTTGCAATAGTATTTAATATTATTGTTATAGTTTGAAACTAATGTATTGCTTCAGTTAAAACTTAAAGAAATATTTTTTATTTTGTTGCCTAATCAAAAAATTTTATTACCTTATTCTTATTTCAACGTTACTTCTTGGAATGATATAAATTATATTGCCTTAGTAAAAAGACAACAATTGTACTTACGGTTATGTATTTGTCTGCCACCTAAAGCACTTTTTGCTGCAATGTCAAAGCTAAACATAAGCATACGAGGAAGAGATATCCACGATGAACTGAAGAGCAGTAGACAGGCCTCATGAAATGTCCGATTGTTAGCGAGGTTTTGTTTGTATTCGCAAATGTTGTATGGTTTTGTTTTAAACAATCAAAGACACCTAAGGCCCTGTTTGGTTTCATTTTATTTTTCCGTTTTTCGTTGTAGTTTTTATAAAAAAATAAACCATAAGGTAAAACGTGTTTGGAGCAGTACTATTGCCGTTTTTAGTTTCCAAAAATAAAAAAACCACAATAGGTTTACGAAAACGTAAAAAAGACGTTTTCGTAAGATTCTAAAACAAGTTTTCTTTTGTTCCAAAATTGTTTCTCCGCCGACTCTTCCTCATCTGCAGGCTCTGCTACGATTTTTTTTTTCTGGTCCAAGTTTATCTTTGATTTTGTTATGTTTCTACGATTTCTGCTTTCGTATGTATCTCCTGCGTTACCTGTGCATGCTTTCATGTCTCTCTGTTTCTGCGAGTATTAAACATGAAGGCCACAGAAACACTAGTTTCATGAACCTCAAGCTAGATTACCTCGTGCTTTCATAGTTTACATGTCTTCAACACGTTGAAACTTGAAACTACCCGATGTTAGAGATGATCCAGTACTCTGTTTTCATGTTTTCCATCTTCTTCTTCCTTCTTTCTCTCTATAACAATCCTC
>JANQBM010000221.1:17345186-17380297 GCA_025594535.1 Erythroxylum domingense | reverse complement strand
AGTAGTAGTAGTAGTAGTAGTAGTAGTAGTAGTAGTAGTAGTAGTAGTAGTAGTAGTAATAATAATAATAATAATAAAGACGACGAACCAAACGACGACGTTTTGACTAGTTAATAAATAAAACGACGTTCCGTCGGTATTGAAATTTCCTAATTATTTTACTGCGTCTGGTTGCCACTACATTTTATGACGGAACCAAATTTCTGTCGGTAAATATAATTTAATGTATACCGACGGAACACATTACGTTGGTATATAACAGAAGTTAAACCACATTTACCAACGGTACATATTCCGTCAGTAAATGCCCGCAGTTACTAAATTGCAGAAAAAATTCATGTAATTTTTACCGACGGTCATGGTTACGTCATCGGTAAACATAATATAATTTACCGACGGATGATATTCCGTCAGTAAATAGCATAAACTAGCATAAGTTACCGACGAACCATGTGTCGTCGGTAAAATTCCGAAGCAATTAAATTGTATGAAGCATTCCCGCCATTTTTGTCGATGGTAAAGGCTATGTCATCGGAGATTTTGTGCGAAATTCATTCCCTCCATTATTGCCGACGGTTATATATTGCCGTCGCTATATATAAACAGTACAACATATTTACCGATGGATTGTTGTTTTCTGTCGGTAAATAGCTATGGTTTTTTTTTCCGTCGGAAAAGTTTCGTCGCTAATTCATGATTTTCTTTTAGTGTTGACTAAATTTCACAATAAATCAAAATAAACAAACTATGCAGAAAATAAATCAATTAAGCAATCAATCTCAAGAATTAAACTCAGAAATTATAAACAAGATAACAATCTTCCACAACCCGATTAAGAATCAACCTATGAACTACCAATTGAGAGAAAGGGGTTTTGATCCAACTTTAATGAAAATCTAATTAATTATGGAATCACTGAATTATCAGGTCTAGACGATCCTAGGGTTGATTACTCTCTCACAAGTTATAAACCCTAATTTAAATTATGGAATTATAATCTCTTGATTTCTAATTAACCTAAAACTTAAATTAGTTATGAAATTGTCCAATAACCTACCGGAAACTTATGCTCGATCTCTTGTTATACAATTTTATTGGTTTGATTCAATTCTTAATCTATTAAACTACCTAACTCTCGTTAGCCCGATTTGATAATATTCACTCAGTTCACCCTCTCGGTTTGTTATTGAGTTATTAAGCACAGAACTTTAATCACAAATAGCTCAATGAAAACACAATAAATCAAACTTCATTAATCTCAAAGATAAAAATCCTGAAGGTAAGCATAGACAAAAAATCAACATTCAACAAAACGTATTCTCAACAACTATCCCAATTCTATACATCAATAAAATTGGAATAAAATTGGAAATACTATTGGAATGGATTAGTAGAGGTAGTAACGGCAGGAAACCACTTGTTCTGGGAAGTACTTCTCGTCAAGCTTCTTCTCTGTGTCTCTCTTCCTTCGTCTCCTTCCTCAATCTCTCGATAAGCTCTCTAGGGTTTTCAGAATTCGACTGATGCAAAAAGCTCCATCTTCTGTTCTTTAATGTTCTATTTATACCTTAGAAGCTTTAGGGTTGATTCGGGGTCAAAACGATCCGAAAAGTCCCTCGAAACTTAACATTTTTAGTTGTTTTCGTGTCTATCCGACGTAGGTCACGATCATGGCTAGTGTCTAACCCTCTCTATCACGATCGTTACCTAAGTGTCACGATCATGGCTTGGTTCTGGCCTCTCTGTCACTATCGTGACCAAAGTGTCACGATCGTGGGATGGCTCTTGATGGCTTACATCTTTTTGTCATAATCGTGGCCTGGGTCGTGGTTTTGGCCTGAAACTTTCGAAACTTCTTCGTTCTTAGCCATTTACCCTGAAACACTGACAAACGCATCAAGGTATCTCAAAAATATAACATTTAAGTTTAAATACTTTTACTAACCCATAAAAACACTTAAACACATAAACTAGCACAGTTAAAACCTAAATATACATTAAACACTCAATTAAACACTAAATACTTAACAAATTGAACCCTAAAATATAATGTAAATCACAACTATCAACATATCCATGCTTAAATGTATGTTTGTCCTTAAGCAAACAAAACAACAAACACACAATACGCAATGCAATTGTGAGGTAATGGCTTCAACTTCATGAAATAAATTTAATCTTAAACACGGTCATACAAGTTATATCTAATCATTAACATGAAAAATCTGAGTCTAGGGGCTTGAACTAAATATACAAATTAATCGAGATCTAAGTGTTAATTTATTCCCTTTTCAATTGTACACACACATTAATATTGTGATGCGTGTCGATCCGGTTACTCAGCTATATCATGTTTTTAACTGACTACTAGCTTTATTCATAACCTGAAGGACAGCAGAATAGTGATTTATTTAACAAAACATACACCTTTTTTAATATTATTATTGCCTACCTATTGTTTTTGCTACTCATTTCTATGAAACATACTAGTTAAGCTACTTAAGTTTAAATGCCTCAAATTATGAATGAATGTGATAACCTATAGGGTGCTAAATTTACACTAAATCCTAATTAAGTTGTATATTTATCCAAAGACCCCTAATTCACTAATTTTGCGAGCTAATGATTATTCACAACCTAATCCACTATGTTCAAAATTAAATAAATTTCAATCTATCTAAGCCATTGACACATTCAAATAATTCACACAATGCAACCTAATAATTATCATACAATATGCAAAATCACATTCGAAAGTAAAACATATAATCCCTCCCCACACTTGAACAACACATTGTCCTTAATGTGAAAAGGATATACAAACACACCCGGGGAAAATAAACACAATATACGAAAAACATAAGAAGAAAATACTAACAAAAATGAAAAGAAAAGGATTAGAACACGAAACTGTCAAACTGACAGAGGAGCCCATCACTTATGCTTGATGCCTATCATTGCTGTCCTATCTTATACTTGCTTCAAAAAAGAGTAAGAGAGTTAGCACCCCAAAACATTCCAAATTATTAAAAACTTATTTTGAAATTTAAAAGAAATCTAACTATACAATAATTTAAACCTAACTACTAAACATGCTAATTTATAGTCATTAGCTTGATCTTAATCCTTTAAAACTCAGCCATGATCAATTATAAGCGGCTTGCTTTTACCCTTCTTGTTCAATATCGATTTTGTAGCCTGTGAGTAAACTACAAATTGCAAAAGGATCAGAAGGACAATGTTAACAAAGTTGAGAAAACCAATTAAGCTCAGTAATGTCCTTTTTTTAAAAACTACCAATGAAATAGGGAATAACAAAATTTCTTAAATCTTCCATCGAATCCAACAGTTTGTCTTGTAAGAAAGTGAGTTTCTCTCTTTCTTCGGTAATCACTGTCGTCTCCACTGCTTCTTCCGCTTCACAAACAGAGACTTTCATAGCTTCTTCAAACTCAATTCCTATTGTCATCTATTCTTCGTCCTTTTGTTCTTCAGAAGATTCAAACAAATCAATTATCCTGAATGAGCTACTCTCCTTCGAATTCTTTAATATATCATTCATGTTGAATGTCACTTGATCATCATTAATTTAAAGGATAAGGTGCTTTTCGTGGACATCTGCTAAAGATTTTTTAATGCTCACACATGGTATATCAAGAACTAGTGAATAAAAGGGATGGTTGGCGTTATTTTCTTCATCCTCTTCTTTGATTTCTTGGTCTTCTCTAAGGTTAGGTTTAGCTTAATTTCTTACTGATTCTTCTAACTCTACCCCATTCCTAAGTGTGATAGCTTGATATGACTCTATTGAATTTACATTCATACTGCACAGACAGCTTTCCACACTTTGCTTACAAAATTCCCTGAAAAACTGACCTATTCGAACTTCTAAATTGTGAATAGAAGAGGTATGATCTTCTACTACTTGCTCAAATTTCTCTTCCAATCTCTTCAAGTTCTCTTCCATAACTGTGAGTTTATTCATGATTTTGTCCAGCTTGGAATCCCATAAACTGGATTCACCATATTGAAATTCAAATGGGTCTTGATTTCCCATGTGAGTACTTACATTATTGGACCAATAGAAATCTGGGTAGTTCTGCCACCCTGAAGTGTATGGGTTTAAATAAGGATGATGATTTCCCCATTTAAATTGGGGCTCAATGAAATTTGTAAGAGTCATTTGCTCCCTATAATATACATCCTCCACGATTGTTCTTTTATCTCTTTTTAGCATTCAACTCTTTAGATGTCTCATTCTCACTCTAAGAAGTCTTGATGTGTCTCTACTTTACGCCCCAAATTTTGTTTTTTTTTAAACCTTAGACTAAAGAATTACACAAATTGCCTCCCCGACAACGGTGTCAAAAACCTAATCGATGATTTATGTATGCTAAGTTTTAATATTTATTAATATTACAAGCACACGGGTCGTTTATGTAGTACTTAAAGTATCGATCCCACCAAGAGGAGTAATTTAATCCTAAAATCTAAAGCTTGACTAAATTTGGTAATAAATCAAAATAAACAAACTACGCAAAAAATTAAATCAATTAAGCAATCAATCTCAAGAATTAAATTCAAAAATTATAAACAAGATAGCAATTTTGCACAACTCAATCAAGAATTAACCTAAGAACTACCAATTGAGAGAATGAGAGTTTTAATTCGACTTTAATGAAAATCTAATTGATTATGAAATCACTGAATTACCGGGTCTAGACAGTCCTATGGTGGATTACTCTCTCCCGAGTTATAATCTTTAACCCTAATTTAAATTATGGAATTGTAATCTCTCGATTTCCAATTATCCCAAAATTTAAACTAGTTCTGAACTTGTCCAATGACCTACCGAAAACCTATACTCTATCTCTCGTTACACGATTTTACCGGTTTGATTCAATTCTTAATCTATCAAACTACCTAACTCTCGTTAGCCCAATTTGATGATATTCACTCAGTTCATCCTCTCAATTTGTTACCGAGTTATTAAGCATAGAACTTAAATCACGAATAACTCAACAAAAACACAATAAATCAAACTTCATTAATCTCAAAGATAAAAATCTCAAAGGTGAGTATAGACAAAAAAATCAACATTCAACAAAACATATTCTCAATGACTATCCCAATTCTATACATCAATAAAATTGAAATAAAATCAGAAAATACTATTGGAATGGATTAGTGGAGGCAGCGACGGTAGGAAATCACCTGTTTCAAGAAGTACTTCGTGTCAACCTTCTTCTCTGTGTCTCTCTTCCTTCGTCTCCTTCTTTAATCTCTCGATAAGCTCTCTAGGGTCTTCAGAATTTGGTTGATGCAAAAAGCTCCATCTTCTGTTCTTTAATGTTCTATTTATACCTTGGAAGCCCTAGGATTCATTCGAGGTCAAAACGGTCCAAAAGAAAGTCCCTCGAAACTTGACGTTTTCAGCTGTTTTCGTGTAATGCTCGATGCAGGCCATGATCGTGGCACAGGTTATGATCATGGCAGGAATCTAACCCTTTCTATTAAACTAATCCAAAATTGAATGTAACTTTACCTCAAATTATAGCAATAGAAAGAAAAGGTCATTCCTTTTCAATGATGCTAAAAACATCCTTCTCTTTAGCAACTTGTTATTTATTATGATCTAAAACAACATAACTTAAGTCCAACATTAGATTTGAACCAATTCTCTTGTTGATGATACACTTGACCCTATGTCGGAGAATAATGAAAAAATATAGTGGTTTTCTTATTAGTTAGGGATGAATTTGTGAATCCTATAAAGGGTTCGATGAAATGTCTCTTAGGGATAGTTTGGACTATTTTGCTAGATATTTGTGAGACTTGGTTAATTGATACTTATACTTTTTAGTTTTTTCCCCAACCAATTTCTGTTATTTATTGATACTTATACTTGCGAATGAAAATAAGTAAAAATAATGTTGTTATTAATTCACATAAAGCAATTAACCATTCCCAAGTGAGTTGAATATCATGGTTCCAACTTATATGTTTGTTACCTATATATGTTTTGATGCGTTGCTAATATATCTGGTTTTGATCATTTTACTTTTAATTGTTATGTCTAATGATAGCCTCGTGAGACGTTAAAATAAAGTCCTTATGATGGATACATGTGTATACTATAAGTGGTACAGATTTGATATAAAAGCAGTCATATGATAAATATGTACATAAACATTCGTTGCAGAAGTAGCCTTGATTCTCTAACAGACCTTTCATCAAACAGTTAGCAGGGTTTCGTCAAACCAGTATAGAAGGTGGAAAAGAAATGTCAACTTATACACTTCTAACACAGAAACAAAATTCACCATCTTCCAAACACAAACACAAAGAAAAACCCATATACCATTTGCAGAACACAAAACTCACATAAACTCCAAAATGCAGAAGAAAAACAGAGCACAAAAAGGATGGTTCTTGAAAATAGAAAAGAGAAAAGAAGAACAATATCAACACAGGACATGACGCTCGTTCGACGGTGACAACCACAACATAGGACACAACGACCACAAAGGAGACAATGCTTTTTTGAAGACACGATAGCTAACACGAAAACAAAGAGAGCTTTTATTTTCGTGTTTATAATAACCTAGTAGAAAATGACATTATTTGTTGTTAAACAAAATGACGTCGTTTATTGTTAAGCGAAAAGACACAGTTTTTTATTAATTAGAATATACCATAAGGTGACGATTTAGATTAATTCATAATGATTGTAAGTCTAAAACTATAAGGTGACAATTCAAATTAATTCACAATAATTGTAAGTCTAAAAATAAATTTACTTAATAACAAGGTCATTTAAAAAATTTACAAAACTAAAAACACAAAATTATTTTATATTACATTTATTTATATTTTTTATTAATCTCTTATAATATATATGATCTGACAAATTTATGTGGTCTCACAAAACTTTACTTATTATATATAAGTTCTATACTATTTTATAGAAATAATATATTACAAAAAAATTTGCAAAATGAAGAATTTATATATATGTATAGTGTTGGCGATGATTTTCGAAAATGGTCACCTATTGTTTAACATTTTGTGATAATTTTGGAAAATTGTCATCTATTTATCATTTGGCGATTGCTTTCGAAAATTGTTGCCAAACGTTACAGCATTTAAAATAATAATAAGAAAATGATGTCATTTGTTTAACGACAAACGACATCTTTTTCGCTTAAGTTAAAAGTGAAAAACCTGAGCCCCCCATCCCCAAACCTTTTACTTGCCTCTCTTCTCTTCGTTTAATATTTTCTTCTTCCATCGCCGTCATCTTCGATCAACGTCTATCGAGATTAGTTGTATGTGCTTTGGTCTTGGGTTTTTTTGTGCATTCATTGTTGTTGTTATATGCTTTGACGTTAATCGGTTTTATAAATGTTATTTGAGTTTTTAGGTTTATTTGGACCATTAATGGTTGAATATTTGTTTTAATGTGTTAATGTTGGTGAAGAAAGGGAAAAGACATTATTTTTGTAGTTAATTAGGGGTGAATTTTTGAAGCCTATGAAGTGTTCAATGAAAGTTCTCTTAGGGATGAAATCAAATTAAAAGGTTAATTAAGTTCATTTATCGTAAAACTAGGTCAATGGAATGAATTTATGTAATTTCTTCATATACATATTTAATTAATTTGAGTATGTATATGAAAAAATAGATTCTTTAGCTAAAAAATTTGATCATATCAGTGTGCATTCTATCGAAAAGTCCAATGTTTCATGTGACATTTATGAGTATTTAAGAAATTTAGCAGTTGATTGTCAATTAATGAACTCTTTTCTTCAAGATTTATTTGCTGAACAGGATAAACCTGTAAATCAACCTTGTTCCTAAGTGCAATGTTAGACAACTTGGTAGTTTTCAACTAAAGCCCTTTAACCCCTACCCTCCTAAAAGTCCATTTTAGAGTCTTTACTTAAGAATTTTTTATTTGATACAAGGAATGATATATAGAGTATAAAGAATTTTTATGGACTCTCATATACATTATGACAAGGTTTTATATTATTCGGAATGTTAATGTTTGAGTTATATTAATGCAGAATGTTAATGTTTGAGTTATGTTTATGTGTATTGTTGTTGTTTAATTTATGTTTATATGTAATGTTGATATTTGTGTTATCGATATCCAATATAATTACACCTGGTAGAAATAAAGGAAAGAGTGGTTGTTGTTGTCCCTACTCAACAACAACCACATCAATTAGATCCTACTCAATAACAACCACATCAATCAGATCCTAGCTAACAACAACAATCAACCTCATCCATCAATGAACCAACTCAACAATAACCTCCATCTGCCTCAACTAGTACAGAATGATCTGCAGGCTTGTTAATCATTAACACTTACAAAGAAACTTATGCTCAAATATAAATTTACATGTTTAATGTGTGTTTTCTTATCATTATTCACTTATTATCAAGTTCCAATACCGCTATTGGAAAAAGTGGTTGAGGTATAACTAAAAGTTGTGAGTTTCAATGAGTTGTGAGTTTCAATGAATGGATGTTGCAATGAACAATAAGTTGTTTGTACATATTGATACCTCGCAAAGTCGTCCTATAGACAAGGTTCAATTGACAAAATTGTCTAGTGAGTTAGGGGTAATTATCAGAACTGAATTGTCTTGCCTTAAGTAAAAGAAAACAACTTGCTAGAAAATGTTTTGGATAAAGTTTTAGTAAAATTTCAATTTAGTTAATTATATGCAATATTGTTTTACTTATTTAAAGATTAATTTCACATTTACTTATTGTTCACAGATGAAGTTAAATATCATTGATATCGATAACCCTGATGTTTCAAACTACCTTTTCTGACACATCTGACTGGTTATTTTAAATATATCTTCAAAACACAGTTCTGATAGTACAGTGTCGAAAATTCATGTTCAGAAACCATTATGTCTTTGTTTGCCGTGGAGATCTTTCCTTGGTTAGGTCTTCTATTCAACATCTGTCTATTGACCTGCCGAACAACATATCATAAGTACCTGATGATCTTTCTTTCTGCTGGTGATTATAATTATATCAGTAAACACAATATTATTTATTGTGTTTTATATTTTTTCCATAAAACAGAGTCAGAAGGAACTATATAGAGAAGAGTATGATAGAATCACACTATACAAACTAACGCACTATAAGGAAGGTGAAGGCTGGATATTTGAAGAAGCGCACTATAATTATGTAAGTATAAAATTTTATTTAAATTCTAAGTTCATTTACTTATGTAGTACTAACTAATAATATTTGAATTGAATATTGATTTTGTTTTTAAAATTTTAGAATAAGACGCAGGAGTTGTTACAAATATCAATGTTGACAGAAATGAGCTAAATGTATATGAGATTTACAACAAGGTACTTAATATACGATCAGGATACATTAAAGGGCTTGGGTTTGGCCCTAAACCAACTGTTTCTTCCTCATCAAGACCAACATACGCTCAACGCAGTGGCGAAACTTGGCTAATTTTTAAGGGGGGAAACTTTTAATAATTTCGAACAAGGGTGACGGTTGCCCTTTATCGATTGAGAAGATAAAGAACTTCTTAATTTGATCAAGAGTGGTGGTAACCCCCCTTGCCACCCCGGGCTACCGCCCTTGGCTTGACAAATTGAAAAAGAAAACAAGTCCCTTAAAAAAAAGGTGGCCAAGCATGAAAAGTACTTAAGAAAATTACTTGACCCAGATTATGTAAGCAGCGAAGATGAAGACAGGCCTGTTTGACTATTTTTATTTTTTATTTTGTATTTTGTATATAAATATTTTTGAATTTGTAATTAAAATTTTGTACACAATATAATTTTAAAACATTTTATTTTTAATAACAATGCTTCTAATTTTTTATTATTTTGTATTATATTTTTGAACAATAAATTAACAACAAAAATTTGAAATATTATATACTACAATATGGATTAAAAATGTCAAAAATAATTATAATTAACATAGTATAACATTTAGTTAAAATATATATTAAAATTTTGACTATACTTTCGAAAACGTATCTAAAAGTTTTCTACCACGTTTTCAAAAACGTCGTTAATAATTTTTGGTTACGTTTATAAAAACGTAGCTAAAAACTTTTAGCTACATTTTGAAAAATATAGCAAATACTCTTTCGTAGTGAAAATACATTGGCAACGATTTATCAAATTGTCGTTAATACTTTTTAGTTATGAAAATGAACCGTAGGCAAAATATTTTAGTGATAAATATGAAAAAATATCACTTATAGTTTTCAACGACGAAAATTTAACGACGTTTTTTACGATGAATGTAAATCGTCGCGAATTATTATTAGTCACAATTTTTGGACTTTTAGCAATGTTTTTTTTTTATCGCTAAAATTCTGTTCTGTTGTAGTGTCTTCACCTGTTTTTGATTGCTTTTTTCAGGCGGCTTCTTGTGATGGTCAGATTTCCTACAGGGCATTAGGTTTGTGACTCAATGGCTTGTCCAAGGCCTTTTTTTAGAACAAGTCCATCATGCCTGACAAGAGGCCCATATAAATCCATTGACAAGTAGACTGAAGACCTAATTATTCATGTTTTCATTTATGCAAGTACTAAATCGTGTCCCGGTTGGTAATTAACTAATTATATTCAAAAGAAGTATTTCTTTGTTTTTGTTCAAATTTGAAAATGGTACTTCTTACTTCTCAGTGAAAGGGAAAAGGCATTGAAATTCTAACTTTGATCTTCAGAACACTATTGCTGTAGATTTCTATTTATCTGTTCAAATACAAGATTAATTGCAAAACTTGTAAAGAGAAAAAGAAAGAACCATCAAATCGTTAGCGAACCACGCACATGAATCCCTTGTGGACCACATGTTCTCAATTGCCTAAGCTAAACCTCAGAGTATGTTCTTGGATTTGGTCCAATGATTTCTTATATAAGTGCAGTAGGAACGTCTAAATAATTGTGAGAGTGAAAATTCAGTATTAGATATGTGATTAACTCTGGTTCATTTCCATTCATGGTTTGCTTGATTTAAAAGAAAAAATAAAGAAATGATCTGTTTACTATTAATATTATGTTTATAACAATATTCGCATAACTGGTGTCTGGTGTATCCTTGGAGTTTCCGTTGAGAATCGAACTTCTAGTCTAGCAGCAATTAAGAAATTGTATAACTTTGAAGCTAACAATGAATTGATCCTACTTTTCGTGGATCACTACTATTTTAAGCATAAATTGAAAGCTATATTCCCTACTCACATGATCTTAATGAGAATGGCTTTAACCAAATCTCGTTAACTCCATTAATCCATCATCAAAAGAGAATGTGGCCACCTCATTAGCCATCTTGAACGATAATCAACCCCTCTAAAGCTACTCAGCTAACCTTCTTAAATCTTATATTTAACTAAAAGCTAACCTTCATTGGTATTTGTTTATTCTAAAGAAGAGAATGTTTTAGATTCAATGATACATCATTATCAATCATGCTTGTCTATTTCTTTTTTAGCAATGTTGGATCCCAAGTGCATGCTTGGCTATAATGCCTCACAATTCTTGTACCTTTGCTCTCTTAATATGATTGTTCGATGGGCAAATGTGGTGGCCCTGGACAGCTCTAGCAAGAAATTCAAGGTCACTTCACCATAAAGAGAAAAAACCAACTCTTCATACTTAGCTTAAATTTATGGTTTCCATTTAAAGATACCAAATAAGGGGCCTCTTGCTCCCCTTTATGATTTTCTTCCACCTAGTTTCCATGCTCCTATAATGGTTTGCATGTGTTTTCTTTCTTGTCAATCAAAAACTATGCATCTTGAACCCTCTTCAATCAAAATCTATTTCTGTATCAACTCTTCTAATATCTGGTAGGTCCTTATTTTATCCAAACTCTGCATGCCTGTATATTTTTAAACATTTTGTTACACTTTCCACCTATTACCCTCCTCTGTCCACATAGCCTTTTTGAGCTGCACTGAAGGGGCAGGAACAAGCTGTACCTAAGTGCAATGTTACCCTTTTAACGCCTGACCAAAAATCCTAATCACAGCTACTTGAATCTGATCTGCAATGTGGGTCAACCAACTGATGGAAATGATTCAAGGACACTTTATTCCCTGCTAGCAACCCCAATCTAGCCGTTGCATTTGCCTAGACGTGCACGGACCATAAGTTTGGTACCCACATCATACTGTTGCAATCACTATAATGAACCATGGCTAGCTATTTATTAGTTACACTTCAACTTTAAGTGTTATAAGATCTGCAGCTAAGTCTACACTTTTCTCACTCTATTATACGTTCATCAAAAGTAAGAAGATAGTTAGCTCCTAATTGCATGGAATCAAATATGAAGCTATCACCATCAGAAGCATATCCGGAGTCCATGGATTTTCTTTCGCGTACTTGGTGCAACTTCGCAGTCCAGACTCTGAAACCAGAACTGCAAGACCATCAGTCCATTTTCCTCGTGGATAATCAAATAAAGAAATTGGGTTGCAAAGTTAAGACTTCGTTCTCGGTGAGTAAATCCATGATTAGCATTCCAATATATTATTCTTGTATTGGTAAGAGATATAGGAGTTAAACAATGAAAGTGACATGATTTCCTCGTTTGCTGAAGGTAGAAAAGAGTGTGAAAATGGATGAAGCAGACTTCAAGCCTCTGCCGCCATGGAAATCCAATGATGTGAAGGTAATCTGTAGAGTTAAACAAATACACGATCAGAGCATACATATCTGCATACTATCTGAAACAAAAAAGGTTTTTGTTGAATCAATCCTCTTAATTCTCTCTTGCAGTCATGGATATGGATGCAACAGGCAATGCATCCTGAACTCAATTACAACAGTTGTTTCCGTAGGAAATGGGTAAGTAGCTAGATAGTGATCATTTGGTTATGCTGTGTTAGAATAGAAATATATGAGTAGTTTGTAAACAAAGTTGATGTGGAGATATTCGTGAAGCAGTTGCCATGGAAAATAATACCGTTTAAGGCCTTATCAATCAAGAAATGGTTGAAAGAAATAAAGCAAAAGAGAAAAGAAGAAGAGAGGCTACAAAGAGCTGAAGTTCATGCGGCCATATCAGTAGCAGGAGTGGCTGCTGCTTTAGCTGCAATTGCCTCTGAGAGCTCAAAGAAAGAAGATTTGGTGATGAGCTCAAACAAGGAGGCTGCAGTGGCCTCCGCGGCGGCTCTGGTGGCTGCTCAATGTGCACAAGTCGCAGAAGCCATGGGAGCAAAGAGAGAGCAGCTTAGTACTGTGATAGGTTCAGCCATGAGTAGTACAAGTGCAAGTGACGTATTAACTCTCACTGCTGCTGCTGCTACTTGTAATAACTCATTCCTTGACTCTAATTATTTTCAACTTCCTGAATTCCCACACGGTAACGTGGCTTAAAATTGCTTGCTCAAACAGTTAAATTTATATTATATTTTGTTTTGTCTTCAGAAGAACCTCATATCAGCTAATTATTGTTTGTTACAGTTTCACCATAACAATAAACTGTGTTGACTACAATTTTGCTAGGCATAAGCAACTTTTTCTAGCCTGTCGATTGGCTCCTATGTTGTTTCAAATGATGCCTCCTAATAAAATAGCCCCTTTAACGACCATTGTGGGTTCTGAGGAGAAAAGTGACAGTAGTAGGGTCATGACCTCACCCTTTGCTGAAATCTTTAAGTTTACCAAGTGAATAAAGCCCATGAATCATATGCCAAGTGAATTGCTTCAGCTAATTGTGTATGTTATGTTTTAACAAGCTTTGAGAGGAGCTGCCACACTTAAAGCAAGAACAGACTGCAAGAACAGGATAAATGGAAGTGCACCGGTGCTTCCTATTGATCAGGACAACGACTTGGACTTCAACTTGGAGGAATGTAGGTCTATCCTTGCCAATGGTGCGGAGCTCCACGTTGAAACCCCAGATGGTATGTAAAACGTACATAATAGATGATGAGCCCAAGGTTCCAAACATCTGCTAACAACATTCGTCGCCCTTTGGTTTCGTACTTCTAACTTTGTTCCTGTCATGTCTGCTTGTCATAAATTTTTCTCATGCAAACAGGAAATTTTAGAGTGAGATCAGTGTCTATCATCCTAAACAGCCAAGCCAAGGTTAGACTAAGCTACACACTAATTAATTTCCCCTATGAATATTTTGCCATGTTATGTGGCCAATTTGAGTGAAATGAGGTGAAGAAAGATCTTTGAAATTTGATTTTAACTTTACAGGTTATACTTAGAATGAGGAAGCTCAACCTTTTGAAAAGCAAGAAGGAAAGTAAGTTCTGCTTTTGGAGTTAATTTTGATGAATCAAGGCGAGGACAGAAATCAAGTCGCGTCTAATTATGAATTTTGGTTTAGGTATAATACTGGATATGCATGCTGAGTTGTACAAAGATTCAGATTCAGAGGCTGATACATGCTATCTGATTGTGTTAACCACAAATCGGGGTGTCATCAAGCTGGACATGGGTGATGATTATCATTTCTACAAGACCTGGGCCACAACCATTAGTCATATGCTCACGCTTTCTAGTTCCTTGAATAAATGTGATCTTCCATTTTACAAGAAATGAATCCACTCGGCTCCCATGTACTGCATACATTTGCTTATCAGTTTGTACTTTAATTATGTAATTATAATGTATCATATTGTAACTTTTTATTTAATAAGTGAATATAGTATGAACTGTTCAATATACTTATGGCTTAAGGTACTAGTTACAAAATTTCCAGTAACTCAGAAAGGAAGCCAGGTATCTCATCAGATTAAGATAAGGATAACAATTTTCTAGCAGAAGGAATATTAATGAGAAGCATCAATCATATTGTAAAAGAACAGGAATTAATCTCAATTTCGAAATGAGGATGATAATGATTGCAGTGAAGATAATCTCCCACTAAGCACGATTAGTAGGGCATCATTTGGACTTGGGGCTAAGCCATTTAGACTTAAAGAACTGATTTAGGAACGTATAAGATATTGAAAAGAAAGGCTTAAGATGATACATGGTAGTCAGAAGTCATACGAAGCAACAAGACTTCCTTTTAGCCCCTGAGATTACTAATATAAAGAAGTCTTTGGTTAAATGTACCAATTACGGAAAAGGAGGTCAATCCCATTGACATGGTCAATGATTATTGCTTAAAATATAGAAAATAGGTCATTTTAGCAGGGCTAGGTTCACAGAATCCACAGAATAACCAAAGTGGTTGAGAACTACAGGTAAAGGGCCTTTTGGACTCAATTAACACTACGTATGTGAACATGGTTGATGCTTGCATGGTTTAAATATGGGAAGATAGTGTGGCATTAAATTGGTATAATTTTAACTCCTGGCAACCCGGAATCATCCTCCTCAGAGTCGCCACATTTCACTGCATTGCAAATATTTCCGGCTTCACTTTACTTTTTGCTATCAAACAACCGATTTTCTTTGTCTTGGTGAGGTTTCTTCTGTTCATTGAGATTGAAACTTTAAGAGAAACTCAGAAATTGTCAAGAGCAATTTTGAGAAGTTTATAGAACTCAAGCTGACAATGGAGGTTTATATTTAGCTACAGTACACTCGAGGACAATTATACAAAACAATATCGGGAACATATAGACCAAGCCAAAGGTTGTCTGGCGGTCCTTTTCAGTCTGTCAAGAATGATTATGTCTTGCAGATTCAAGTTCCCCCAAGTTTTATGGGCAGGCATTTGGGACTTGTCACAGTAACTCAAAAAGTCAACAGTATAATTGATCTTAAGAACTAAGCCTTCCCACATTTGGATGGCCAATGCTTTCCAGATAATTTTTACTTTGATGAACTTGGAAAGAGAATATACATTTTTTATCATGTTCAATGCACGTTTACCAAGTTTGGTTTATCTACCTCTCTAGCTAAGATGTGATAATTCACCATGTCGTTTCTGAACTCGGAACTCTTTCTCTGCTTTTGTGTAGTATGCTTATTTACCACGCTTTAAATACTACATTGAATTTTAGGAACATTTGGGGAGACCAAGCCTCGAGGAATTTATCGTCTACCAGTTGTTTTCTTATTCATCTTCACTGCCACATTGATCAGTTCCGTTTCTTAGGATCAGAAACAAAGCAAATGGTTTAAACTTGGAAACTTAGTAGTTAACAGCATACATGATCCTTCTGTAGCAACATGTGGTCCTTGGAACATTTTTTGCTTTACATTGCGGGAACCTAATCTTGGTGCAGCTAGAGGAGTCGGGTTCATTTATCCAACCACCAACAGCTGTTTAAAAGCACAACAATATCTTCCCAGAGGATCTGGCAACTCCAGCGGGCTATGTCTATAGATAAGCTGGTCATGCACTGCTCATTATGGGCATGCAACGCAAGGCACAAGTATTGGAACTTGGTCTCTCCAAGACCCAATGTGGTGGAGATTCAGAGAATGCATCCTGTTGATGAGTCAAGTAGGCCAACTTACAGACACCGCATTACACTTCTTAGAAAGCTTCCCTGGAGTTCACTGTACCAAGATTGAAAAGTTAATGTAAAAACTGCACCAATTTCCATCTTTTTAGTTTCTGTTTGATGTTGATCAGACGCACACAACTGTTGTCAGCTTTAAATCTATTCCCTGTCCCCCTTGCGTACGCAGTCTCTTTACACATTCTCAGGTAGTCCTAGATACCTGTCCTTAACTCGCGCATGTATACAAATATATGCAATATTCTGCCCTTTTTTTTCTTTTTCTTTTTCCAATAAATTAATTTCTCTTATTCAAGAGAAGTTTGGTCTCAAGCTCATGTTTTTGACAGCATGACCGATCGTTTCAAGCCTTTTATTAAGTACTTAAATCTTTCGAAAACGCAAGTTGCAATCCTTACAGAAGAACCAACAAAAAAGTAAAGCAAGTTTTGTTTTGTGATAAATTGAGCTAAACATTATGAAAAATTTTGAGGGTTTTCCTCTCTCTCTAAAAAGGAAAAAAGAAAAAAAAATTGATGGTTTCTCAGACAAAAATGAATACTTCTTGTTTAACACATCTACCAAACGATTATACAAATCGTACAAGAATGCATAACGGAATAATTGAAATTCCAAAAAGTTAGTGAAGGGACAAGTGGACCAATAAGCCAATGGAAAGCTCAAAGATATAGAGGGGCTTGTAAAGAACACTATTTTTCAGCAACCGAAGTGGCATGCGTCAAGTCTATTTCCTACTTCGGTTGTTATCCATATTAATCCTCTCAAAACTCTGAAGAAAGCTATAAGCCAACTGTAATGTCTGGCTATAAAGAATTGCCACTACATAGTGGAGGCATATACAACAACTGAAGCTTGCAAATCACGATCCACTTTGAAATGAGCATGGAAGAACCTTCTTATCTGCCAATAAAATTCAAAATGATAAATGCATAGCAAAGGACTTGAATGTCGAATACAGAAAATAGTTAGCCTAACCTTTACCTACCTCTTTGAAGGAATGTGAAACCAGAAAATCTTTCAACAATTTCTCTTCTGGTTCGAATAAGACAATGTGACTAGGTTGAGACCAATTTCTTCTCAGTTCCGATGCAAATCCAACAGGATCCATCATGAACCTGTCCGACTCATCTGGAATTCCTCTCACTTCACTGCCAGAAGAGCAGTGAGAAAGGAAAATTGATGATTTGAAGCAACTAGAGATCCAGGCAGCATGAAAAAGGCAACTCACAGCAATCAAATCTGAAAGTTCAAACCTTGGTGTGCAATCCAAAAATCGCATGGGTAGACTGGAATGCAAGGTGGAGTAGTATGGCGTTGCATGACAGGGCATTAGGAAGAGAATACTTTTTACTTTCTCATTGCGTGCTTCCTTTGATAGATAGATCATCACATCTTCAGTTCCTCTCTGTTGGGAAGGTTTAGCAGTAAGAAACAGTGAAAGGTCAATAAAAAAGGAAATCAGAGGATTTTTCTCCTTATAGGTCACCGATAAAAGGAATTTTCCTGTCTCATTACTCAATGAAGTCCGGGTGTAGACTGAAGGACAGAAAAAAAAAATCACAACTTATATATCTTTTCTCAAAATGTTTGGAATTCACCACTAAAACCACGTTAACTTGTAACACTGAAGAAGAAAAAGCTTGTACTAAACTCCAGTATTACTGAGGACTCCTTTTCTACCTGATGTACCAGGCTCATGTACAAGGCCATTGGAATATTCGTGGCAAGCAAGAAGAAGATTGCAAACCCACTTTTAGATGGCCCTTTAAGAAGAGTGTTTGAAGAGCCTTTTCTTTTGACTGACGAAGCATCAAATCTAGCCATCACAGCTAGTGAATATCCAGAAAATATTAAAGCTATTGGAAGTACAGGCAAGACGAACCTGCAGTTCAGCAGCCCAATTAGACATTGATGACAGGCCGAAAAAAAAGTCAAATCTACGCTTCAAGTAGATACCAAGAATATAAGAAAACATAGCAAAGAAAAATAAAATACCTAAATTCTTTGTGACCTAATAGACTGTAAAGAGTTAAAACCCAAAAAATCAGGCCAGAAAGCTTCCAATGTTTAGATCTGATGATGCCAGCAATTGCAAATGGCAAAAAGGTGAAAAGCATGACTGAAAATCCTTGAGAGAAGTACCAGTGCCACTTATGAGTTCCATAGTAATCCCCGCCAGAGGAAAGAAAATTGAACTTCAGAAAATTGAGTTGCACTAAGACCCATGAACCATACATCAAACGATCCAACAAACATAACAGCCCAAACACCAAAAACCTGATGCACAAGTGAAATAGTAAGAATTCCAAATACAATAACAAATGGAACCTAAAAGAAAGAGTCCACAGAAATTTCCTTTCCTTCTGTTTTCCATATTATTTGAGGAAAGATTTCTTTTGTTAACAGGTGTAATCAATAAGATGCAGTTCAGAGAAATTTTATTTTTTTCCTCCTCAAAGTCAATTGGTAGACTCAATCCAGTCAAGAAAATTTGCATCAAAGGGGATTCGATATCCTCACAACTGACAATCCGTACCATATAAAGCCAAGAATCTGAAAAGAACATCCAACTACCACAATCACTTGATGCAATGAAAGCAGCAAAGGAGTACATGTAATTTTATATAAAATGTCTCCACATAACTAAAAAGTATCATAATCTTGCCAATAACCAGATAAAAAGGCAAAAATTTGAAGACACAAGAAGCTAGAGAAAAACAATAAGTATAAACCAGCAGGTCTTAAGTCACTGGAGAGATCATAGCGATCATAGCGCTTTAGCAGAAAAAGAGAAGCACTTATAACATCTAATAATCAGTGAACCAGGATTTCATTTCAAAAGGTATAGTAGGAAGGGAGCAGAGCACTGCCCCATAACAATCCAATAATAGTGGCCTCTAGCAAAAATAAGTAAAGAAATTTCACTCTTTTAAGTGAAGTTGCTTATAAGGCTCAAATCAACAACAAACTTTAACTTAGGTATTCAGTATAAAACTTTGCTGACCTTGCTGAAGATCAGGAAGCTATCTTGAAATATCTCAAAAAGATTTGTGCATAAAAACATGGTGAAGGGTGAGATTTCCTTTTACATAAAATATATCCAGAGCAACAACATGAAAACTTTGAGTACTCGCAAGAAAAGACAAATCCTCTTGACAACAACAACAATAACAATAACACCCAGTATGAATCCCGCTGGCCCGCGAGGTTTGAAAAACAAATCCTCTTGACAGAACTTTCACAATTAACATACCATTGCACTATAAACAAGAATTAAAGTATTTGGTGGCCAGCTATGCTGATGTGTGTTTATTACTGGCATGGTGGTGATGATCCAAACTTTTTAATATGCCTTTTCTTTTGTTTTAGTGCCTAAAATAAATTTGAGTTCAGTTAAAAGGTTATGGCAGTAATCAATCTACATCTTTTTGAATGTCCAATCATCAGCCAGTAGCATCAGAATACTTTTCACTTGATTAGAAGCCATTTGATTATGCAAGGTCATGTCATTCAATTCGAAAGAAATATTATTTTTTCCAATGCAGTTTAATAAATTCAACAAGTAGATAAGAAACTTTAAGTTCACAAATGGTAAGCAATGCTGAAAATACTTTGATGAAGATAGAGCAAATTGTATAATCGCTTACCCAATGGGGAACACCTCCAGGAAAATGAATCTCAACCTATCACGTGCAAGGTAAAGCTCAAGAAGGCCAACATATATCCATGTAATAGCACTTGTTGGTCGAATTGCACAAGCAAATGCTGCTATAACCAAACCCCACTTCCTTGAAACCAACACAACTTTGCTAGGAGAATGTCTCAATCTCATAGATGGCCAGCAGTATAGACCCACCAATGTAAGAACAGTTTCCATACTATTTGACAGCGTACGATTAAAGCAGAAAAACATGAACCAATTGCACAATTGAGAAAAGAGCTAATAAAGTTAAGTGCATCACATTAGGCAAAAGTTATTGATCATTAGAAGCAATAAACACAGATAAGTTGATTATATGGAGAAAGAGACGAAATAAAGCAAATGATACATCAACCCAAGCAAGGGTGGGGTTAAAGTAATAAATAACTTAAGGATACTGCCCATTGTGCTACACATTCACCAAAAACTACATAAGACAGCTTGTACATATACAAATCACCAACGGCTGAGAACAGGGCTTGCAGCAACCGTGGAGCTCTTGTCTACAAAACAAGGGACATAATAACCAAAACTTTGAAAGCCAGCATTCCAAGCATATAAATATGCTATTAACCAATCTTTCAAATAGCCAAAAACTTATTAACTCATACACCAGCCATTTGCATGGTTTATGGCGGCAATATATGCAAAACACGACCAGATAATGCAGTCAAGAAAACAAATGTACAACAACAAGCAATCATTTCAGATTTGACTTGAAGCAATATGCTTTTTCCTGTGCCTGAGGAAACTTATGTGCAATAAGAATGGCATAAAACTCAATAGTACGTAAGTAGCAGATAAAAAAATGCATCAATATTAGTATGAACTGAAAACTAAAGGAAGTTCACAGATCTTTGTAATTTTTAGAATAAAGTAAAAAGACATGACCAGGTCACTGGTGCATAAACATTTCTTCTTATCTTCTCATCTGATGTATTGTAAAGGATGAACCACAAATCGCTGCATTGTGGTTTTGCAGTTAGCATATCCATCTTATGCTTCTTTTTAGTCTTGCTTAGATGGACATTAGCGGATATGAAGGGGAGCTACTCTGGAATTCTATGAACCGTGAGTCCGCACGGTCCAATAACAATAGCATTATATATATAGCACCATAGCTACCATAGCAAGCCATGTCAGATTTAACATAAAATTTACCATGAATAACGGAGTATCAAGACCGAACAATGCAAGAGCTTTGTAGAGCAGGGAAAACACCAACGGGTGCAAATAGCTACGAATCCCCTTCTTCCACTCCCACGTCAAATGCCCATACCTGCCATCTAAGGATCTACTAGTGATCACGTTGAAAAAATGTTCCTTTCTTCCTGAATGAAATATCTTCTAAAATGGCTTCAAACTGGAGACTAAAAAGTTAAAGATTTGAAATCGATTAAACGGACCAATGTTTTGCTTCAGAAAAGAAAACGGTAATTCTAAAATCGATTTGCACTTGACACAATAAAGAAGCTCGAATAGTTTCTTCCATGAACAAATACAACTTGGAATTTTTTTTTTTTTTTATAAACCAAGGTAGAAAGAAGAAAGTAGGGTAGTTTCCAAAGATCCAGTGCCAAATGTAAAACACTTCTAACTAAATGTAATAAGAAAATGAAAATTGATGGAGATATTTCTAACAAAAACAAGAGGGCATTTTCAAAACCCCACAGGACTCACCCGAACACAATCCGATGGGCCACTTCAAGGGCTTGCCAGTGTTCATCGGGGTTGAAATAGGTTTGAATAAGCAGAGAATTAGCAATTCGAAATGCCAAACAGAGTAGAAAAACACGTTTTTGAGAAGAAAAGAAGCTTGATTTCTGATATTTATTTGTTGATTCTTCTTGTTTGGTAAGGCGGGAGTTTTCTTCAGCTGCTTTAGCACCATCTGGCCTCTGCCTCATATTTTTCTCTCTGGAAACAGAATATGTTAAACCACAATCTTCATCTCTTATTCTTCTTCCTCTTTCGTTTCTCACTCTGTTGCTATTAGATCAGCGGACGGACACTGTACATACCAACGTAAGGGCAGGCAAACAGCGACTCCGTTGTTATTTGATTATATTAATTAATTTGAATAACGGATAATTTCAATTTTTTATTAAAAATATTTAGTAAAATTTGTTATTTAATATTAATGGTTAATATATAAAATAATTTTTAAAATTATAATTTTTAAAAAAATTATTAAAGTATAAATATTATATTTTTTAATATTTCATTTAGTATTATAAGAATTTAAAATTAGATGCTTAATTTTATAAAGATTAAGTTTATAAATTTAATAAAAATATAATAATAATAATAATAATTTAATCTTAAATTTTTTATTAATATGAATATCTACATTAAATTAATATTTTTAATATAATATATATTTTTTATTATTTAATAAATTAAAAATATTTGTAATTATAGTATGATATAAGGATAATATATAATAATTATATATTAAAAATATTAATTTAATGTGACTTTTTATGTTTAAAAATTTAATATTATGATTTTTTAATGTAATTAATATTATAAAATTAAATTAAAATTAAAATATTTAATTAAATCTTTTATTATATTATTTCAAATTTTTGGACATAATTGAAAAAAAAACTAACTTTAAAAGCACATAAAGTAAAAATAGAGAATAAAACAGAGAGCAACATTCTCATTAAATAAATAGTTAATTTCAAAAATTCGAATTTTCAAATTTTAATTTATTAAAATTAGATAAACTAACCAATAAATCAATCACTAAATATACCAACAATTTTTTTAAAAGGTCAAAAAAATTAAGTAAAACAAAACTGATGAGCTGTCAAGCACCTCCAAAATAACGTAAACAGTTTCTCCCATGTTACGGTTACCTATTAATATATTTCCCATCAAAAAACCCTAACTAGACAAAATTAATAAAATAAACTTGGCAAACAGTCATATTATTATACTATATGTATAATGTACGCCTCCTAACCCTTGAGTTGCAGTCACCACCTGCTCGATAGAATTCCTCAACCAAGATCAAAAGTTCAATATCACCAACGTCCTACGGCCTAAATCATCAATTCTCTGCTCAATTGCTGTTAGACCCAAAGCTTTGACGTGTGGCTCCTGCAAGCCTGGTGGTCTCTCTATTCTCCACTTGTTATCACTTTTCCGTTTTATTATACTTTGTTGCGGTAAAGAATAACATGGATAATTTGCCCTTATAAACACTTGCGTGCTTTGCTATCTCGGTTGTTCAAAGTTTGTGGCTTGCAATTTAGTGATCGTTAAAACTTGGATATTCATGTTTTCTATGCTTTCTCCTACTACAGTTCCTTTTTTGACAGAATGCAGGGTGAAGACTGCAAACGAGCTGAAATGAAAGAGAAGATTTTCCATATTTTTAAAAATTTTATGACCAGGTAATGTTTCTAAGATTCACTTCTTTGACCTTTGATGTAACAAGGTATATCTTCATTATTGTAATGATTAGTTTAACACCCAAAAAACCATGTCTTTCATTTGTTGCGAAACATAGGACAACCTTATTGATGCGAATACGAATTATGAGATCAAAGCCAGTAAATAACCTTGATAGCATTAAGAACTTTGACTTATCTGTTAATGGATCTGATGCAATTATAGGGTCACAATGCTTGACGAACTTGGTACTGCTGGAAGTAGACTTCTCAGTGGCTTTCAGCAAGGACTTGGTTGGTTATATAAGCACAACTTATCCTTTGTTGAAACTATTATTATACTACAACTCTTTTTCCCTTTTACTGATTTTACTTGCAGATTAATACATTTTAATCTTGTTGGTAGAATTTCTCCGAAGACCTCCTATAAACACAGAATCTGAGCTGATTCGAAACATCATAAAGTCCAATGAAACAAAGAGAATTAAGTTATACATAGAAGCTGGTTGCACCAACAGTTATGACAACGTACAAAACTCAAGCAAGTGTAAGCGAAATAGCAAATTCCTGTGATGCATTGAATTTCTCTATATTTTTGCTGCATGTTTAGTTTCCTAGCCTTGGTTGTACGGGGGATCTCTAGGACAGTTCTTTTTTTCTGTTTCTTGTTTATTGAAATTGAGGGTTTCCATTTTCTTGTAAAACAGCATGGGCTTATTTCCTTTTGCTCCTCCTGTGTATATCAGTGCATATTATTGTTTGCATTTTTATAGAGTTAATGCACTAATTCCCCATCCCAGGCTTGTAGTTTCAGCAGTAAATACTCAGCACAGAGTTTTAAAATTCATCAATTTTGTGTAGGTTAAAACTTGCAATTAAGAAGGTTTCTGTAAACTAGAAGCTATTTTTCTTTTGTCCTGCAATGTCTTACGTCCTGCTGTTGTGAACTTTTACACACAGAAGTACATGTATGCCTACTGGGACTTCATGACCACCTAAGTACAGGTAGCTTTCAATTGCTCAATCACATTAAATTCTTGGCTAAAGAATACTTCTGCAGTTTCTATGTAGTGCCTGATGTATTTCTGATCTAACAAATTCGAGCCGTTAATGCAAGGGCCTTATACATAGGTTTATTTATTAAAAGCTCCAAATTTAGTACATGGTCAGTGCCCCGAAATCCCATTTGTCATTTTGGGTGATAATGTCGTTTATTTCTTTTGTTGAGAAATTTTATATTGTTATTATGTTTGGCCAGCTTTTGGAACATGTTTCCCATGCATGCATGGAAATTTTAGTCCAACTTTTACCTTTGTTTTTGCCTTTGTAAAAACATGTAACTCTGTCATTACCTTAATTTGATATTGATCATGTCAACTGACCACACAGCCAAAACCATACTCAATGATATGGAAACCTTTCTGAAGGATTTAGCTGGAGCAGTTCAAATGTCTGGTGGATGCGTATCACCAGTGCTAAATTGTGATTCTACTGGCCCATTGAATCAGCAATCAAGTAATCAGGTTGAGAAATTTTGAATCCTATTTACAGTCAGTGGTCAGCTGTATACTCTCTCTTCCCAGCATCTAAGAGCTGTCATGTTACTACAATGAAGTAGATGATATGATGTTGTGTGAATAGATAATAATGTTTCCATAAATTAAGGGTGTCATATATACATTCCTAATGTTTGGCACCAAGTAAAGATATGCAGAGCTTTATCTTCTTTGCTTTCCCTTTCTTTCATCCTTCTTTTCATGTGTTTTTCTTCATCTTTTCTTTTATCCGTATGCATCAGTTGGTAGGCTATTTACAACGATTTGGAAATAGTAACTGTTTTCTAAGTAATTTAAGTGAACAGGCTAATACATCTAGTGCTACATAAACCATATTAAATACACGTGAGTCCACTAAGTTGTAAGCCATTCAAGTGGGCATTTTCAGATTTGTCTTTATCTTATTAATCATCAGAATAATTAGAAATCCCTAATTATGACTTCTGCTAAATCTGGTCTTTTAATCCATCTGACTTCAATCATGAAGCCTTATCATATGTGAATCTGTGTTGTCTCCTTAGCAGTGGCCTTTACATTCTTGGCCACCTTCATCTGTTGAGAAACTTATGCTGAAATATCTGATGCAACCTTTGCCTAGATTGATGAAGTCATATTTTATTCTTTTCAGTTGATGGATCACCCACATTCTGGTCTTGAAGAATCTAAAATGATGGATTTTGCTACAGTTATGGATATCATTTACAGTATGCTGAAGCAAGACTACCTTATGCAGGTGTCAAGCTTTCCACCTTCCTTTCACATTCCTTCTTCGTGATCTATTCTTAGCATGACAGATGTATTGCTATGTTTCAGGAAAGAATTATTAGTTCATTAAACCTCAAAACATCTTCAGGAGAACTTGAGAGTTTCTGCATGATGTGGTCTCTGCGGCCCTTTATCAACGACGAGATTCTTCACCAGGCTTGGGGACTAATTTGTTGAACTGCAGTTGTTGACTGCTTGCCGCAAGACCACGATACTTTAACACTGCATAGGCAACATAAGATTAAGAGCTACATCTAGTTTACATGCTATTTAGTAAATGTTTATGGTTCTAGTGAAACACTGGAGAAAGCTACTGGTCTCAACTTGGAGCCATTGTCTGGGCATCGAGCAATTAAAGCTGTTGATCATTCAATATTGGCATGGTAACATTGCCTCTTGTTTACATACAATCTTAATTGCGACAATGTTTTAATATTATTAACTTTAATTTACACTAAATTCTAATATTTCATAAACAATCGGCAAAAGAGAAAGTAATGTTATGAATACCGTATTGATATTGGTATTAAATTTTATTCTGGCATGATAGTGTACTAGTATCGATCAATATTGGGTATATTTTTAGATAATTTTTTAAATTTATAAAATAGTTTCTGAATTTTTTTAAATTATAAAAATAGTTCTTTAATATATTATACTATATAATTTATAATTTTACATTAATCATATCTCCAAAAATCATAATAATAGAAATTTAAAATAACAATAATCTATTTATTTCTATTAATATAATCTTTTACATATTTGATATATAAATAATAATCACAATTAATATAAAAAAGATTCTAAAAATATAAAATTAAGGATAATTCAAGTACTCAAAATGTTACAATTTTATCATATAATAAATAATATTATATCAAAATATCAAATATAAAAAATAATAAATATCTATAACATTCTAAGTATTACAATTTACAACAAGAGTTCGTACCGAGGAAACAACCAATTAGAAGTGAAACCTAAAATAAAAACATTATCGTTTATATTTATATTACATATATAGAACTTAATATATACGTTAAATATATGTGAAATTAAAAGAAGAGAAGAAATGAAAATTTAAAACTTCATTCTATCGAATATCTACTAATATCGCATTGAGCTCAATTTCTTTTGGTATAAAATCTTCATTATTGAAAGGGCTCTCATCATCATCATTCATAAAACCAAATAATATGTTAATACTTTCTCATCTAAATTATCTTCCAAGTTGCTCTCATCTATTAAATGCAATTTTTTAGAAACCCAATATGCCAAAAATTCGATATGGTCAAAGTAGATTGGATCTACAAAATTATTTGTTCTATTAAGAACCATAGGAAATAAATAAAATTAAATTATTAATAAATTATAAGGAATTATATATTCAACTTTACAATGATAATAACATATATTTTCCGAAGTTTTAAGTTATATCGAACGAAGTTCAAGTCGTTCAATCTTTTGTATTTCAATAAATTCCTTTTCTTAGAGTTGATGAATTCAAATGTGCTTTAATTCCTATCACATACTGTTGCATTCACGCATTAACTCAAAATTCGAATTGCAAATCTTTAAAATTCTAGAACACTAATCTCAACTTGGTCCCACTGAACAACTGTAAAATAACAAAAGTAATATTATAAACAAAATTAAATGATGATTAATTTCCATCAAGTAACAAAGGTATATATATATATATATATAGATACACATACACACACACACACACACACTCCTAAATTAGGCTTATCTCTTTGAAAAATAGCAGTAGGCGTCTCAAAATTACGAGAAGCATCCTTATAAGCCTCTATTTATGAGCTTAGGAGATGTTGTATCATCTCATAAGAAACAATTGTTATAATAGTTAACAGTATTCCTCTATTAACTTTATCTTTCTTTGTAAATTTTGGTTTAAAATAAACAGGAGTATTAAAAAATGCCCTAACTATAAACAAAGAATAGTAAAGTTGCCTTTCTTATCTCTCATTGATGATTGTAAGATAAAGTGTATACAAAGACTTATTTTTTATATTGGTTTTGATTGCTTCCTTCACCTTCTCTAGACATCGTAAAAAAACCCATTGTTGTCTTTTCATCACTATTAGTTAGACAAAGTACTCTTATCAAAGGCTCACAAACTAATATTACAAATTGAGATTGGGACCAAAATTCATTACCTTAAAATATAATTCTAGAAACTTTAACTCCAACATTGGACCTGATATATTATAATACAACTTACTTATCACTTGTAAACATTTATCTCAACTCTTTCATAAAAATAAAAAACTAGTAATAAGAAATTAGTGGCAAAGCTTATTACAACAAGGCAACATAAATTCCTACCATTGGTGAAATTCTTCTTCATCAAATTTAGGACTCATGCAGGATTATAAATAAACTTAGTCATTTTATTTACTTTCTTCGCGATCTCATCACTGATAGAAAAATATCTAGTGTCTCTTACATTTTACAACATTAGGTCAATACAATATGTAACATAAGGAGTCCAATAAAAAGAATTATATCTGCTTTGCAATTTTTTTCAGTTACTTTGTAAGCAAAATCATTGTTAGTAATGAAATGAACAATATTTTCTGACACAATTTTATTCATAACTTCATCAAATATCTTAAACAAAGTGTCAACATTTCTAAAAAGACCAAATACATTAATAGACTTCAAAAATATTGTCCCTTAGGAGACATTTGATTCTACTTCTATTTTTCTGTTATGGTTTTCAGTTTTCAGTTTGAGTTTGCAATTTTTTATTTCTGATTTTTTTTCAAATGAAAACAAAAACTTGTTTGGTTGTTAATGTTATATTTTAGATAAAACTTAAAGATAAATTATTTTTAATTAAATAAATTTATTTAGTCTCTTATATAATATTTATTAACAAATTATTAATAAAATTATATTATTTTAATAAAATAAATAATTTAAAATTTTATTTATAAATTAATATTTATTTGAAATATATTTTAACTATTAAATCAAAATTTATTTGAATATTTATATATTTTTAATTTAATTATAAAATTTTAATAAAATTAAATTATTCATAATTTTATTGATAATTAATTTTAATTTATTAAATGTATAAATATAATGTTGAATTAAATTATTCATAATTTTATTAAAAATTAAAAAATTAAAAAATATATATTTAAATGATAGTAAATCAAATTATGAAAAAAAAAAAACAAGAAACAAAAACTACTTTTTATACTTTTCATAATTTTTGAAAACTGGAAGAAACCAAAACTAAAAGCTCAAACAAACAAGATTTTTTACTGAATTTGAAAACAACAACAGAAAATCAAAAATAAAAATGCAAACAAACACCCCTTAGCAAAATAAACTAAAAATTAATGACATGTTCATGTCTTTTATTTGTCCAACTATCACACATAATTGAACATCCATAAGTTGCTCAAGTCGTTCTTCTTTCATCCAAATAACTCTTTATTTTATAAATAGAGACGCTTAGAAGTTTATCTCTAAAGTCATCAATTGAAGGAGTCGTATATCTTGGACCATTAGAGGCAATAAGACCTACTATAAATTGGTAATAATAAGACTAGCAACATTAAATGTTATTCCTAAATAATAACATCATCTAGCTATTGTCATATCCACATTCTGAGTTGCTTCTTTAGATTATAAAGTGTTACGGATTAAAGACTGAGCTCTAGGAGTTTTTCATGATGGAAAAAAATTAAACACATGCCTTGTCTTTTTCCTCACATCAGGTGAAACATTTCCTTATTATCGGGTAGGAATACCACCATCTTCAACATCCTCACTATTATCCAACCACCGGGAAAAAGAAATTCCACAACCAAGTAAAGTCTTCATTTCTCATTCACATTATGACTTACTTTTTTACAAGACTCAACTTTACTTTTGATCCTAGCTAAATGCTTCTTTAATCTAATGAATTCCCTGCCTTTCAAATGATTGATAAAATACACATAAATAGTATGGTTCTTCATTCTAGGAACTAATCTAGCATGAGCCCAAGCTCGATCATCAAATCTTCCTAAAACGACTCCATTCATCTAAAAAATAAATGAAGACATATGTCAAAATTAAATTAATAAATTCATATTAAAAATAAAAATTTGTATATAATATCATTACATAACTATAAAAGTTCAATATTCAATTATAAAAATATCCAAATATCAGATAGACTCTATCTTACATTTTTTTTCTATGACAATATAAATTGCAAAAATGACCTTTTTTTAATGATAAAACACATCACAAAAATGGTTTAAACATTTTCAATTTCACATTATGTTAAATAATGAGTATTCTCTCATAAATTTACATACTATTTGCTATTATGTATTTAACTATTCATAAGAAAAGATGATGAATGTGTATTTGTTACTGATAAAATAGGATTAATATTTGTAATCAAGCCATAGCAGATGGTTTCATAAAAGTGTATAATTTTTCTGATCTAAATAAAACAAGTTTTACATGAAGAAGATTTGCTCTACATGTTTGATTCGATACGGGTAGGAGAAGACCCCGACTCGGTATTCTTAAAAAATAGGATGCGTTTTGGAAGAGGCAATTTCTTATCGAGCCATATTATTAGGAATAACGAGAGCATCTCTGAATACTTAAAGTTTCATATCCGAGGCTAGTTTAGATATCTCTTTTATCTCATATATAACGAGTTAATGCCTAATATTACATATATATGTTTTTCTTCCATAATGTAAACCCACTATTCTTATCTTAGATTCAACAGAATTCTCAAATTCAAATCAATGGACTCATGATAAGTTCCTTGCACCAAAATAAAGAAATGGTTAATGATACAATCTACCAATAAATTATGAATTCATTATTCTATTCCATCGATAAGATTTTCATCTAATCGAAGTAACTACGAACTCTAAATTCAATTAATAAGATTATTAAATCATCAAAACGACTTTGATATCTATTTTTTACTTTCTATTCACACAAAGTTTTTGTGAATTCATGCACTTTTTTGTTTTTCCATTTCTTTCTTTGGATCCCTCCGTCATTCCTTCCATTTAGGATTAGGAATAGGCATAATCGAACCTGTTTTTTTACATATATATCTCCTTATTTGAGACCTTATTCTATTAACCTCTTTAGACTTATATTGAATCGAGAAATGAGTTTGATTGTCCATTTTTGATATAATTTGATATAATATATATATATCCAGATAATTCAAATCGAAGGAATTGGATGTCCGACTTAGGCCTAGATGATATAACCGATCAATAAAAAGACTCTAAGACTTAACCTTTGTTATATATTCCATACATCACACTAGATATATATGATATTCATGGAATGCGATTCACTTTCAAGATGCCTTGGTGGTGAAATGGTAAACACTCGAGACTCAAAATCTTGTGCTAAAGAGCGTGGAGGTTCTAATCCTCTTTAAGGCATAATATTGAGAATGCTCTTTGAATAAGCAATTCAATAAAAGATCTTGGATCGAATCGATATTGATATATCGATTTGATTCGAGATCTTGGAACAAGTTCGGCAATGTATCCAAAAATCTTGGTGATCTTCTCTATCTTCTATCTAAGAAATGGGGAGTTTGTTTTGAAATTGTCCGCCCTACAACCACCCCAGAGTATTTGCTTCAACAGGAATTACACAAGGGTAGATTGATACAATAGAAACCTCTGGTAAAATGACTTTGGCACTAGATGTTCCCCTAAAACAGGGAACTATTAGGTCAGGTTAATTCAATAATAGACGTCTATTGGCATTCCAGCCTTCCTTCTCCTTTTAGGGCCTACCCGAAAGAGAATCAAGTACTTCTTGGTTGTGAATATCTGAATAGGATGAACCACCCCATGGATATCTTTGCTTCGGAATAAAACAATTCAAATTAGGCTTAGTCAACTGGAATGTGTATTATCCATATAGGGGAGAAAACCCATCGACCTGAGACGAAGATAAGGGTCTATCTATCTTATTTAATTATTCATTTAGTTATTCAGTTAAACCAATGATTAGTTATTGGAGCAGATAACAACAACCACCATTTCATTGGACATACGTATTTTGGATTTTCCAATATCTCGACCCTTAACTACTAGAGCGTTGTAAATATTTGGCATCTTGCCTAGGTGAAAATATACATCTAACACTGGGCCAATGATTTGACGTCCTAGGTTCTTTTCTTCAAGCATGGAAACCCTAGAACTAGAAGTAGTAGGATTGATCCTCATAATAATAAATAAAATAAACATATGTCAAAAATTTTCGAGTCCAAAATAAATATTTAATAGCAAGTTGATCGATTTATTCAAATTAATTTAATAAGAAATGGTAGTTAGCATTCAATTTCGTTAGTACCATCCTACGAATCCAATTCAATTGTTTACTTACTTTTTCTTTTCAATTCATTTTTTTCAAGGGGTGAATTTTCAAGTTCAATTATCTCATTTTCAAAATATCAAGTGGCTGAATAAAAAGGCTTTTGGAAGCTACTCATTTGTCTATCATTGTAAACAATACTATCCCTATTATCCATTATGGAATTTGAACTTAAACTCTATTTACGATTTCCCATTTCTATCTCATGATCCCTTATTTATTTTCTTATTTCAACATATTACTTTACGTTGAGCTATTCTTTTTTTTTGTTATAGATGAATTATGCAGTATTTCCTTATGAGAACAATGAAAAATATAAAAATACAAGCATTTAATTTTTTCACTTAATTACATATAATGAATGATTTAATTATATTTTAAATCTTGTATTTAAATCATTAATCATATGTTAAATACCTTTTATATACAAATAATAATGAGTAAATTGTATGTTTAATATAAATTAATTAACAATTTAATGAATTAATTTTGATCTCATTTTTATGATCATTAAAATAACATATAATATGATATGTTCTTGAATTATGCACAATTCACAATGCCTAAATATTCTTCAATAATCCATAGAAAATAAAATTAGTTAGATTACAGCCAAGTTAATGTCTTGTCTGGTCACAGGTCTGATCAAATTGGTTACAAGTCAACAAGATGTAGAACTTGCTTTTAGAATCTAAAATCTAAAGTACTCTACTCCAAACCTTTTTTTACACTAGGGACTGGCTGGATGGACGCACAAGTGGGGCATAGAAAGTAGTGGACAACAACAGTGCGTGAAGAGCAGTAGCCAAGGAGTAGCAATAGTGGAGAGCAACGAGTGGTGAGCTGGAGAGCAAACTGGGGAAGAAGTGGAAAAGGAGGAAGTGGCGGTAACTACGAGTAAGTGCGGGGGTGTGCATGGGAGGGTAGGGACGTACGACTGTTCTAAAGCGAAGAGTGAACTGAAGACTGAAGGAGAATAAAAATGGATTGATTTTAGATTAAGTTTTTTTTTTCAGTTTAGTTCCTAACTTTTAAATTTTTCAATTTGGTCATGGCCGGTACAAGCCTATACTACTCTGTACTGATCAGTATTTGTAATTGGTCCAGTACTAAGGTTTTGAGTACCGTTCTCCGATCTACGGACTGATACTTGTAACATTGAGAGAGCCTCAACCTAATAAATTGTCATCCAGTGGAATGATGCGTCTCGTTATAAAACTAGACGTGATCTCAGGTGACTAAATGTAGTTGGCATGATGTATGCTTAGATTGTATATAAATGTTTATTATACTTCAACTCCTTTCAAAATATATCTTTTTGATGTGTCTCACTAGAAAACTAGACGTGATCTCAGATGACTAAATGTAGTTGGCATAATGCATGCTTGTATTATATATAAACGTTGATTATACTTCAATTCCTTTCAAGATATATTTTTTTTATTTAAAAGCATGAGATTTCAAATTGATATTGTCATAAAGAAAAACTTCAGGATTCCACAAAATTTTGAGCAATATCCGTACCAGCCATCTCCATTCTCCATTCTCCATTCTCAATACATTTCCATAATTCCTCTTTAATCTCTTTTGATTTTGGCACTGGTAAGATGATACACAAACTTGATTCAGAACTAAGAACAGTCTAGTTGATTGATATCACACCACATAATAAAACAGGAACTAGCCAAAACAATGCTAAAAGCATATGAAAGTGAGCACTTCTATAGCTCCTAACGATCTTAACATGTCTCTCACAACAGTTTGGTTTATGTCCTATAGTCAATCGTTTTGGTTGTAGTTTAGTGACAATTATTAATAAAGGCATTCTTTTTGTTTATATATTAAAATTGTATGTTTTAATAATAAGGATAAAATCTTTGGAATAATTACTGTGTAATTGAAATTATACTGAGATCATAAGTATGAGATTCAATTTACACTTATTTATTATTCCTAAATGTTCCTAGTTATAGTTTCATCAAAACGAGATATTGTTGAAATGGTAAAACTAGCACACATTATATTTCTTTCTTGTAAAGAAAGTAATTGATTTCATAAATTAAAGTATAGAGATACTTAAACTAAAGTGTGGGTGATTATTAGAGAATAAGTCATTGAACTGACCCGATTATGAGAATTCCAGATAGAATATCACTTATGTGTCTATGGATTATCTCATAATGATGGTTGTATAATTGATACTCAGACTTGAGATTACCAATGTAACATCCCGTTTCCGTATAACGGGTCGGACCAAGGAAATAGGTATATGAGAGATCAATCAGAGGAATTAGGACAACACATCTCATGCTCATGCAGTTGTGAATAGTGAGTAGTGCACATGAAAAACTTATTGTACATGCATCCATGACATTTTTCCGGTATTAGTGTGAATAAATGGTGATTTTTGGAAAAATTTGTTTTGTGTGTGTAAAATTGAATTGGAGAGGGTCATAGTGATTTTCTAATTTTTAGAGAATTATAGAAATTTTTTGGAAATTTTTCGGAGTCATTTTAGGACCCGGGAAATTATCAAGAGACAGAATAGAGGTTTTTCGGTAGAGAAATGACTATCTAATGGCACTGAAAATTTAGGCATATGAAATTAAGAATTTTTGGAATTGAGTCGTTGGAAATTAGGAGAAAAATTGAAATTGAATTGGGAAGAAAATGAAGAGAACCAATGAGAGTGTGACATGTGGCAAGTGACACATGTCACTTGCCTACATGTCCACCTATTTTATGCTTTAATAAGGCCATGATTTTTAAGAGTCTTTCACGACTCTTCTTTCACCATCTTCTTTTATCATCAAAGTGTTTCC